>CM060118.1:35561890-35971890 GCA_030522415.1 Channallabes apus
TTATTTTGGTGTTTTTGGAGTCTGTCTAGTTCTGAGGTTTTCAAAATCTGGATAGAACCCTTACTGGAGCTACAGTACATAAGAAATAAAGCAGCAGACTTATTAAAAAAAAACAATACCTAGGCTTTACAAAACATTTTAGCATTATTATTCAGTGAAACAGATTTCTGTGAAAAGAACCAAAGCGCATCTTCAAGTCATATCTGATCGTTATTTACAAGAGGTACAATGAAGAATGGCTACAGTACGAAGTCGAGCATTTGTTGAGTTTGGCAGCCAATGACAGCCAGTGAGCTGCTGGAAGACTTCTTAAGTCCTCTCACTCACGCACTTAGAAGTTAGACCCATCCACACATAATCTGGTACTCAAGGATCCGACGTGTTGTTATCCAAGAGCCACAGCCGCTGGGGAAGTGGGAATGCAAGACCCGAAGCGGAAAGGGGTTTGGGACCAGTCCACTGTAATTTTGAGGTCTGAACCCACAGCACATCATAAAGGTAGGAAGGAGACGATCCCACTGTGAGAGCTCCATATTTGGTTGAGATTTTGGATGCCATGGTAAACGTCATTTCTCCGAGACATGTGATCTCTCTGCTGATCTGGGTTTTGGAGGGAGATGAAAGCTTCTGCCAGTATTGAATATCTTTTAATACACTTTATTCAGAATAGACTTTGGGCAGGAGAGTGGATCTTCGTTCATTTATTAGTGATCTTTCAGAAATATGCAACTGTTGATATAATTGAAAAAGAACATACAAAATTTCTCGATTTCGCACTCATATGATATTTACATGTATTCATTCTTTATCCACACCAACGGAGTAGTTAGGGTTTAGGGTAGAGGTTAGGGGTTTTGGTGAAGTACTGTGATTTTAACTTTCTAATCAATAACCCAAATCATTAACTTGAAGACGCCACAGGCCAGATTGATGCCACATATTATTTAGCATTATAAAAAAATCTAATCTAAACTTTTAAGTTAAAATGAAATTTTAAAGGCCATAAAACACTACAAGGGTTCCTGATGAAATATATAATCTTATTTTAGAAGTAGTGATGCTCCAAATTGATCGACCACCCATCATGATCGACCGATATTGGCTAAAAATAGCTTGATCAGCGAACCCCAAAAGTGCTGATCAAAAAACTGATCACTTGACACAAATTACTGTGCGACCTTTTCACACGTGCATGCACGCGCAGAGGTAAACAACAGCAGAGCGGAGCTTACCAGTGGCAACATGAGTTCTCCAGTCTGGAAGCTGTTTATTGTTGCTGGAGATTTCAACCATGCAAATCTCAAGTCAGTGCTTCCTAGATTCCATCAATATGTGGACTTTGCAACGAGAGGGGAAAAACATGCTGGATCTTGTTTACACAAACATCCCCGGTGCATATCGGGCAGAGCCCCGCCCCACCTCGGCTACTCAGACCACATCTCTGTTAAGCTAATTCCAGCATACAGACCACTCGTCAGGCATTTCAAAACCGGTTCTGAAGCAAGTGAAAACCTGGCCAGCAGGAGCCATCTCTGCTCTTCAGGACTGTTTCGAGAGCACTGACTGGAACATGTTTAGGGAGGCTGCAACATACGGCAACTTCACTGACTTGGAGGAGTACACGTCATCAGTGACCAGCTACATCAACAGTGCACCGATGATGTCACTGTCTCCAAGAACATCATCTCACGACCCAACCAGAAACCGTGGATTACTGCGGAAGTGCGTGCATTTCTGAGGACCCGAGACTCTGCCTTCAAAGCGGGAGACAAGGTGGCCCTTAGAAGAGCAAGGGCTGAACTTTCTCGGCCCATCAGAGAGGCGAAGCGCGCATACGCCCAGAGAATCCACAACCACTTCAAGGACAGCGGCGACACACGGCGCATGTGGCAGGGCTTACAAGCCATCACTAACTACAGGACAACATCACCTGCCTGTGACAGTGACGGCTCCCTCCCAGATGCGCTGAACAACTTCTACGCTCGGTTCGACAGGCAGAACGATGTGGCGGCGAGGAAGACCACCCCTCCTCCTAACGACCAGGTGCTGTGGTCTCACTACAGCTGAGGTGAGGAAAACTCTACGCAGAGTAAACCCACGTAAAGCAACATCCCAGTCAGAGTGCTCAGAGAATGTGCAGAACAGCTGGCAGACGTTCTCACCGACATCTTCAACATCTCTCTGAGCAGCGCCGTCATTCCCACGTGCTTCAAGGCCACCACCATCATACCCGTGCCCAAGAAGTCTTCTGTGTCCTGTCTCAATAACTACCGTCCCATTGCACTTACACCCACCATCATGAAGTGCTTCGAGCGGCTCGTCATGAGACACATCAAACCCTGCTGCCCCCCTCACTGGACCCACTGCAATTTGCATACCATCCTAACCGCTCAACGGACGACGCCATCTCCACTACACTCCATCTTGCCCTCACACACTTGGACAAGAAGGACACATACGTACGAATGCTGTACATAGATTTCAGCTCAGAATTCAACACTATCATCCCCCAACAACTGATCGGGAAGCTGAACCTGTTGGGCCTGAGCACCTCCCTCTGCAACTGGATCCTGGACTTTCTGACCGGAAGTCCTCAGTCAGTACGGATCGGGAACTGCACCTTCAGCACCACCACACTGAGCACTGGGGCCCCACAAGGCTGTGTGCTCAGTCCCCTGCTGTTCACACTGCTGACTCATGACTGTGTAGCAACACACAGTTCGAATCACATCATCAAGTTCGCTGATGACACGACCGTGGTGGGTCTCATTAGCAAGAACAACGAGTCAGCGTACAGAGAGGAAGTGCAGAGGCTAACGGACTGGTACAAAGAGAACAACCTGTCTCTGAATGTTGACAAGACAAAGGAGATGGTTGTTGACTTTAGGAGGACACGAGGCGACCATTCTCCGCTGAGCATCGACGGCTCCTCTGTGGAGATCGTCAAAAGCACCAAATTCCTGGGCGTCCATCTGGAGAAGGACCTCAGCTGGTCCCTCAACACCAGCTCCCTGCACAAGAAATCCCAACAGCGTCTCTTCTTTCTGAGAAGACTGAGGAAGGCTTTCACCACCAATCATGAACACCTTCTATAGAGGAACTATCGAGAGCATCCTGAGCGGCTGCATCACTGTCTGGTTTGGGAATTGTGCCATATCGGACCGCAAGACCCTACAGCGGATAGTGAGGACAGCAGAGAAGATCATCGGGGTCTCTCTCCCCTCTATTGAGGACATCTACACCACACGCTGCATCCGCAAAGCCACCAGCATTGTGGCTGATCAGACACACCCCTCTCACATTCGGGGCTCACATCCAGACTGTGCAACAGCTTTTTTCCACAAGCGATCCGTCTTCTCAACAAAAAGGGACTGGACTGATAAACACACACACACACACACACACACACACACACACACACACAAACATTATCACTCAGCTTAACTCAACTACCTCAAAACATTGAGACTGGACTGACTAATCAACACACGCGCAAACACACTGACCTACACCACCAATCTATCATACACACCAACCTGTAAATGCTCTTTTGCACAATATTCACTACTGGACTACTTTTTCCACTAACTACTTAACTTCTCAATTCTTGCTGCTACGTTAAGTTAAGAAATGTTTACTGTTTCTCGACTACCACAACCCATCACCACAACACCTTATTATTATGTTATGTTGTCGCACTGTTACTTTGTTGCTTTTGTTTGCACATTTGCACTTTATGTTGTCTGTTGTCTGTAAAAATCCTGTAGCTAGTCTTCCTTAGATAGTTAGTTTCTTTTAGTTCATTTATGTTGTAATTTATGTTAGGTCTATCTGTCTTGTCTTTGCTAGCCAGCTAACTACGCCTCTTAGTTAGCTAGTTTAGAAGTTCTGTTAGTTTATGTTGTAAATGTATGTTGCATGTAGCACCTTGGTCCTGGTTGTTTCGTTTCACTCTGTACTAACTGTATATGGTTGAAATGACAATAAAGCCTACTTAAACTTGAACTTGAAGTTTTTCAAAGTGTCCGATAAAGACGTTGTAAGTGCCATATCGCACTTGTTATGAATTTGTTGTTGTGTTTATTTTATTTTATTTTATTTGCTGTTATTTCATTTATTCTACCTTGTTCTATTCATTAGTAAAGCATTAAGCATTAAGTTTGTTACATAAGCCATAAGCTTTATATTTCTTAGTCATGCATCATAAGTTGACAATCGTAAGTTGGTCTGTGATGTCATTCTACTATTACATGCATTTGTGTGACTGTCATATGAAAGAGAGTTCAGTCTAGATGCGGAAGGCTACGGAAACACAAGCTTTTGACCGTCAGCTAACGTAAGCCCGGTAAGCTAAGAATGTGAAATACAGCAACTAGGTTGTTGTAACTGTAAGCTCCCGTAAGTAGAGATATACAGCAAGAGTGTTGTTTTATACGTAAGCTAAGACTGTAATTTACAAGATACAGCAAACAGGTTGTTGTAAAAGTCAGAGATTTGCAAGATGCAGCAACTGGTGTCTGTAATCACAGTGGATTTACTCAAGACGACTGTATGAAGTGTTGATTCTTTGATGCTGACAAAATAAACTACAAGAGACAAAGAGATCGGACTTCTGTCGTGTGAGTGAAACTTTAAACCAAAGCTACGCGTCAAAACTCATGTCGTCAAAACTCAAACTCACTATGGTGAAATAATATGACCGCATCTACAGACGTAAAGTTAGCCGTTTGCAATGTATGTCGTGATGAAATCCCTCGAGGTGGAAGCAAGTGATGGCATTTTAACACCACTAACATGATTAGTCATCTTAGAACATATACAACTGAATATGCCGTGTACGAGAAACTAAACCAACAACATCCCCATCCGACAGTAGTAGCCTAGGTTTAACACGTTTTACATTTTGCTGTCAATTATAAAATGTAATCAGTGTATTAAGAGGCTACATCCCATTAAGCTGATCTGATGTGTGTTGGTCTGCCTGATGCCTCTTTGTTTGGAATAATTTTAAGTTACTCTGCCTTATTTGGGAAAGATGGCCTACAGTAGCCTTAAGTTCTCATTTTCTAAAATAAACACTTGGTGGTTCTTCAAGATCTTGACTGTAGCCTATTTCTACAGTTTATTTTTTTTCAATATAGTTAATTTAGAGTTAGTTTCATTTCTACAAATGGTGCAAACTCGGCTAGATTATAGATAAAACATTCCCATTCCCCTGCCATTCTGTGATCGGCAGTGATCGACAATCAGCAGATCATGGACTTGGTGATCGGTAATCGGTGATCGGCCCCAAAAATGCTGATCGGAGCATCTCTATTTAGAAGCTTTAAACTATCACTACTTTTCACTGATTTTGCTCCATTTGCGAGCCATGATGCAATATTTATTTATAATAATTGCACCATTGCTTGTAATATTTCTTATCAGTAATATTTATAAATGAAAATTAAACAGAAAGATAACGCTCTTTATGTATTGGGACAAAACTGTTGAATGTGGAGAGATAGCCAAAATTCATATAACCAAAAAAGTGTTGATGCAGAATTTTGAAATTTTTTGTGCTTTTTATCAGCCAGAAACTATGCATATAATATTCCCTAACAATTTATACCATGGCTTTCATCTCATTATTGCTTGTTTTTCTAAAAACTGCCACAATAGAAATATCACCGTTTGCTGTTCATACGGTGGCCAATTTGTTAAGGTTTCAAATTGATTTCAAATCCCATGTGTGGAAGAAAACCACTGTTGCACCCTTGACTTGGATGTCAGTTAACTTTTGACGCCTCAGGTCTGTACCTGCTATGCATCCAGTCCCAGTTCTACTTACCTACCAACATGCCTGACATACAGTATGAATAGATTTAAATACATTAAAATGAACTTATGCTGTATTTTACATTTAAATGTGGAGTGGCCTTGAATAGCCAGGTAAGTTTAATGATCTTAACCATAATTTAATTATCTTACGATAATTATCTTATCGTAGTTATATTTCATTTATTGTTCTCTATGGTAGAGCCCTTTTACAAAAAAAAAAAATCTGTGTCAGCCTAGCTCACAATTTCCCCCAAGAGAATCTTTTACAAGCCTGAAACATGAAGTTGCAAAGTATTTATAAGGATGTAAAAGAACTTCTCAGAACTCGAGTCCAGAACTACATTTGTATTTTATTATTTATTATTAATACTAATATGTATTTTGTTACATTAAGTCACACTGAACCCTTAGTAATGTTACACCAAAGCATCAGTCTCTAATTTCCTACACAACAAAAAAACAAACTGTATGTTTTTGACAATTTCCTTGATTTTTAACAAAAACCCTAAAATTGTGACAGAGACGGAGCTCCACTGACTTCTCCGAGACTTTCACAGACTTCTGGTGTTAATAGGTCATGACTTTCTGCTCACTATTGATTTTCAATTAAAAGTGAATCTCTCCACATTGCCTGGTCACCTTAAAATGCTTGAGATCTCAGAAAGGCCTCAGATCATTCACATGATTCATTTCTTTTTTGTTATTGGTGGAAAACGAGGAAGAAACCTAGAGGGGAACCAGACTCTTTTATTAACAGAATTATGGTATACGCAATAAAATAAATCATAAAATAGAATGTATTAAAAGGAGCCCAGAAAGGATTTTCAAAACTAACCCATCAAATTACGGCACTATTAAAAGGGGACAGTTTTTCCTTTTTTCCAGCCTTTGCGTGGGAAACAAGTATTTCACACGTATTTCTGACGTTATGCTGATGTTATCAACTCTATAATCCCCCTTCCCTCTCTCAATCTTTGCAATATATCTTGCAATAGAAATACTTCTCTACCCCATATACACACTGTCTGCACTTACATGCGTGCAGATTATTCTCTAGAAAAATATTCATCACATTTTATTATGTTCAGTGATTTACTATACAACTAATAATCCTAATAATGTTGGTAGATGCAGTAATATGTATTTAATAGTAATAATAAAACTGAAATTAATATATGAAATGAAAATGTCTCACATCTTATATCGTGATGTAATTTTATTCAAATGGTACTGCATTGCGTATATTTTTATTTTCAGAAATATTATGTGAATAAGTTTTACTAAATTAAGTTTTAACTTAATTAAGTACTTCCAAATGTTGATTGTTTAAAATTAATAATTTTCTTTGTTTAATTTATTTATTACATCAGGTCTGAAAAAAGCATAGACTTCAGGTACATTTAATGGTGAAAACATCGTGTCAGTCTGGTTGAACACAAGCTGGATTTAGTTGTTAAATTCTCATAACAAGCTGGAACATGGAACAATAAGAGATGCATTAAAGAAAAACTTCAATAACATTTATTTTTATGCTTCTTAGTGCAATTTTTGCTTACATTTGAACAAAACTAATAGTATGACTAGTATTCTTACACTACTTACATATATATTACATTATATTTTTGCATTTCTACAGTATTTATAATTTTGTTTGTTTTAATGGGTTTATTTCTTCTTGACTTTTCTGTTGCTTTCATTTGAACCTTATTTCATTCCCTTTCATGTACATGTTCTGGAATGATAAATAAACATCTTTATCATGTTTCCATGAAGTGAAAATTATTGTTGTTGTTGTTGTTTTTCATTTAGGTACTTTCCCTAAAAACATCTTTAAATTTCTTTAAATTTGCACGACTAACACTAAAATGTTTGCTAATGAATTAGAAGTAAAATATCCTGTAAACTATGAGAAGTAAGATATCCTGTAAATAACTAGTATTATCTATTGCTACCAGTTACTGTAGCTATGGAATCCATGCTAGCACGACATTAGCAAAGAAAACATGCTAACTTAGCTAGTGAATCTTACTTCAACATGCTGGTTCAAATGTACTTTTTGAGAAACACAATGTTTAACAAGAGGTCTGTGGGTGTGCTGTGATGTCTGAACACGGTGCCGGGACCGACAACCTTGAACCTTGACTTTCCTGTGGATCGGGAGATCTATACCCCCATACGGGATCCAGCACCCTGTTTACTGGTATATAATTGAAAATCAATGTTATTTACCCGGTGGTGGTGTTAATGTAATGGCTGATTGGTGTACAGCGCACAGGAGAGAAAACAAGATTTTTTTAAACAAATAATTTGAAGGTCTAAATAAAAGTGCAAGAAGTAACACGTACAGTAAGCAATGAAGTAAGAGTTTCTGTAAAACTCACATAAAACTCACATAATTATGCCAATCTAATTATTCAGATATAACAAGAAAAATGATTGGAAGCACAAACACTTTACAACAGTTGGCCTCTAAACCAAGCATTTAAACTCCTGATCATTAAATAAGACCAAACTCATATATTTGCTAAATGTTTTCATTATGTGCTCTGGGCAAGTAATAACAAGGTAGTGTTCAGCACTTAAACAGGGCAGATGGCAGCGAGTTTACCCCCCCCCCCCCCCCAGCATGGCTTCAGCCACTTGTGCTTCCCTTCTTACCCTGGTGCACCCATTGCTCTGAAATAGAAATAATCTGAACTCATCAGACACCATGACCTTTTTCTATTGCTCCAAAGTTGAATCTTTAAGCTCTCTAGAAAATTAAAGAAAATTTACTCCTATTAGTCTCCCTAACTAGTAGTTTTCTTATGACCACACAGCTGTTTAATCCCAATCCTGTGAGTTCTCATCACACTGTAGTCGTGGAATTCCTCACGATTAAACATATGGCTTTGATTTCTACATTTCTATTGTTTCATTTTTATGATGCAACTTTAAAACTGTTTATTTTTTTTGACAGGATTTCTTCTGCAAAAAATTATGCAAAGACAGTTTTTAACCCAATTGCATTTGTTTTTAGCAGTGTCTGTAGTAAAGGGCTTTTTTTGGCCAGGCAGTGTATAATCACATACAGTACATGCACATACACTTTCAGTTCAGTCCCTGATCCTGTGTTTTTCATTTATTCTACAGTAAATTCCCAGGGATTTTCTTGTATTTGTATTTGCTTATGTTTTTAGAGAAACTGGAAAAAAAAATTTATTAGGTCCAAGATCCTGTCATAGCCAAAAAAATTAAGCCAATTACAATAATTTCACTTGCATCATAGTGTTTTTTACTGTAACTGTTCTTGATTCCATATAAAATAATATAGGCCTCATAATAGGGTGTGGAGGGAACATGGAGACCTGGGAGTCGGTGAAAATTAACGCAGAGAACAATAGAAGCTTTTGATAACAACAGCCGATTACAGGCTATTAGTGAGAGGCACACATAGTTTACTAGACAAATTTACTGCATCGAATGGGGTGTGAACAGTAAAAACGGAGAGAGTGGGAGATGGGAGCAAGAAAGAATTTTTAAGACTGCATGGCTGTGTGCTTGCTGTTCATCGAGGGTATCATGACCTTGTGCACGCATACATGCATTCATGCAAAAAAAAAAAAAAAAAAAAAAAAAAAAAATATATATATATATATATATATATATATCACATTAAAACAAACATATTAACCAAATCCGAAACAACAGGATCATTTGATTTCACTGTTGAATGTTAAACCATCCCACTGGAGCATTATAGCTCCAGTCAGGCCATAAATATCAAGATTTTTATAATCTTAATTATACAGTCATTTTTCTGTTGTCATGCGCGGGCCAGCTCCCCCTCGGACTCAGCATGTCACCGTGCCAGGGCCGAGCGTCGGCCCAACAACAACAAGACGTACGTTCATAAAGGAGGAAGGGGTTTAAGACTTTTTAAATACAGCCTCCATTTCATAAGGGCTAAGTTCATTTCATGCTTTCACCTCGACCTGAGGTTTTAATAGCAAGGCTTTTTCTTTTCCTTTAGAGAAGGAGAGCTTATTTTTTTCAGCCTGGCCCACTGTAAAAAGGTGAGGAAAATTCCAGAAAGCCTTTGAACACAAGAAAAAGCAGCCAGAGGGGAATTTTGAACATGACTGGGAGATCAGAAAAGAACAACTGTTCATGCAAATGCAATTAAATTCTTTAGAAGTGGCCTGGAGATGATCCCGAGCTCCCTCCACCAGCTACCTGCAATATCACAGGTTTAAGCCTGACATGGATTTGTTTGAACATCGAGATATACAGGCTTCTGAGAGATTGACACTTGGAGGGGGAAAACGAGCATAAACGAGCAAGAGAAAGTTGATTAAGATATCATAGTCCCCAGGAATTTGTACAGTGTACTTGGAGCTACAAATGAATCAATTTTAATGGGACCTATTTTGCAAAACAGTGTGTGTATACAACCAAAAATCATTTAAAAAAAGAAGAAAAAAAAGAAAGTAATTTTCTACCTGGGAATTGGCTTGACTTAAAACAAGCTAATTACATTTCCTCCCTAAGGTGACCTCATATAAGAAGAGCCCCTCCCCCTGGCTTGTTGCTTAACTCGGACGTGGCTAAGTAATATTCATTTACATAGACACTAAAACAAGAAGAAAAGTGAAACAGAGGCAGTTTGTGATATGCAAAGTGCATTATCTGAAAGTGTTTTCATCTGAAGCGTTAACAGACACATACTGTATCTGCGTCAATCACAGATCTCATGTTTATGATAACTCTGTGTGCGTTTAGCTTTATATAGAGCAAGCCGACAGAGAAAATATCCATCTCATCCATCTTGACTTGAGAGACAGTGGAAAAGAGCATGCGAAGGAAAGGATGAAGTTGGGGAAGAATGTGGTATGAGAAGCGATATTCATACCCTAATCCAATTCTGCTCCATATGGGGCGGACAGTGGTGGGGCAGAAACATTATCATCCAGTAAAAAATGCCCATATGTTACACAATACGATGCAGAATTTTTATTCTGCAGAATTGAGCAGAATGTTTTTTTGCATGTCAACAAACGTGACGGACAGGGTTGTAAATAAAATATAAATACACAGTTAATGAATCAGTGATTAATGATTATAAAATGTTCTATAACCGGACGATTTGATGAATGTCCTAAATGCGAGACACAAAACAAACTGGATAGCACCGGCATAGTGAAGAACGGCAGCATTAAAAGTCTTATATTTTACTATTTCTTTAACAAGTTAACACAGGTCTTAGACACAGCTCCCAAAGTGTGTGTGTGTGTGTGTGTGTGTGTGTGTGTGTGTGTGTGTGTGTGTGTGTGTGTGTGTTAATGCTTTTGCTGAAATGCCCCTCAGGTAATGCATAGCTTCATATCTCAAACTCCCTTATTTCACTCCTCCTCCAAAACGCCAACTGTAACTCAGCTACTGCTGAGCCACAGCCCTAAAAAGCAGCAGAGCTGAATAACAAGCTGAATAGTGGGTGGGCTCTTCTTATATGAGGTCACAATAAGGGAATGATCTAGTTGGCTTGTTTAAACCTTGGACCAAAATTTTTTTTATTTATTAATTATTTTTTTCACTTTTTAAAGCTCATATTTTTGATCCAGGATTTAAACAAGCCAATTACGATTGTCCCCCAAGTGTGAACTCATATCTCAATTTTGGTCCAACGAGATCGTTCCCTTATTCCACATTTCTGTTCTGTAGAACATAACACAATGGAAATTGATTTGACTGTCGAAAAAATTACTTAAAAGTGAATTCTGTGTGTTAGATCCTGGTTAAGTCTTAACTTCAGGAAGTAAAAAAAAAAAATAAAAGCAGCAGTTTTCCAGTGTCACTGCAGGGTCAAACCATTCAAATATCCTTATCCTTGTCCCCCTGCAAAGATGAAAACATGCTGACACAAGCACACATGCACACACACACACACACACACACACACACAAAAACCTCACGGTGTGGCGGGAAGATGAATCTTTGTGACAGAGCTCAGTGAGGGAGGGCGTCCCTCTGTCCCAGAGGCTAATCCCCAGGAGAAAAGACACGCATTTAAGCGATGATATGCATAATGCAGGGACCCCAAGTACACAATACAGCAGTGCACTTCCTCCAGCCTGGGAGCTTCCGCTGTCTTGGTGCCATTGCGAAATTCACACACACACACACACACACACACACACACACACACACACACACACACACACACACACACACACACACACACACACTCACAGAGGGAGAGAGAGAGAGAGAGAGAGAGAGAGAGAGAAAGAGGCTAAAATGTTGATAAAATCACAACTTACACAGTGGAATCAAGGCTTAATCTATCTCACATACACACACACATACACACAAACTTAACATTCTTCTCAGCCTATGCCTTGGTGCCAGTACAAACATGTATGTAACTACACACACACACACACACACACACACACAGAAGACAAGGGTGGGCATTGTGAGAGTTTACCTTCAGCCCCTGCAGTGAGAGGAGACTAAATGCTGCATGATTGATCAGATAAACACTGAATGAAAGATCACACGGCCGCAGCAGAGATGATGCTTATAAACAGAGATGAACAAAAGGAACGGTTGTTCAGCTCTACTGAGGAAATGAGCGAACACGCTTGGAGTGATCTTTGATTTAACAACAACTATATATCATCCATGAAGGCGACAAACGTATTCTGTTTTAGAATTTTACCCACAAGACCAGAAAGTGGTCATAATTTATAATGTCAGTAGATTATTTTATAGGTAAGTTTTGTTGTTGTTGATTTTTTGCCCCCCTCCTTGAACCATCACCTTATCGTGGTGGAGGGGTTTGCGTGTCCCAATGATCCTCGGAGCTATGTTGTCGGGGGCTTGGACTCTGGAACCAGTCTCCTTGAGAGGGGCTGGTCTCTCTTCTACTCTGGAGTTACCCACCGGTGAGAGGCGCCGAGCAGGTGTGGGCATACTTATTGTCCCCGGCTCGGGCCCCGTACATTGGGGATCACCACAGTGGAATAGAGGGTGGCCTCCCTCCGCCTTCGGGTGGGGGGACGGATCCTTACTGTTGTTTGCGCTTATGCGCCGAACAGCAGTTTGGAGTACCCGCCCTTTTTGGGGTCTCTAGAGGGGGCGCTAGAGAGCGTCCCTCCTGGGGACTCCATCGTTGTGTTGGGGGACTTCAATGCTCACGTGGGCAATGACAGTGAGACCTGGAATGGCGTGATTGGGATGAACGGCCCCCCCCCGATCTGAACCAGAGCGGTGTTTTGTTATTGGACTTCTGTGCTCGTCACGGATTGTCCATAATGAACACCATGTTCAGGCATAAGGGTGTCCATATGTGCACCTGGCACCGGGACACCCTAGGCCGCAGTTCGATGATCAACTTTGTGGTCGTGTCGTCGGACTTGCGGCCACATGTCTTGGACTCTCGGGTGAAGAGAGGGGCGGAGTTGTCAACTGATCACCACCTGGTGGTCATCAGGTAGGGGTAGGATGCCGGTCAGGCCTGGTAGACCCAAACGTATTGTGAGGGTCTGCTGGGAACGTCTGGCAGAGTCCCCTGTCAGGATGAGCTACAACTCCCACCTCCGGCAAAGCTTCAACCACGTCCGAATGGACTATGTTCCGCACCTCCATTGTCGAGGCGGCCGACCGGAGCTGTGGCCGTAAGGTGGTCGGTGCCTGTCGCGGTGGCAACCCAAGAACCTGGGTTATCTGGAGTTTGTTATCTGGAGTTTGGGGAGGCCATGGAGAATGACTTCCAGTCTCAGGAGGGGAAAGCAGTGCACGGTCAACACAGTGTATAGTGGGGATGGTGCGCTGCTGACCTCGACTCGGGACGTTGTGGGTCGGTGGGGGGAGTACTTCTAAGACCTCCGTAATTCCACCAACATGCCTTCCGATGAGGAAGCAGAGTCTGGGGACATAGAGGTGGACTCTTTCATCTCTGGGGCCAAGGTCGCCGAGGTAGTCAAAAAGGTCCGTGGTGGCGGGGCCCCAGGGGTGGATGAGATCTGATGGTTCTGGACTCGACTGGTGTTGTCAGCTGTTTCTCTGAGGACTTGACAATTCGATAGTTCAGGACTGGAACTTTCTACAAGTCTATCTGAGTCTCGAATAACTACTGGACTCCATTTTACATCAACTATTATAACATCAATTAACATCAACTATTATAGCTGAACCTAACACTGTATAAATGCAGATCATTTCCTGCTATCTGTTTCACCCAGATGAGGATGGGTTCCCTGTCGAGTCTGGTTCCTCTCAAGGTTTCTTCCTATTACCATCTCAGGGAGTTTTTCCTTGCCACTGTCGCCCTCGGGCTTGCTCGCCAGGGACTATCTGAACATTTTATTTATACACATTCACATTCCATACAAACTTAAATAATTCTTTTGATTGTGTAAAGCTGTTTTGAGACAATGTCAATTGTTAAAAGCGCTATACAAATAAAACTGAATTGAATAGATCCGCCCGGAGTTCCTCAAGGCTCTGGATGTTGTAGGGCTGTCATGGTTGACACGTCTCCGCAACATTGCATGGACATCGGGGACAGTGCCTCTGGACTGGCAAATCGGGGTGGTGGTCCCCCTCTTCAAGAAGGGGGACCGGAGAGTGTGTTCCAACTACAGAGGGATCACACTCCTCAGCCTCCCCGGGAAAGTCTATTCAGGGGTCCTGGAAAGGAGGGTCCGTCGGATAGTCGAACCTCGGATTCAGGAGGAGCAGTGTGGTTTTCGTCCGGGTCGCGGAACAGTGGACCAGCTCTTCACCCTTAGCAGGGTCCTGGAGGGGGCATGGGAGTTTGCCCAAACAGTCTACATGTGCTTTGTGGACTTGGAGAAGGCATTCGACCGTGTCCCTCGGGGAGTCCTGTGGGGGGTACTCCGGTAGTATGGGATATCGGATTCCCTGTTAAGGGCTGTCCGGTCCCTGTACAACCGGTGTCGGAGCTTGGTCCGCATTGCCGGTAGTAAGTCAGACCTGTTTCCGGTGAGAGTAGGACTCCGACAGGGCTGCCCTTTGTCACCGATCCTGTTCATAATTTTTATGGACAGGATTTCTAGGCGCAGCCAGGGCGTTGAGGGGGTACAGTTTGGTGGGCTCAGGATTGGGTCACTGCTTTTTGCAGATGACGCTGTTCTGTTGGCCTCATCACCCTGTGACTTACAGTACAGCTCTCACTGGATAGGTTCGCAGCCGAGTGTGAAGCGGCTGGGATGAGAATCAGCACCTCCAAATCTGAGGCCATGGTCCTCAGCCGGAAAAGGGTGGAGTGCCCTCTCAGGGTTGGGAGTGAGATCCTGCCCCAAGTGGAGTATCTCGGGGTCTTGTTCACGAGTGAGGGTAAAATGGAACGGGAGATCGACAGGCGGATCGGGTCAGCGTCTGCAGTGATGCGGGCTCTGTATTGGTCCGTCGTGGTGAAGAAGGAGCTGAGCCAAAAGGCAAAGCTCTCAATATACTGGTCGATCTACGTTCCTACCCTCACCTATGGTCATGAGCTGTGGGTAGTGACCGAAAGAACAAGATCGCGAATACAAGCGGCCGAAATGAGTTTCCTCCGCAGGGTGTCTGGGCTCTCCCTTAGAGATAGGGTGAGAAGCTCAGTCATCCAGGAGGGGCTCAGAGTAGAGCCGCTGCTCCTCCGCATCGAGAGGAGCCAGATGAGGTGGCTTGGGCATCTATTTAGGATGCCCCCTGGACGCCTCCCTTGTGAGGCGTTCCGGACACGCCCCACCTGAAAGAGACCCCGGGGAAGACCCAGGACATTATGTCTATGACTATGTCTCTCGGCTGGCCTGGAAACGCCTTGGGATCCCCCCGGAAGAGCTGGAAGAAGTGGCCGGGGAAAGGGAAGTCTGGGCATCCCTGCTGAAGCTGCTGCCCCCGCGACCCGACCTCGGATAAGCGGAAGAAAATGGATGGATGATTTTTTGTCTTGTTTAAGACAATTGTTGAGTACTTCGTAGAGAAGATCCCTACTTCATGTCCATTTTCAATTTTTGTATTGGTCATGGCTTAAACAAAGCAATTAGATTTTTCCAGTATTGTGACTGATCTTTAGTGGTAGGTGTGGCTCAGCAGTAGCTCATTTACATAGACACTGAAATGGCTCATATGGAGGAGGAGTGAAATAAAGGGAGTCAGAGGTATGAGAAAAAACATTATCTGAGTGGTATTTCAGCTGGAGCATTAACACACACACACACACACACACACACACACAGACCTTTAAACATTTCAACTTTTCTTCTGACAAACTGACTTTGCTCTGCCGTACTTATGACTGATTTTCATGCAAATACTGAGAAATTTTAAGCAATTAAAGTGTAGATGCTTATTAGTACAGAATCAACATATAAATTACATTTCCATTATATCTGTGCTGAGAAGTCGATATAATATTGCACTGAACGTTCTGAACGATGCCATCCTCACACCTTGTACACTCATAATGGACCAAAAGCTGATCCATCTCCAAACATTTGAATAGAATTGACCTGATTAGGACAATTTATTGATTATATATTAGTTCCCTTTGTTTGACTGCTGTTCCAAGAGAATGTAATTACCTTTCCAGGATCAATGAACTATCTAGAAACCGCTAAGTGTAATTGTATTAGGAGAACTCAAAGTGCATACACATACAGTTCTGGTTATCAAAGAGATCATAGCTTGACTCCACTCACGATAATCTCTTTCAAAATTTGGACCTGTCTTCCTGATTAGATTTCATGCTCTCCTTTAACTCCTCCCTCCAGTGACGGGGTTAACAATCCCCTGGGGCACTACGAGCTCGCCAAACGCAGCGGTTGATTCAGCCGTGTGTGATGGGAACTGGAAGAGAATAAAGCCACCCACAATACCACATAACAACCACTGGCTCCTACAGTTCGGGATTTGAACCTATGGAAGCGAGGAATCCAAGCTCAGTGGTTGAGGTTGCCATACCCACTATATTTAAGTGGTCTATGGCCTGAGTACAGGATACCACAGGATATGGAGGTAACCTAATGTACAGGCAAACGAGCGGAAAAAAAGTCATTTGAATAAGACAGGACAGGACAAGAGCCAGGCACAGTGGTGGGAAAAAAAACTTACAGATATCAAAAGTTCTGGCTGGGCATACAGACAAAAAGACGTCAGCAGTACTCTGGGGTCACACGCTCAATCCACGCCGGCTTGATCACTTCGTTAAGATCATGTACAGTAGATAGTTTCATGACTGCTACTGTCTTCTTTATCATTGTCCAACAGTTTTCTATTAGGTTTAGATCTGGAGATAACCCAGGCCATGGCTCCAGAAGCTGAATACTATCGTCAGGTTTGTACTAGTTTTTCAGTTAATTAGCTCAGCCAAATAGGCTAGAACTGATTAGTTGACGTCACTTGTTTTGTGCATAAGGATACATTTTGGGAACTAATATGCAGCCTCTATAACAACTAACATTAGCAAGATCTTCAGAGCTCATCATGTGTTTACCAAGGGTCATGGTCAGAAGAAAACATCTACATGTACTGTGACTGATCTATACAGTCACTATTCATATTACGACCTGTAGACCTGTTCATTAATGCAGTCATGTGGCAGCACCATGATGCATGCAATTACGCATCGCAGAACAGCTGAAAATTGGCACAAGGGGCCGTTTGGTTATATTACTAATCTGCAGTTGTCTAGTTTGGCTCATGATAGCCTCAGATTCCTGTTGGCAGACAGAAGTGGAACGCCATGTGATCTTCTGCTGTTGAAGACCATCCATTTCAAGATCTGATGTTTTGTTCAGGCTGAGATGCTTTCTTGCTTACCATGACTGTAACAAGTTCTGCAAAAGAAAATCTCAAAAACACAGTCCATCCGACCCCAATACCCTTGCCATAACCAAAGTCATAGGGATCACACTTTTTTCATTCTGATGTGAAGCTTTGATTAACTGGGTGACTTGATGTTCATGGCATTTGCAACCTTGCAACTTCTGCATGACTGGCTCATTAGATCATTAGAAACAGCATTTATGTGCAGCTGTACAGGTGTTCCTAAGAAAGTGCTTGTCAAGGACATAATCTCAATAAAAGAATGTACATCACTAGCTAGCAAAGTTGGCAAGTTATTCAGCTTGTTGTCCTCAGGAACTCATTCATTCATTCATTCATACAGTACATTTATTCATTCATCGTCAGTAACTGCTTTATCCTGATCAGCAATGCAATGATTCTGTAACCCATTCTGGTAACATAAGGACGGAGAGGAGAATTAACATTGTATGGGATGCCAGTCCATCACAGCACACTCTTCACACACAAGGAAGAAACCACAAAAAACCCAAACAAAACCCATGCAGACATAAGGACATTGTTAAAGTCCACAAAAGAAAATAACCTCGGCAACCTCAAGCACCAACATACTAGTCTGTTGTTAAGTACTGTATTATTGAAAACTTGGTACTGGGAGAGGTGGGGATAACCAATTACTGTACAATGTTCTTTGTTACTTTGTTACTTTACTTAAGTACGTACACAAGTATCTTTCACATATATGTAGTTTTATTAGGTGTTAGTTTTTCCCTTTACTCAACTCCAAAGTACAGCAAATCTGTACTTTTACTTAACTACGTTTCTAAATGTTGCGTTATCTAACCACAATAGTGTGTACTATTTGAAGCTAGTACGTATATGCTGTATATTATGTTGTGATTGCGTGAGTTGCCTTTGCTTCTAAACATGTCTAAAAATGTAATGTTGTTTGAAATCAGAAGCGGTTCACAATAATGCTAATACAAGCTCCGTACATTTCATACTTAGGTAAAGGTGAAGGCAAGTACTTCTGTACTTTTTTACTCAAGTGCACAAATAAATTGTGGACTTTTACTTTAACTTAAGTAATATTACCCTTAGGCAATCTTTAATTTTACTCAATTACAGGATATGTGTATTTTGTCCTCCTCCTGGTTAGCGGTTATACAGTATTCTGTATCATATGATTAATGACAAGCTCACGCTCCCATTAATTTTATTAAACTGAGTAGTCACATTAGGATAACTCTTGTATTGCATAACCCAGGATCCTACATGCATTTCTATTGGCTATGGTGACCCCTGAGCACTTTTCATAACAACCTTCCCAGCAATGCTTTGAGGTTATCACCAAAGAATGGATGCAATTTAATTGAGCGTTGTTTGCTGCACAACAAACGTATCTGTAATAAATCAGTGCCTGGAGCTCCACTTGAATTTTTCCATTGTGGTTTTATTCAGTTCTATTCCTTATCATATTCATCAGGATTATTATTTTTTAATTAAGCATTTTTTCTGTTGCATATACTCAGCATTTTTGGCTTGTGTTTTACGTCACCAAATTGCTTGGCTGCTCTGATTTGGAGCCCATTACAGTAATTGTTTTGGGATATGTGATAGAGTAGGTCTGTATGCTGACTACGGTGGAAGGGGGGCACTTTTACAGGCTAAACCTCTCCAGGCTGTTGGCACAAAGCAACATTGCCAGAAGAGAGCGAGACTAACCCAGGATGACAGGAGCTACGGGGGAGCAGAACAGCGCCAGCATTAGTCAACACTACGCTGGCACAGACATAGAAATTGCTTTTATTGATCAGAAGGACCAATGAAGCAGTTGGTTGGTTTGGACAAAGCCTACACTAAAGCATAATAACATTTGTGCAGGGTTCAGTATGATGAAAAAAATATATATATATTTGGGAGCACTTCAGAGAGATCAATCTGATTGGATTTTCAGTAACCATCTTAAACATTAAACATTGTGGGGGTTTGTGTGTGTGTACTGTATGTGTGTGTTCTTGGGAGCAGATTAAACTCTGAAGGCTGACATAATGTCTGTAAATGATGAATGGGTTTAAATTGTGTAGGACTTGTCAAGGCATGGACTCCACCAGACCTCTGAAGGTATGCTGTGGCATCTTCCACCAAGCCATCAGTAGCAGATTCGTGCTTCAAGTTGCAAGGTGGAGCCTTCATGGATCAGACTTGTTTGCCCAGTACTTCCTACAGATGCTCAATCAGATTGAGATCTGGTGAATTTGGAGGCCAAGTATAAGACGTTGAAGTATATGCCATGGTCCTGAACAATTTTTGCAGCCTGGCAGAGTTTTTGCAGCATGATCCTGCTGAAGGTCGTCACTGCCATCAGGTAATTTTGTTTCCCTGAATGAATGTACTTGGTACGCAGCTGTGGTAGGTAAGGTAGGTTGTTTGTGTCTAAGTAACGTCTACATAAATGGCAGGATCGAACGTTTGCCAGCAGAAAATTGCCCAAAGTATCACAGGGCCTCCATGGGTTTTCCTTCTTCCCATAGTGCATCCTGGTACCATCTTTTCCCAGGTAACTGATGCACATGCACCCTACTGTCCTCATGATATAAAAGAAAACTTGATTTATCAGACCAGGCTACCTGTTCCAAGTCAGTGGAAGTCAGTGTGGGCCCTCTGAAAGGACCTCAGAATGATCCATCTGATCCATGATGACATCAGCACCACTTTTAAACCAATCTGCTTTGTCAGACTGGTTGTGTGAGCAAAAGCAAAAACACTTCTAATAAATATTTTATTTGTGTATCATTTTAAGGATTATGAAAGTATAGTATTTTATATTAGGTGGTAATGGTAAGTAGTATCACATTGTGGCTTTGCGTTTTTTTTTTTATAATGGTAAAAGGAAACTTTTACAAATAAGTCAAATAAATTGTACTTATACAGTAGATAAAACTTTCTTGTTTAGTTTTTAAGATTTGAAATCATGTTAAAGCTTCAGAGCTGCTGTAAACGTAACAAATTGATTAGAATCCAATTCAATTAGCCATTTTCAAAGAAAAGCTCAGTACCAATCCTCCGCTTGTTGTTTGAACAGCTCATTTCCCAGCAGATATAATATCCAGAGCCAGACTATTGTGATGGAGAGCTTACGAGAACATTAGTTCGTTTGGGTTTCCACCAAGGCCACCCACCCTCAACCTGATCCTCAACCACAGTTTAACAAGGGTGTTGGCTGAGACTGCTGCAAGGGTTAGCGTCAGCAAAGCTAGCACCAGCAGGTGAGCACTGGAACTCAGCCCAGGCCTGCTTTACATGACACCAACTGACACCAACCTGACCCAAATACTATCAGACCTACCACACTGTAAGGGTTGACTGTGTAGGAAAAAGCTTTATCACTGCTTAGCAGCCTACATTCCTTGCTTGCGTCTCAAATATTTAGTTGCAGTGGACAGAAAAAGTCCCGAACGATCATAATGATGATTTTATTCATGTGTTTGAAGTGCAACAAAACAGAAGAAAAGCAGTGAGGCTGTAATGTTCATGAAAGCATGGTATGGCACATTGATCACATTATAGTATTACACATCACATCCTAGGTAATCATTCTAGTTGCCCTGAAAAAGAAAACACACAATTCTTCCTTTCTGCATCTTTGGTAGCTGAAGGTGGACTTCATGGCGTACATGTAGTTAGTTCTGTACCAGTCACAGACCTCGCTTTGGTAGAAATTTATTTAAACAAATGTAGACTCTTAAACACAGCTTAAACCACATCACAACCTCGTTCGCTGTTTATATCAATAAAAATACATTCAACAATAAAACAACATCAAGTTCTGAATTAATGTCAATTAGATGGTTATAGTTTGTGAATGTGGGCAGTAAGATCACGAGGGCTTAAATATAAAAGGACGTGGGATAGACAGAGGCTTTATAGCTAGAGAATTCCTTCGAGGCATGAAGCTTTAAGACAACACACTGGAAGAAAACAAGGATCAGGCGCAGAGAGATCAACACACAAGGGACGAGGAATAAAAGGCAAAATAAACAGAGTGACCATTTGACTAAGAGTTGGACATCAGACAGAATGAGCTAAGATCGGTAGAGGAGAATCTTCTCCGCACATTTCTGGCCCACCAGGCTTGCATACTGCTCCACATCTTTCTCGTCGTTTTTCTTTTTCCGCGAATAGGCTGCATACGACATGACAGTCCTCTTATGCAGCACCCGGACCCGACCCAAGTCTTTCAGTGGACAAGCATCACCTACACACACAGACACACAAAGACAGCAAGTTAAAAATGCAATAAGGCAGAATTTCATCATGTGTACAGATGTGACTCACTGAAGATCTCAATAACTCAAAAACTCAATATAAGAGAACTTATAAAAGTTCTTCTACTCTTCTTACACCATGCTTTGTCATGATGGAATATGTCTGGGCTTATATACAGTACGTAAAGCTACAGCATGACATTCTGGACAATTCCGTGCTTCAACTTTAGGGCAACAGGTTTTGGGAAGGTCATTCACAGTCTCCTCTGAAAGTATTGGAACATCAAAGCCAATTCGTTGGTTTCTGCCTGATATTGATGACATCTGGATCGAGACAACGGATCGGAATATTATTTACTTCCTGATCTGTACATCTAGATGTGTTAAACACCTTTAATCATGCTACCTTTTGTTTTAAACTAATCCATTTTTCAAACAAACAAAAATATCAAAACAGAAATCACAGGCGTTGTCATGTTGTCCGAGTGTCAAGTCTGTGTGTCTAAGTGTTTAATTTCATGCAGGTTCTTTGTTTAAACACTTAATAGCACTGAATGTCTACTCTTGATTTGAGCCTTGGGTTGCACCTGTGTAGATTGTGTTTGATGTTAAAACAAACAAACAAACAAACAAACAAACAAACAAACAAGGTAAACCATGATAAATACCAAAGAGCTGTGTAAGGGAAAAGCAAAAGCCATTTTGAACCTGAGAAAAGCAGGAAACTTTGACCAGAGATGTTGCACATAAATTGGGTTTAGCAACACTACAATTTGGAATGTTTAACTAAGGACCAGGCATAAGACATCTCAATAATAAATGCTGAAGGAGATATGAAGACCAAGCTTGGAAGCACGTATCAGAGATCAATGGTGTCTCTGGAGAGTGTTTATAGTTTAAGCACTTGGCTTGCGATACTTATTCACTTCATAGTTCATCCAAAGCCTGGTACGTAATCTATAAAAACAAGATATATATAAATACTATATACTGTAGGCATATTGTGGACAGTCCATAAGCACAAAACACAAACTAGTGGAACAGACCACAAAGACAGAGTCAGATTTAAAGGAAAAATAAGCTACAACAATTTGAACCCCATTCAGGCTTCGTACAACATAGCAGCAGTCATGCAAATGAACGGAAACACGAGATAGAGTTTTAATATTCCTTTCCACGTACAGCAAGTGGGTGACTGACCTGAGGCACCAGTTCAGGCTGAAATCTAATTAAATGTGGCAAACACACACACAGTACACAAATTATGACCTAACTGCAACATCTAGAACTCTAGTACAGTTAAGAAAAGAAAAAAGTACAGACACAGAAACTAGCTAAAGCCGACGGTGACACCAGCGACAGATGAGCCAAGTGGAGCGTTATGATGATTATTAATAGATTAAACTGAAGCACCAGGACCACCTCCCATGATCCAGCTCTGTGCCTGTGCTGCAGTCATCTGGAGGCCAGCTGAAAAAGACCAGGGGGTGTATTAAGGTTGTTGTTGGTGTGTGTGTGTGTGTGTGTGTGTGGGGGGGGGGGGAGACAATAACATTGGAATGGTTGCCTGTATGGATCAAATGATCAAAATCTATCAATAGCCTAACTGGCATAAAAACCCCTCGTTGACGGGTGAAGATTTTTTTAGAAATAGTTAAAAGGTTAGAGATAAAAATAAGCTGATCAGTGATATTATTTCAGGTTAAAGGCCACGTACGTGTCTGTCTGTCTTTCTGTACAGCAGAACTCTCTGCCTAACTTATTAATACAAAGAAATAACATTTTGTAAGGTTAGTATCTCATGCCATATTGTACTTTTTTGTAGTCAGCTAAATACACTCCCTGTTTAAAGTAGATTATTACATCTGGCACATAACTGATCATAACACCATGACTGGTTTAATTAGCACCACGGTTTCGGAACATATGAGACAAACCGGTTTTAAACTTCCCACTGGAGGAATAAACAATGTTTAAACTTTGAAGATTCAGTTTTTTAAAAGCTTCATTCCTTTTACTTTTGAGTAAGCCATGCTGAGTAACGTCTGTGTGTGTGTGTGTGTGTGTGTGTGTGTGTGTGTTTGGTGAGGATTTGGGTGCTTTGTAGGGGCATACATTCGTTTCTGTGTCTTCCACATACCTACTCGTACATACTGTACACACAGAGCCAATCACCGCTCTGTGTATTTACGGTAAACTATCGTGTTAATTGAGTGACATGCATAGTCACGCCCACTTAGAGGACAAAAGCGATGGCTGCTGTAAGATAATCTGGCACAAAATGGCTCATGATGTCCTTCTACTCAACATTTGGATTAAATCAATGACAAAGATTTTACTTCAGGCGAATACCGAAGGACTAGCAAATGTTTCATTAAATTCTGTGATGCTGTGACAAATTCATCTGGACAGACAGACAGACAGACAGACAGACAGACGGATATACCAACAGACAGACAGACAGACATACCAACAGACAGACAGACAGACAGATATACCAACAGACAGACAGACAGACAGACAGATATACCAACAGACAGACAGACAGACAGACAGATATACCAACAGACAGACAGACAGACAGACAGACAGACAGACAGACGGATATACCAACAGACAGACAGACAGACAGATATACCAACAGACAGACAGACAGACAGACAGATATACAGTGGTGTGAAAAACTATTTGCCCCCCGCCTGATTTTTTATTCTTTTGCATGTTTGTCACATAAAATGTTTCTGATCATCAAACACATTTAACTATTAGTCAAAGATAACACAAGTAAACACAAAATGCAGTTTTTAAATGAGGGGTTTTATTATTTAGGGAGAAAAAAAATCCAAACCTACATGGCCCTGTGTGAAAAAGTAATTGCCCCCTGAACCTAATAACTGGTTGGGCCACCCTTAGCAGCAATAACTGCAATCAAGCGTTTGCGATAACTTGCAACGAGTCTTTTACAGCGCTCTGGAGGAATTTTGGCCCACTCATCTTTGCAGAATTGTTGTAATTCAGCTTTATTTGAGGGTTTTCTAGCATGAACCGCCTTTTTAAGGTCATGCCACAACATCTCAATAGGATTCAGGTCAGGACTTTGACTAGGCCACTCCAAAGTCTTCATTTTGTTTTTCTTCAGCCATTCAGAGGTGGATTTGCTGGTGTGTTTTGGGTCATTGTCCTGCTGCAGCACCCAAGATCGCTTCAGCTTGAGTTGACGAACAGATGGCCGGACATTCTCCTTCAGGATTTTTTGGTAGACAGTAGAATTCATGGTTCCATCTATCACAGCAAGCCTTCCAGGTCCTGAAGCAGCAAAACAACCCCAGACCATCACACTACCACCACCATATTTTACTGTTGGTATGATGTTCTTTTTCTGAAATGCTGTGTTACTTTTACGCCAGATGTAACGGGACACGCACCTTCCAAAAAGTTAAACTTTTGTCTCGTCGGTCCACAAGGTATTTTCCCAAAAGTCTTGGCAATCATTGAGATGCTTTTTAGCAAAATTGAGACGAGCCTTAATGTTCTTTTTGTTTAAAAGTGGTTTGGCCTTGGAAATCTGCCATGCAGGCCGTTTTTGCCCAGTCTCTTTCTTATGGTGGAGTCGTGAACACTGTCCTTAATTGAGGCAAGTGAGGCCTGCAGTTCTTTAGATGTTGTCCTGGGGTCTTTTGTGGCCTCTCGGATGAGTTGTCTCTGCGCTCTTGGGGTAATTTTGGTCGGCCGGCCACTCCTGGGAAGGTTCACCACTGTTCCATGTTTTTGCCATTTGTGGATAATGGCTCTCACTGTGGTTCACTGGAGTCCCAAAGCTTTAGAAATGGCTTTATAACCTTTACCAGACTGATAGATCTCAATTACTTTTGTTCTCATTTGTTCCTGAATTTCTTTGGATCTTGGCATGATGTCTAGCTTTTGAGGTGCTTTTGGTCTACTTCTCTGTGTCAGGTAGCTCCTATTTAAGTGATTTCTTGATTGAAACAGGTGTGGCAGTAATCAGGCCTGGGGGTGACTACAGAAATTGAACTCAGGTGTGATAAACCACAGTTAAGTCATTTTTTAACAAGGGGGGCAATCACTTTTTCACACAGGGCCATGTAGATTTGGAGTTTTTTACTCCCTTAATAACGTAAACCTTCATTTAAAAACTGCATTTTGTGTTCAATTATGTTATCTTTGATTAATAGTTAACGGTTTTTGATGAGCAGAAACATTTAAGTGTGACAAACATGCAAAAGAATAAGAAATCAGGAAGGGGGCAAATAGTTTTTCACACCACTGTACCAACAGACAGACAGACAGACAGACAGATATACCAACAGACAGACAGACAGACAGACAGACAGATATACCAACAGACAGACAGACAGACAGACGGATATACCAACAGACAGACAGACAGACAGACAGACAGATATACCGACAGACAGACAGACAGACAGACAGACAGACAGACAGACAGATATACCGACAGACAGACAGACAGACAGACAGACATTTTTCTGAGACTGGTTTCTGATCCTCCAATGCATGAAATGTAAAGATATCACTGAAAGATCAAGTTCTGACCAATGTACAGAAAAAAAATGTATATTTATATAGATGAGTGAGAAAAGAGAATAGAGAATAAATATCACAACAGATAGAGTACAAAGTAAAGTAATACATAATGAAAGAGAGAATGAGAAAAAAGAAAGTTAAAAAGAAACATCATAAGAAAAAAATACAGGCTGAAGAAAGGAGTGAAAGAAAGAAAAAAAATGAAAGGAAAGAGCAAAAGACAGATAGAGATTGAGAAAAGAGAGAAAAAGTGACGGGAAAAAAACAAAAGAGGTTAAAAGAGAGAGGAAGAAAGACAGACAGACTCAAAAAGAATAAAGACTGAAAGACAGGGTAAAGGAAGGAGAGAAAAAAGAATAAAAAAGAAAAAGTAATGAGTAAACAAGAAGGAAAAGGAGGAAGAAAGAGATGACAGTGAGAGAGCACAAATATTTGAGAAGAAAAGAAACATGAAAAAAATAAACAAGAAGTAAACTTAGAAAGGAAAAAAATGATAAAGAGATGAGGGGAGAAAGAGAACAAGAGTAAGAGATTAGATTAGATAGAAAGAGAATCAGGACCACTAATACTAAGAAAGAAAGAAAGACTCAAACTCTCCAACACACCCCAAACTCTCCCCCAATCTCCCTGCCAAAACCTAAACTCTACTCCAAACCCAAAACTTTATCCCAAACCCCAAACTCCCTGCCAAATATACACCAAACCCTCAAAGTGTACCCCACAAACTCTAACCCCAAACTCCCCCACACTATAAAATTCTCTCTCTAGTCTGCTCCCCACAATCTCCCCCCACCAAACCTAAACACTGTTTGCTTTATTATTCTCCTGCTTTTTTTTAAGACAAAGCAATAGAACGGGCCTGGAAAACCCCTGAGGGCCTCTCTCTTCTTTTTTAACGTGTTTGGCAGAAAGGAGCGTTTATTCCTCTGGAAAGAATTTCTTTTGGTTTTCATGTTTTGTTTAAAGAATCTGCATAAGGCTCACTGGCAACATTCAAACTTTTCCACATATACACTCCATGATTATGTATATTAAATTAGTCTTTAATGTAAAAAAAAAAAAAAAAAGAAAAAAAGAAAAACGATCTGATGGGACATCCTTTGGAAATAAACAAGTTGCATAACGTCCATCAAAGGAGCGTCTCTGGCTCAGAAGCGAATCGCTGAGCTTTAGAGCATTTCTGATGGAGTACATGATGCTCCGAAAGAGACAAAAAGAAGTACAGTAGGAGCAGTGGAGCTGTGAAACATGGCTATGGCTATAAGCCTTGAACAGCACAAGTCATTGATGGAAAGAGAAAGAAAAAGAGGCTGGAAAATGATGAGATGTCAAACTGTGAGAGTAAACAGGGCAGAGAGACGGCTTTGAGCTTCACAATTAAGCATGCCAATAACACTGAGCAGAGCTGTCAAGGGTGTCAGGGGTGCTCTCTTTTCAACAATCCAAACATCCGCTGCGCTTATAAACAGCCCTCTCCCCTGCTCCAGCCATCCTTTTACTCGTTTACAGCTTCTACTGAGGGGCACCAGGCTCTCTCAGTCAGCGGCACCGGAGGTTCAGTGGACGACTCGAGGTCAGAGGTCGAAGGGAATGATAAGGAAGACTTTCTCTGGAAAAAAAGATGAATGAAGCCTGACCACAGGGTTCGGAAAACTCCATCATGGAGAGCGAGAACGCCACAAGGGCACTGTGTATCAATGCGAACTGCTATTTGTACATTTCCTAGAAAGCATACTTAAACGTAGTTGATTTAAATCTAAAATTCTGTTTTATTAACATCTCTGTGGATCAACTTACAAAACAAAACAGCAGCAGAGCTGTATTGTGAATCTTTACACAATAGGAATATTAAAACAAGCTATAATAAAGAAAAGAAAAAAAGTTGACAAGAATTAGCATATTGTGACATGCAATATTATTAAAAAAACTCAAAATCTTTCATCTTGCATATGGAAGATTTTGACAAAATGTTCTTAATGGTCCTCTTAGTCTCTGACTTAGTGAATTAACATGACGATGTGTTTTTAGTTGAGACTATGAAGTCACTCATTTTAAGTCACTCTGGATATCGGCATCTGCTAAATGCTGTACACATAATAAAATGAGGTCATTTAAACATGACTTGAGGTTTACATTTCGTCTCCATATCTGTAAATTTCCACACATTCAGGAACATGAGTAGGATATGAAAGTTATTCTGAAATTATATGATACAATTAAAACAGAAAACATTAAGCCTAATATCGTAAAGGTTAACTCTGTGCCGCTTGGACAGCTCTGGTGCCTCGGGGTCGTGACCCCACAAGACCTCTGGGAGCGTGCTGCAGTGTCGCGGACCCTCAGCGTGCTGTAGATTGATGGGTGGGGCTTCTGGATTGGTGCTTGTTTGGATTGAAGATTTGGAGGCTGGGTTGGTGTCCTTGGGTCAGCATTTTCTAGTTTCACGATTTGTGCGGGCTAGTCTTTGGATATGTGAGTTGATCTTGCTGTGTTTTATACTACTGTAAGTGTTCACCAGAATGAACACCAGCCATGAAAGTGTTAAAAAAAAAAAAAAAAAGAAAGAAAGAAAGAAAAAAAAAAAAAAAAGTCAGGAGTTTATTGAAACCACCGCGCTCTGTCGGTCAGGCTTTTTTCTTAACGGCGCCTCTTCTGTTGCTCAATAGGACAAGGTTGCCTGACTTGACGATCTCCACATACGCTTTCAATAAAAACAGCCAGACACACACACACACACACACACACACACACACACACACAACATTGTTCTGGCCACAGACGTACAGCAGTGACTGCAAATCCTGATGCAGAATGTTGTACTGGGTCTCACTCTTAAACTTCATATAGATTAGAAAACAGTGGTACGAGGGTATAAATATATAGGAGTGTGTTACAAAATTTATGTTTTGCGCTAATCCTCCGGGACTCCATCGGCAGCATTCAGACACATCAGTGTTAACATGAACGCTGGCAATAACCGCCACACTTACACCATGCTGCATTTATCATCGAATCCTGGAATGGCGTTTTGTTCAAATCATAAACAGGCAATGCCTCTGGCTTGGGGTTTGACAGAAGAAAAGGTGGTTAAAACCGATTTCAACGCCTCCAATAATTACACCTGCAGGTCTCCAACTGGCGAACGTCCTCGTCCTCCAACGACTAACTTCAAGAGACTGGAAGACAGGGAAATACATTAGACTTTACCAGGGACTCATGCAGACCTCGAGAAGGTGAACAGCACTGCATGAAAAGTAAAAGTCTGAAATAGCTGCCGTCCTCCAGCCAAAAACAACAGGTCAAGCAGGGCTGGAGGTAACGCAAGAAAGATTCACAAACACTCCAAGAACTGACAGACTTTGTCTGAGTGTTATGCGCTGCTGAGCTGGGTCTCATGCACTGCAATAACACACCGATATCCAGAACGTTAGTTTTCATTGGTAAGGATTGTTCTGTTGGGATTATATTGATTTCACAATTCTACTCCCTCACGCTCACTCGCTCTCTGTATTCTGCACAGGGCCGCGAGAAGCCCGGAGTCAGTCCCAGTGCACCTAGATGGGGTAAGCAGTCCATCACAGGGGACACAAGCACACACAATGGGGAACTTGGGAATGCCAATTTAGCCTAATCTGCATGTTTTTGGACTCTGTGATTACATATTGCTAATCACTAGACCACTGGGTCACTGTACATTGTTTAAAATGTTCACTGACCTACACTCAACTATAAACAGAAGGTAATTAAAACTTTTCCACAACCAATTTGATTTAATCTGTCTGCTTTCTTCTCGTTTAGCATTCACATAACGCTTGCACAAACTGTTCATCCTCAATAGGCCGGGGAACACGCCTCTTAAGCACAGTACAGTCAACTTAATCAGTACTTAACTCCGTTTTTCTCCCCAGGAAATCAGCCTATGAGGAAACTACAGTATCACACACACACACACACACACACACACGGATTGTTTTTTCCCCCCGGTGCTGTGGTTGTCTCAGAATTCCCAGTGGGAGCTCTGCTTCTGTCCTGACACGACCTGCCAGGAGAGCAATGGCTCCAACTATGACCTCATTGTGTTTGCTGAGTACTAGTTGCTCTCAGAGTTTCTTGTAACCACTCTTAAGAAAGGGAAAACAAAGAGCTTTGTGTTGAGGCTGCTACTTAACATCTTACACAACTCCAACACTGGCCGGAGCCACTGATTTAAATGGAAATAATAAACGTACAACCTGTCTCGGGTTGTGTAATTGTTGTACCGACAATGTAGTACAGATAATGCGAACAGATGCTAGAAGTCATCAGAGAGTGTAATTAGTAAGGTTAAGGGTAGTAAGTTGATGAAGTATTCTTAACGGTGCCTTAGAAAATCTTTAATGGTTGGAGTTGAAGAAGATTTTTTTAAAAACTTATTGATCCCCATCTTCACCAATATAGACAAAACTCCGCCCTCAGTTAGCATGTTAACCAGACCATTATTATTATTATTATTATTATTATTGTTGTTATTATTACTATTGTTATTTAGCTGCTTACACTACCTTTAGCTGAGTTATACCTCAAGTACTATAAGCATTAAATTTCTCATCATCAACATGATTTCTGAGGATGTGAAGGGGCGGGGTAACACAAAAATTGACAAGAACCCAAACCGAACACAAACATACAATCTGGACTGAATGTCTGGTTTCCAAAATATTGTTTTTTCTCCGGCAATGTAATACACTTGTCCTGACACAATGGCTTAAACTATTATTTTTCTAAAAATCATCTCTACATAATTCTCCACATTATTTGGACTCGTAAGAAATATGACTATTGCGCTTTTAAATAGATCCATCTCCGAGCTCAGCATCGTGTGTACGAATGGTTACTCCTGAGGCCGAATGAAGAATTTTTATTGTATTTTTCCAAACAGTCAACACAAAAGATTAAATCTATGAGAACGAGAAGGCGAGACAAGGCATCAACTAAAGCAAACGGCAAAGGGGAAAATGAATCGGTGTAGGAAAACACTCAAGGAAAAGAAAGAGTAATTGCTCCACAGGCTGTCAGGCTCTCCCTCTCCCTCTCTCTGTGGCGTCTGCTAGTCGGCAACGATATTATTTCTATTCTTATTACCATCATCGTGGCCATTATCTGCTCGGGATCCAGGAATGACCACATCCACGACCTGGCTGAACTGCTTTTGTGCTGGGTTCTGGACCCTGTCAGTGAAACCATATGGTTTCAACATAAACAAGCAGCATTAACATTTTACTCTGCCAGCGCAGCACAAGTCCTGTAAATACAGATTTACAAACCGACATCCAAAGCAAAGATGTGAGAAACCATGGGTGTGTCTCAAACTAGTCAAAATGTAGCAGTTCTTCATACAGTATGTGCATATGAAAGGTCACATCAGTGCCTGATGTCTGCCCACTGAAATAATGACGTATTTACGAGACAGCTCTTCACAGCAGAAGCAACAAATAAACCCTTGGCCTCGGCCTGTGTCACAATTTGCTCTGATATTCAGCAAACAGCTTGTTAAGTCCAGATGGCTAGGGTTTACTGTTTACGCAGCAATTGTTGGCACGGTTGCGCTAACTGACGTGTGGGTACAGGAGAGGAGCCAGAAACGACAGGACAGTGGTGTGGAGGGATTCACACGGGTATTTATATGTGAGAGCATTTCTTTGGCAGCACTGCCACAGCAAATTTCTCTTAAGCACTTTAACTCTTAAGTAAATCAACCGTTTCTGAAACACAATCATTGCTTCAGCTTTCCTCCACTGCCGATGTGGGACAATGACAATGATCCGTGCCTGGGAAAAGCTACACGAAGTCCAATCTAACAGTCCTCGGTCACATCACATGGCAACATATCAGACGTGCCTACTATTTAGGACCATAGGGCACAGTGATATAAGGTGAAAGCTGCCAAATAAATGCATGAGCTGCGACGGCACTTTCATTCTCACCGAGAGCCAGCCATTGCGATCCAGACAGCGAAAAAGAATTCCCAGTTGCCAGTCGGGGTAAGCCGCCCAGACGTCAGACCCCGTGAGGAGCCACACCTGATGCCACGCCAACGGATAGCTGGACGGGACCGACTGCCTGCACGGATCCACTGTGCCGCTCTACCGCGGACAGAAATGACCAGACGAGTGCCCCTTTGCCAGCTGGGCACTGCCTCTGGACCCGCACGTGCACACCCTCACTTCTTTCCTTCTCCCTCCGTAAACCCCTTTCTTTTCCTATTTTTCCTAATAAAACTTACATTTTACCATATGACCTTGCCTAGTGTCTGTGGTGCTACTTTATACCATATTTATTCTGGTTAAACTGTATCATACAGGGCGACACGGTGGTGTAGTGGTTAGCACTGTCGCCTTGCACCTCCAGGGTCCGGGTTCGATTCCAGTCTCTGTGCACATGGAGTTTCAATGTTCTCTCCGTGCTTGGTGGGTTTCCTCCGGGTACTCCGGTTTCCTCCCACAGTGCAAAGACTGTAGATTAGGCTAACTGGCGTTCTCAAATTACCCGTAGTGTGTGAATGGGTGCGTGAGTGCATGTGTGTGTGCCCTGTAATTGTCCCCTGTCCAGGAGGTACCTGCCTCGTGTCCTAAGCCTCCTGGGATAGGCTCCAGGCCCCCGCGACCCTGAATAATGGATAAAGTGTCATAGAAGATGACGAGCGAGTGTGTGAGTGTGAGTGTATCATACAGACATTTATAAATGTACGTAACAGGGCTTTTTGTGCTCACAGCCCGATGTGACTAGTGGATTTCCGGAGTCACTCGCCATTCAGTCTTTTTACTCGCCACAACTTTGTTACCAGAAAACGGCAGTTTTTTCTTCCCCATGATACGTTAATGTTTGTTAGATCTAGATTTACTTATAAATGACAGCATACACTGTATCACTATAGTAGTAGTCAAGTATTCAGTACTGTTAAGATCCCAATATAAAAACATGCAAACATGAACAGTATATTCTCCTTATTGAACTTAAATTCAAGTCTCTTACCACATGACCTTGAAAAATAACAGATTCAGTCCAACTGAACTCATTCTGATATTAAAAATACAGCAATTCAGAACATTTATCATGTTAGTGTGTTGTGTACTATTATCAGGTATTATTATTCATTATGTATTATTATATCAGAATTCTGAGTTAGGACAATGGACTCTGGTCTATCTTGTAGTGTTGACTCTTTATAGTGTTGGTAATTCAATCAATTGATGAATTTTCTATCATTCAACATGAAATCTAAATAGATTTTAATAGTTATTACTTTTATATATATAATCAGTAAATAACCTGCGAAAGGGGCAAAACATTCTCATCCTGCTGAGAAGCAATAGACCTTTAAGGAAATGATACACACACACACTAAACAGGAAGTAAAAGCGTGTGTGTGTGTGTGTGTGTGTGTGTGGGACTTAATGATGGGAAGTTCGAATCATTTTAGTGATTCTTTGAATCTCGTTCATCAAAATGAATGAATCTTTTTTTGAGTCATTTCGTTCATTTGATCAGAAATAAATTAACATGTTGCGTTTTCAATAAAAATACCCCCAATACGTCTACATACACACATTTTGGCTATAGTCCCAGTTATGAAAATATTACAATGTAACTAAGGACATATTGTAATAAATAGAATGAGCAGCTCACCATCATATCTTCCAGCCGTTCGTTCTTTTGTATCTATTGCACCGCATAGCGTCTATAGGAGTCACGTGACAAAAGAACGAACGACTCGAGGTTTTGCGATGCTATGCACATGCGCGCCCAATAGAAAATGAACGAATCACCCTGAGATACTCGTTCATCTGAGTCATGTTAAAGAGTCGTTCGAAAATAACGAATCGTTCATAAACGACCCGTGTGTGCAGTGTGTGGTGTGTAGATAGAGATATTAAATGTCCTCATTACATTCATGCGCGTTTTATGCGCGTAATATTACGTTGCAATGTGTTTATTATATCAGATGCCTTTAGAGAAAACTACAAGAAAAATATATCGTCATACCAAAGAATAAACTACCCGCCAAAGTGGCTAGTGAGGCTAAAGTTATTACCCCCCACAGCCCAATTTCACCCGCATATGGCGGGTGGGCGGGTGCCAATGTCAAGCCATGGTGTATATATATATATATATATATATATATATACATATATAATGTTATTTTAGCATGTAAACGTCTCGACATGTCTTATTCCCTGCACAATGTTTGCATAGTCATACTACAGTATATATCACTATATATACACAACATATCACCTATTGTACCTTCTGTAGATTAATCACTCTCAGTCTTCTACATACGGACCCACACGCTCATTCACCTCACAAGAAAGTTGAATCTAATCTAATGTAATATAATAATAATAAAGTACTAAAATAAAAATAAAATCCATAGGAAAGTTTGTACAAAAAAAACAAACAAACAAAAAAACGGGTGTCCAAGACTCTTGCACAGTACTGTATACTGTATACTGTATGCAAATGTCCACTGTGAGTGTTATGGTAGTTTGGTCGTTAATGTCTATAGGACTGGTTTTATCATTTAAGAAATCATCTAGGATCTTCACAAACAACTCATAGTCTCTAGAGGTGTGAAAAGCAAATATTCAGACTTGGGGTGGAAACGCCTTGCTGATAAGAGATCAGAGGAGAAAAGCTCGGTCGGGAAGCCTTCGGTCATTCGTATAACCACCTGTTAGAAACATGGTGAGAAGAAAACCACCCCGAAATGAAAAACTCTGAGGCAACAGACCACATGCGGTGCGTCTGCTTTCAGCCAGAACCAGGAATCTGACACCACCGCAGACACAGAAATAAAACGTCCTGATCTTTTTCCACCCCTGCCACCATTAACTTCACTGAGATCAATATATTTCACATTCTTGGAGTATGTTTAAAGCGAACATTAACTGACATTTACATTAATTAACATTAAACTCTTGGCCACATTCGATATGTATTGGACTGTATGTCACTTATATGGCATTTTTTATATTATTTATTTTTAAATTTGTGGCATTAATAAATAAACTAACAAATAATTAGTTAGACCAAACAGGACAAGCACCACCTGTAGGATTACAGAGGAACTGCACATTTTCAGCAACTTTACTGTAAATGCAAGCGTATAAAATTAAAACATGTGTTTAAAAAATATTTTGGAATCAAAAAATCACACAAAATAGTTGCAATACACAAGGCAAAGTCTAAAGAGAGAAGAAGAGACAGACAGAAAAAGAGAGAGTGAGAGAGTAATGAACTAACAAGCTCTGGCAAAAAAAAAAAATTGCCCTGCCATATCATAATTTATAATTTTCAAGAGAAATGACAAAACAAAAGCAATCTTAAGATCCTTTTGAACAGTTGCAGGCATGTAGGTACCTGCGTCTAACAGTGTGCACACAGTGCTTGGGCTTGTAATGCATTTTAAAACTAACGTGTGTGTGTGTGGGGGACCAGTGTTACCTGCGCAGGTGTCTTCGTTAAGCCGGGCATAGGCTGAGGTGTCAAGGCGGGGAACGCATTTCTCTATCGTCACCCACATGTAGGTCTCTGGACACAGAAGATCTGAAGGCTGGTACTGACCCTGAGACAAAAACAACAAAGTAACCCGTTATGTGATGAGCAAAACTGGAGCATGTGTTCACTCCGAAGGTCAGTGAGGGTTAAACATGCATTATATGCAGTTAAAAGAATTAAAGAAGAAAAAAAAAAGGCCATTTCTTCAAGCACTTGCTGACCACACATTTTATTTTGAAAAAAAAAAAAAAAAAAAAAAAAAAAATCTGACCAAATCCAAGTACAACCATAAAATAATAATGTAATAGCTGTGCCTTTAACATTTTGTTTTGTTCAAAGTAGAAAGTGCAAATGCGTTCCTGGCCTTGAGAGCACTTATTATCAGAGGGCTGAATGCAATGACCGAAAGTCAAATTAACTCTCCTACAATGTAAACAAGCAGACGCCTTCAAGACTTCTGCCTTTCTTCAAGCATAATTATCAACCCTCTGCACGCACGGACGTGCACCCACGTGTGACACCATGCGAGCCTTTATGGGTTTAGCAGAGTGTTTGGTTGAACTGCTAATGAAATGAGAACATGAAACCAGAGAGAGAGAGAGAGAGAGAGAGAGAGAGAGAGAGAGAGAGAGAGAGAGAGAGAGAGAAAGGCCAGAAGACTGGAGATACACCAAATCATAAGACAAAGAGGTAGAGCTAATAAAGCAGCTGTGACTTTCTATAAAGTTTCTACATCTGATTGTGATGATCTTCCGCTTCTCGGATTAGTTCCATTATACGTCGTCTCCTTGTACGGTACCTCATGACAGATCCAGTACTGTGCAAAAGTCTTGAGCCTCCAAGGAACCAAAGTAGTCTTGAGGAATAGTTCTCCAGGCTTCCTGAAGGCCTTGTTTTGGCTCTCCTTTTCAGTCCAGTCCCTGTCTCGGTCCCTGACCCGTTTCAAAAGAATTTGTCCTGTTTGTTAAGTTGCACAGTGACCAATAAATCATTCAAGCATAAAATACATCAAACTTAAGGCATGAACCAGTGTTCGGATTAAAATTAAATTATTTGTCACGAGTACCTTACAGCACAGTGAAATTATTTGTTCAGGTATCCGAGTTAAGAAGCTTGCGTCAGAGTGCAGGTTCAGCCAGGATACAGCACCCATGGAATAGATCATGTAAAAAGCCTTGTTTAAGGGCACTACAGTGGCAGTTTGGCTGTGCTAAGACTCGAACCGCCGACCTTCTGATCAGTAACCTACAGCCTTAACCGTTTGAGCCACCACTGGCCTGATGATGACAAATGATCAGGCTGGTCACTATAATTAGTTAGTAATTATACTAGTGATGCTGAATGCTGAGGGGTTGGAAAAGATGAGAGGGGAAATGAGGTTGCTGCTGAGGTTGTTATATAAAAAAATAAATTCTTAAATTTGAGATGGAGAAATGAGCGTTGGCTCAAGACTTTCACACATTAGCGTTCATGTGCTCACTCACGTCTCTGCACACCTCCAGACTATCACTTGCTTACATAAAGCAGCTGGTGTTTGATACTAATTAAGATGCTACTATAGAGTTATAATAGCTGTTCGTTTATGGGGGTGGCACAAACATTTTTTTAAATAGAGCAGCTGATGGGTACAGACTCTATTGGGTATCAGTTTTCAGCAAAAACAAAGAAACTCAAACAAACATTCATTTTGATTTCACAGGCACTTTACGGTTCCCGGAGGTTCCACAAACAGGATTCGTCTGTCGTTATCCCACAGCAGAAACTATGCGCCGTGTTTCCACAAACAGGAGGTTATGAGAACCGAGTGCTTGGGCCTCTTATTCTAAACACTGAGTGGTGAAGATGAGATATTCACACCCCGTTTTTCACACAGTCACTCTGTCAGCAGCGCGACGCTAGACAGGCGAGACAGGAGAGAACTGACATTCACATCTACTGCTGAGGGTTCCTGGTCCTAGCTCAGGATAAACAATAAGACTGATGGTAGATGTGGTGGTGGGGCTGTGTGTGTGTGTGTGTGTGTGTGTGTGTGTGCGCGATAACATCAGCGAAGACAGGTTTATTGGCCCTGCATTCATTAACAATGTGCTCACGTGCATCAAAAATTACATCACTGATATAGAAATATACACTCAACACTGGTATATACAGCACTGGTTTATTACAATTTAATCAAAAATATTAATATTACTGCAGGCAAACAGCAATTAATAACATGATTTAATCAGAAGCATATTTGAGATAAATTTTTTTTATTAAATTACACTCAACAGAAAAATCTATTAATTTTATAAATTTCATTCAAGCTAATTAAAGAAATAACTGAACTGTATACTACGCACTAAGGGAGAGAAATAACATACGAAGGGGTCGTTCAAGTCAAACGGTGACATTTCTCATGAATGAGTACACGAAACCGATTGATATTACAGAAGACTTCAAGCACAGTCCGGTGATGAGACTCTTGGCCGCAGTAAGACATCTGAACGGTGCAGATGTTTTAAAGAAGGCCGTGCGGTCTGTTAATGATGATCCTGGCCGGGCGGCTCGGAGCCCGGTGCACTTGTTCCCGTAAACATTCTGGGAGTGGAACGCTGGATCCTTGACAATCAACAGATAACTTGTGGAAGAGATGCAGCTGTCCGTGGGAACTGTACACACCATCATTCAGCAACGCATCACTTGCACATTACAGGATCTCGACCGGGAGTTACTGCCACAGTCCACATGTTCGGACGATTCAAGGGGTTCCTGGGAGGCCAGCGCGTCAGATGTGAAGCAGGCAGTCTGATCGTGTCTCCAGTGTACTGAGTAAACTTTCTATCTCGATGGTATCCAAGCACAAGTGAAACGCTGGGATAAGTGCATTAGTATAGCAGGGGGATTAAATCGTCTTGAGACCTGAATGTCCACATATGAGGACATGACATTTTTCTTCCAACTTCATTGTATATATGCTTGTCCATACATGTATGAGTCCTGTTAGGAGTAGCTCTTTTGCCAAACTTATTCCTGGTTTAAGACATTGTTTACATTTATAGTTATCAGCTGTGGACAAAGAAAAACAGTCAGCAGAAATTGTCGAGTCCGGGTCAAAATAGAGAGAAATAAAGGGAGTTTTTATCTCTCAAAACGGTGTTCTGTTATTTTGCACAATCAAAACTCCCAGGTTTATTTGAATTGTAAAACTCAGAAGACATTCTTCTTCTTCTTCTTCTTTGTCTTTCGGCTGTTCCCTTTCAGGGGTCGCCACAGCGAATCATCTGCCTCCATCTAACCCTATCCTCTGCATCCTCTTCTCTCACACCAACTAACTTCATGTCCTCTCACATTCAAAATGTACAAAACTCAGAAGACATGGACCCCGCAGACAGCGACGGCGGTTTCGGACGCGACCAGCCAGACTTCTACAAAGCGCAACAGGTAATGACGTTTTGTCTAGGCTTCTGATTGGCCCCCTGTTGATTAGGGAGGCTTCTAACAGCACTTAACAGGGCGTTTTCATGTGGACAAAGATGTTTTTAAAACGTAGGTCGTGTGGAAGGAATTATTTTTAAAAAAACGAAGAAGAAAAATCTCATGGCCTAAGATACCAACTACTTTATAGGTAACAATGATGGACCGCAAAACATTTATTATTCCACCAAACTGAACAGGTGTGAAAGCTTGGATGAGCGAAGGCTGAATTATCAAAGTGACATGATGTATATACAGTACATAGCGCAGGGTGTACTAGGGTTTCACGCGTGCATGTGTTCGCTGTGAATCAACCAGCATTCAGGAACAAGATCATTTCTTGAGGCAGGAAGCTGCTGTGATCCTTTAAATCTTTAATCTTATAGGACGCATGAAGGCAAACACCTATGCAAGTGCCTGATCAAGATACACTCATGTGCCTATAAATGTGTGTTTGCAGAAGTTGGAAGAGGACGTTAGGAGGTTAGTGTGTGTACCCAACCTGCACGCTTCCTGATCCGCCAGCAGATCCATGAAGTGGAAGAAGTCACTGCAGGTTCTTACAGGTCTGGTCATGGAGGTGCAGGGAAACAAATCCCCATCCCCCCCCCCCCCCCCACACACACACACACAACACAACCCTGGCAGGAAATCTCAATTTCCACAAGCGTGGAATCAAAAGTCTGATTCAATGCTATCTTTTAGGAAAAAGGCACAGCTGCCTGAGATGGAAGACAAGGAGACAGTGAGCTGAAGAAAAGATCGGATACTAAATAGAGACAGGACAGAAAAGGCACCAAGGAAGCGACGGAACAGAAGATTAAACCGAGCGATGGAATGCTGGAATATCCATGTCTGTTCCACTTCCTCCTATGTGGGTCTATGGGAAGCTCAGATCAACACTCCGACCGCTACAACAATCGTTTCTCTGCTTATATTCGCTGATGTGTTACTCGTCCTCAAACACGCTCATACTGAACGTTATCTTTCTGATTTTCATACCCAGCAGATATGTAAATATTATAGACTCTGCTCTCATCATGATTCGGTCCATTTACTGAGCTGGCAGCTGCTTCTTATGATATAAAGTGAGGAGAAAGAGTTTAAACAAAAGGATGATGAAATCCGCCAGGTATAAATCAATATACTCGACCTAGGTTGTGTTAGAGAGGAGGATGTGATTATACAGGCAAAAGGCCAACAAGAGCTTCTTTTTTTTTTTTTTTTTTTATAAAAAAATGATAAATAAATAAAATAAATGTGTAAATTATTGTGACGATCTTATATCCAACAAATATTAATTTGTCCTTTGCTGAAGCAGAGCTCATCACTCATGCACATACAGTACAAAGAAACTAAAGAGTGCAGCATTCGAGTCTGGAGGAATCATGTAAACTGTCCTATCATTATTCCCCATGTGTGCGTTTGTTCTTTTAAATAATATACTATGACCCGCGGAGCATCATCGGTCTTCCCAAGCCTCGTCCCATCGCTCAATGACACAGCGATGCAGGTAACGAAGACAGACGGACCCCCTCTTCAAGGCTCATTAACCTCGCCATAGAGAAGCATGAGAAAGACTAGGAAGAGTTCGACATCCCTTTTGTTTGTGTAGTTCTCGTCATATAGCGCTTGGCTTGCTTCATAAGGTACGATGAAATGCGCATAATGTTGATGGCAGCACAAAAACATAATGACAAGAACTGGACAGATAGCTGAGAAGGAAAAAAAGGTGGGATAGATGAGGCAGAGATAAACAACGGCGAAGGAATTGGGTGTGGACGGAGCCGGAGGGAGATGGTGCATGTAGGAACTCTCTATCGGTCGGGATCGGTGATGCTACCGCCATGTTTTCAGGCTGGAACTATTTCAAAATCTGATACAGGTCATGGTCCATGTGAATTGTTGGTTTGATTTATTGGAAAGATTGTAGGTTGTAGAGAATCTCATTTTACAACACAACTCAGTCAACCCAGGAAACAAAATGCACCGTATACCCTGCGCATTTAAAACTGAAAATAAAGACTAACTAGAACAGTGCTCGTCTTTCAAACGAGAAAAATAAAATAAAAACACACAGTCAAGTGCTGAAGTGTCACCCGATTTCTCTCACTTGCTCCGACAGCGCCTTCCCTCTCCAGCCCCTACCTGAGATTTATTTGAAAAGCGATTAATCAGCCACATAAATCCTGAAGCTCGGTGCTGGCCAGGAATTCTTGTGAAAGACAAAACCATGTACCTCTCCAACTTCAAGCCTCAAAGCTGTTTGTTCGCACATGGGAGCCTTGAAGACGTTTAGAAGAACGAAATTCCTGACGCAAACTATGAAAAACTCGACAGATTCCAAAATGTTTGCAGTTTATTGGACAATTCTCAGCATCATTTGTAAAGATACAGTAAAAGAAAAAAAATAATAATCCTGACTACAAGCTGCCCTGTACTGCTCAACACTGCATTCATATTCATACCAGATATAACTAATCATATTAGTTTTAACGCTTACTTCAAAAGATCTTTTGAGATTTGCTGCTTAATTGAACATTTTGGCCACAGTTTGGATTTAGACCAAATTTATGCTTCATGATTTTCTGCTGCCAATTCAGACATTCTGCACCACTGGGCATTAAAAAAAAAAACCCTCTGCCGTCTTACACATACTGTACATAAGCAGTGGAATCTCTGTGTAAACTTTCCGTGATGTAATGCGTAGAGCTGTGAATCATATGCAGACTGATGATTTGTTTTCGTCTCTTCACTGAACATTGAAATGCTGCATAACATAATTTGTGTTGACTGTTTGAAGGTCACATTTTGTACAAACCGATAATCATCTTTTTTTTCCCCATGAAAAGACTTGAATGCTTTCATGCCAGACACGCATCATGGATTCAAGTGCAATAAAACCCTAAAATCTGGTACATAATACAAAATATCCATAATATTAAGCATACACCAGGTCAGCTTGGAGAGTGTGGATGTGCAAGTGCACTTGGGTGTTGCGCAATATCACTAATCAGAACGCTGACCAGCGGTGAAGATGAGGGGCAGCGAACGTCCACCATCAGCAAATCTCTTCTGAAGGACGCATTAAAACTATGATATGAATGCGGTCGAATCAGTGTGGATCCTAGATTCATTTCAAGGAGATCATAAAACATCACTGCAGGTTCAGAGGGGTTGGTGTCCACATCTCAAGAAGGGAAGGTGCTGGCATTTCGCTTCTCCTCACAGCTTCGTGCACATCTGGGCTCGATTTCCTCCACGCGCACTATTTTACCTTTCAATCATCTCTTAGACAAAACATGTGAGCGAGTAAAAAGTAAGCAGAGTTCCCTTTCAGGTGGAGTGAATGATAGTAGGTGTGTTAATGACGAGCGATATCCCTCCTATCTGACTAGACATCAATGAAAATGCTAAAAAAAAATTTTTAAAACCAAGCTCAACACTACCACAATGAATAACTAGTCAGATAGAGGTCAGGAAAGGTTTGTGCACACTTGTGTAGAATAGCAACCTGTCAAAACCTTTACCGAGTCGTCCCATTGTCTGTACATTTCAGAACAATAGCTCGGCCTCTCCCTCCTGTAAAGAAGGTCAACATGTTCAGAGCAACGTATAAGAACTTAAAAAAAGAAAACACCACTGCACAAAAGCAGACACACATGCGTGCACTTGCCTGTGAGTGCTCTCACCCTTGCATTAACACACTGACAAAAGCACAAACACTCTTGCTAACATAGCAACAGTGTTTGTTTCTTTTGTCTGTTGGGTTGAAGTCCTTTGTTGGGACTGGAGTAAATACCGCAGCGTCGACAGGAAGAGGACGACTGGATCAGGATCGGGTTTAACTACTCCGCGACAATCGGCTTTGAGCTGAATCGAGGCTAGACGCTGACCAGTTCGCAAAAAATCTTTTCTTTCACCGACCATGCCCACTCAGTCCATCATACACACTCAGCATACTGCAAGCCTAACATTAGCGTGTGTGTGTGTATGCATGAGCCTGTGCTGTACTGCTGAGTGACACACACATAAGCACACTGTTCCAAATGCAGAGAGGAGAGTCCATGTGTGAAAGACAAGTGTAAACACTTTGCACTGTAAAAATACACCCTCCTTCCACACAGCGTCCGGGCCGTGACTTTAGTCGTGTCTGAATTCGAGACATTTTCACCAAACGCCATTTTTTAAACACAAGGGACCAGCCAAGATTTTTTATTTTTTTTTCCACACCAGTCAACATATTACAGACGGACAAACTTCAAATAAACAAAGCATCTTGGCAGCCCTGGGCTCCTCTGCTCTACACACACACACACACACACACACACACCTACGTGTCAGGGGCTCTACGGATGACAAGTTAATGATGGGAAAATATTTTTACAGGATTGTGTTTCAGCAGAGCGCCGTTTTACAGGCACAGGATCCCCAGGTCTGTTTTTCTCTCTCCATCGCTCCGGCCATTTATTGGGGGGCAGCGCGAGCCCAGAAAGAGCGTCTTTACGTCGGACTCTGCTTACAGTGGCTCGCCCTTCTCCAGACTGTTGCTCTATTCTGGTTTTTACCCGAGATATGTCAGATGCTTGTCCAAAAATGGTGCTATTACAGAAAATAATCTCGTTCTGTGCATCGAGGTGAAACGCAGTTTAAAGTGAGACCTACCGTGGAGTTCTCGGTGTGGGAACGCAAAAGAAAACACAGGACCAACATAGAAACCAACTTTTCTAAACATTCCCAATGATTTTGAAAAATGACGGCTTGGGAGTGCTGGAATTTGTTCAGTCACGCTAAAACAGTCCTTCTTTGTTACTGCATATGGTGCCATTTCGGAGTGACGCGTTCGAACTCCCCCAAACAACCTACATGCAAGTGCGGCTCTAAAAATAAACGCAGAGCGAGTTAATGGCAACGCAAACACCACAGATTTTCTGCTGGAACTCTCTGGATTCATTCATCCTGACGCTCAATCTAAACCTTCAGCTTCCAACCCCGTGACCTTCACACCTCCCACAACAGACGCACTTCTCTCGTTCAAAGGTGCGCTCGATTGTACGGTTTGACCTCCGGACTTTGACCCCTTGGGTCCTTGGCCCCGTCAGTGCTCCTCAAGGGAGAGCTGCAGCGAATGCTCGCTGACTGGGGCCCCAATCTAAACACATAAACCATTACCATGTCAAGCTGTGACAACCTTTTAAAGAGCATGCTTGGTAAAATGGGAGATTATTAGAAAGCTATGTGAATGGGTCATTGATAAAAGTGGAAAATATGAATCATCGCAACCACGGGAACATTTTATCATACTGACTGGTTGGCCACTTTATTAGGTTGTCCATTTTAGCACGTTTGGTCTTTAACCTTCAGAAGAACATTGTGCATTTACTTCGGACTGAGGTAGTGATGGTGTAGCTTGTTCAGCTTGATCCTACACACCAGATATCCAGAGAACACAGGTTGCTAATGGAATGAAAACCTGTCGTGTTCTGGAAAGCGTACAGTGATGACCAATGCCGTGTCATCTATATGGTGCGCCGTCAGCCTAAATGTGTGCATGTAGTCATGATGGGACGAACATTGGCAGCAACACTGAGTGCTAGTGTGAGCTCTGAAAACACATCATCATACCATCCTCAAAGTCCTATAAAGCGGTGTAATTATTTATTTCGCAGCTTGTCACACTTCGAATCGAAACGCCTTTACAAATTCATATTGCTTAACAAGTTCTGATTCCTTCATCAGCACGATGCCAAACAGTACAGAGACATCCGCTCCGCTCCTAAAACGACTAAAACCCTCGTAAGAAACTGCAAACTCATAGTATACTGGGTTTCCAGTTGTGCAGAACCTAAAGTGTGTCTTTAAGAAGATCCAGAGTGAAACATTACCAATTCCTCTTCTAAATGACAAAATACTAAATACTACTACATGGACAGGTGACAAATCAAAACAAAATACTATGCATATTTTACATTTACATTTGGTCATTTAGCAGACGCTCTTATCCAGAGCGACTTACATTTTTATCTCATTACACATCTGAGCAGTTGAGGGTTAAGGGCCTTGCTCAAGGGCCCAACAGTGGCAACTTGGTGGTTGTGGGGTTTGAACCTGGGATCTTCCGAACCGTAGTCCAATGCCTTAACCACTGAGCTACACCTGACCCTATCTAAGTATAAGGTCCTGAAAAAAAATAATAATTAAAAAACACTTTCAGCACATCTTAAACACAAACAAAAGTTATTGCTGGCTACGATATTCCATCAAATCTCAGTGGAAGAGTTTTCCAAATCATAGTTCAATGGCCATAAAATTAGAGATAACGTAGAATAGGTCTGGTGACTGAGAGAATCTGGTGACGGTGAGTGACATTATACATTTAGTTAAAAAAAATGCAACAATAAACAGAATATAAACAATGAAAGAGATCTCTGATTGGGAATCCTTTTCAAAACTCAAGGTTAAGTGGTTAACCTCATGATTGTGGTTGCAAATATTGTAAATACACCAAATCAGACAATTAAAAGACAGAACATTAAGACCAAGTTCTAGAGTTCCCTATGTACTGGCCCCTCGGGGATCGCTCCTCTGGGGGTGCTGTGGTGTCTGGTATCAGGATGTTTTGGGTGCGGTGGGTTGCGAGGTTGGTCCTCCATGGATCTGACTTGAGTGGATTCCATGATTGCTTGGTCTAAATCGAGATCTGGAGAACTCTTTGCTGGTAAAGCCCCATACCGGCACCCTGTGATGCACTGAGGGTTCTGATACCTTTCTATTGTGGCCAGCAGTGCTGTTTTGTATTTCTGGCTGAGATGACGGTGTTGGGCCCTTTGGGAAAGCACTTAAACCTATGACCCTGCCTAATACTGAGCAACTGGAGATATGGGAATTTTGTGAGTCGCAGTAAGAAAGGGCATTTGGAATAAAAACTTATGGACCGAATGTTAAGATGATTCTGAATGTTCCTTTCCGAGGAAAAAAATATATATATATTTTACTATATTATATCCTAAAGGTTACTCATTACCAGACAGCTGAAATAACTAAAGGCATCTGTAGCATTTTGGTTTTAACGTTTGCATCACTAAATATTAATGATGTCATCATGAATTAACACTCTTAAACACTGTATATTCTTCCCCTTGTGTTGTTAGTCGGAAATAAAAGGTGGGGAAAAGGCCGAAACGTTACCAAGCACGGACGTTTCTGATTCCTGCTTTCTAATTAGCTAGTAATTAATTTGAATTAATATACAGCTACATAAAACGAGTGAAAAAAATTTACAGACACATTTTGGAGACCTCCGAGTCTCATGCAACATCGTATAAAAAGGAGTATAATAGGTGAAGTTTAATAGAGGTGTCAAACACAAAGGCAGGGAATCTAAAGGAAACGTTAAAAACATTCAATCTTACATGTACAGTCAGGAAAATCATCCTAAATGACACAACTAGTTCTCTGCCCCAACATGCACAGCCATCACAAATCTCATCTACCGTAACACACCCTGAAGTGTGAACTCAACTGAAGCAGGTAAGAGTCATCCAGTGAATACTGTGAAGCATTCATGAAAGAAGCCCAAATGGAACAGATTACATGGTGAAAATGACTCTACTTCAAAGCTATGGCGGCACGGGGGATTTAAAAAAAAAAAAAAAAAAGAGGAGGCGAACTCCTGCCAAACAAAACGTGCGGCAATTGTTTATCTTTTCTCTCTGAGTCTCACTCTTTCATTCCACCGGATCGCCGCCTCTCGCTTGCTTCCTATCGCTTTCATCTAGTGTGCTCTGCTGGTGACATGCGGTTTACGGGGCGGCTGCAGAAGCGGAGGAGAAAGGACAGAGTGGCTTGGGAGAGAGCTTGGCTCGGGACGGAGCTCTTCACACATTGGACTGAGGAGTTTAAAGGCCTCCGCAGCCTGACATAAGATCTCCTGGATCTACACGTTCCATATGGGGTTTAATGGTTCAGCTCCTTTAGGAAGTTCATCCAAAAGTACTAAGGCAGCTAATAATGAAAGTTGGCAGGCTACACTTAGCTGCCTTCTTCATGAAACACTACCTGGTCCACCATCAGATGTCTTTTATTATAGATTTCCTGGCTCGCAGAAGAGAGATAACGGCTACCAGTGGCTTTAAATTATGGTCTGGTGAAAGCTTGTAGCCCAAGGCGTCAGATATTGTTCACTCGATCATTTTCAGGCACTACATGGAACTGGTTATGGTTGCGGCGGATCTGGAGAATATTTCAACAACACACATGCAGACACCGGACTTCCCAGGAGGGAAACCATCTTCATGTGGGTGAAGAGCATCACTGTAAATTGTTTCTCTTTCTATACTGTAACTGTGTGCTACAGTATATAAACAAATAGTGCTGAGCATCACGACACAGTGTGCCCCATCGTTCAGTTTAAACAAACAGGGGTGACAAATTAAAGGGGGGAAAAAAAGCTTAAATATCTCCGCATGTCCCTTTACCATGAGGAGACAAACAGTTCATCATTTCACTACATGTTTCATGCATCATAAGGACTTGAACACTGAGTTGCAGGGACCCGTTTTTTCTTTCATTTGTCACACATGTTCAGAGAGAGAAAGACAGATATACAGATAGATAGAGAGAGAGAGAGAGACAGAGAGAGAGATGCGTCTTTTCAGTTGCACTTGTTCCCACCTGCCTTGACATTTCTCAAGATTTACACAAGTGTACAGAGAGAGGGAGACAAACAGACAGCGCAATGAGAAAAAACAGAACATGAACGTTTGGTAGACATTATGGACGGAAAAACAGGGTTCCACATGTACGGCTGGACAAAGGTTCCCTCTGACAAATCTGTTTTAAAGGCGGAAAAAAACCCCCAGACAGATTAAGAACACATTAGATCTGAGCCAGCGCTGCACTTCTGTCCCAAACGCGATAACCCGAATACAAACAAGCAAGAAAACAAGTGGTTTTATGTGGGTTTTTTTTTAACAATACAATTTTTTTAAAATAAACAAATAAATAAATAAATTCTCTTTATGTGAGTAGGCTGAGGACTGGCTCAAAAGCCTGCTTAGTGACAGGACTGCAAATATTTCTCTTTTTCTCCTCGTTTGGCCCCAAAGCCATGGTGTGTCGCTTAATGCTTTCTGTCAGTCTCTTCCTCGCGCTGCCTTTCCTCCCGATCCTTTCTCCTTCTCAGTGGAAACTTTAATGGCTTCCTGTTCTAAATACGAGCATTCTCCGACAGAAACAATAAGAACCAAGAATAAATAGTGCTTGATTTACACCCCTGGCACGGACTTGGGCATGTGTACCTGGTGTGGGGGCTCAGGGGATGGAGGAGAGAGTGCACAAGTCGTAGCTTAAGTAACTTGTTTATGTGGTAAAGGATAATTATTCAACTTCATTTAAAGGAAACCTATTATTCACCAGAAAATCACCAGAAACTTTTTTTTTTTTTTTTTTTGTAATTTTTAGGCATTATTATTTTAGGTGTGCCTTCAGAGCGCTTTGTAAAAAAAAAAAAAGAAAAAAATTGAGGGAAAAAATACTTATTGTTCTTTTTCCATGTTGTCACTGGCTGGGCCGTAAACTTGCCCAAATAGTTTTTCCTCCTAATGTGACCTCATAAGAGAAATTCTCCCCTGGGTCACTGCTTAGCTCCGCCCATGTCTGCTGTTCTCTGTTGGGGGGGGGGGGGGGGGGGGGGGGGGGGGTGTGGCTCAGCAGTAGCTCATTTACAGAAACAGACAAATATTATGACAAAATGTGTAATCTTAGAGGTATTTCAGCTCGAGCATTAACACTCCGTCACCTGCATTCACTTGTTAAAGAAATAGTACAATACTGGAACTTTAATAACATCCTGCCACATGCTTAATAGGTATTATTGGGAAAAAAATGGATGAGTGGGAGGATTTTACTTCCGAGTGAGATATCCAGTGAAGAGAATAGTTCGTGTTGAACGTAGGCAGCTCATGGACAGGTATAAACACCTTCTCTAGATGAGACCCAGCTGTTAAAAGTTTCAGGTCCATGCACACTTCAAATGTGTCTAGAGAATTAACAGTGGAAGAAACTTTAAACAGATGCAGATACTGTAAGGATACCATAGTTAGTCTGTAAACCATGAACAATTCATCGGGTATTGCAAGAAGAAAAAAGCCTGCACTGTAATCTAAACAACAACAACAACAACAACAGAGTATCTCGGTTAAGTGATAAATACGATATTGATTTGCAACAATCCTTTTTAGGACATAATGATCATGTAAGAAATGACACATAAATGAGTGTAGACCCTTTACTATACACTTCAGCAACATTTGTAAAAGATAGACAAGCACACAATCTGGAATAATAAAGATTTTTCAAACGAAAAAAAAAAAAAAAAAAAAACAGCAATAAATAGAATGGAATGCAGCAATGTGAGAATATGGTAGAAAGCTGAGAGGCCCAGCGTAAGGCTAAACAGAGAAACGCAGAGAAAAACCTGACAAAGATAATCAATTTGGAGCGCTCTGTTCTTACCATTACAGTTAAATAGAACCAAGCAGAAATAGAAACAGTTTATAACTGACTGTCAGACTCTGACATGCTTAAAGAGCATAACGACAAAACCATCTCAATATAATTAACTATGAATTATAGCTACGGCTTAATAGTGAAACTACGATCATTAGTATTACTTCATACACTATGAAGGTAAAACAGTGTGTGCAGGTTCGGCAGCAGCTTATGATCATAGATTTAGATTTTTGTCATAACACAAAGCCTTAAACTAAATTTGTTGTAAAGTCTATCCCACTTGTCCATGCTGTAGGCAAATAGTGAACTAGTACATGTTTAAAGCGAGCCTATAATAGGCAGAATTCACAATCATATAGTAGAACATACAGTCTAGCGGCACACTTAAAGTTTTAGGTACAGCAGGTTTATATCATTAATGGGGGTTGTAAGGATGTTAACTTTTATGTCTACATTTTTTCAATATAAAGTATCTTATAATAAAATATTCATGTACAGTACTGGGCAAACGTTCTGCGCTACCCCTCATTTCTCCCTATCAAATTAAATTATGTAGATATGCTTTAAAAACTGTTGTTTAAATAACAACCTCAGCAGCAACCTCATTTCCCCTCTCGTCTGTTCCAAACTCTCAGCATCCAGCATAACCAGTATACTAATCACCAGCCTGATCGTCATCTCACTGGTGCGTGCCTTAAGTTAGATGAGCTTTTTAATGCTTGAATGATTTATGGGTCACAAAAATTAACGCCATAAAGTTCTTCAAGGAAGCCTGGAGAACTATTCCTTAAGACCGTGTTACATAATACAAGAATGTCTGGCTCTTTGGAAGCAAAATATGAAGAAATAAGGGGTGGCTCAAGATTTTTGAACGGCGCATTGTCTGAATGTACACTTTGGATTTGTTTCTTTTTAAGATTTATTCCCTATAAAATGAGATCATTGGAAACCACTAAGTATTTATAACTATTCTTTAACTATTCTACTGAGCTTTATCTGCTCTGGGCACAAATTTAATTTGTTACATTGTAATATTAAGGAGAAGATATAATTACACATTTAAAAACTTAACATTTTCACAAAAATGGCAGAAAAAAAAAAGTCAGGAGAGCGGGATTAAAATCTAAAACTATATTTGATGAATTCAAATGCAATGTGTTTGTGCCACACTAGACGGCTTTTCATTTTCTGTACTAATGGACCTAAGACACAAGTAGAGTTTGCAATGTCTTGTTCTAATGCTTACCTGGACATCAAACACCATGTGATTGTAAGACAATGGCAAAAAGCATAGAAAAAGCCTCCGGGGTAAAAGAGTGCACCCTTAAGATTACTGCCAGACACTGAACACCACCCTGAACACAGTTCCAATATGATTGTTTCCTTTGGCTGGGACTCTGAATGAACAGGAAACACTGGGAAACACCTGGCTGAGAGGAAGAAAATGGGAAGCTCTCCGTGATATTCTGAAACCCCAGCCAGAAGCCCACAGAATGGCTCATTCCACTCCATTAGAGCTATTCAGCAAACTGGAAACTGGCTACAGGCAACCAGGGGCCAAGAGGCCATTAGTCCCCCTCAGGCAGAGACGCAGCCAGGAAATCACGTCCTAAACTGGACAGCACGCTGGCCAGACTGGGCTTGATGTAATGGACATGGCTGGCACTCCACATACTCCTCATGGAGAGTGCCCAGACAGCCCCATTATGTCCCCTGATAGGACAGTTGTTAAAGCATTTGGCAATGGTTTAGTGTTTTGGTTTGCAAAGCATTTTGCAAGACTATATATTCAGATTTATTTCTAACCATTATGTAAATTAAAAGATGCCATAGATTAACTAATTGATAACACTCATTGCTATTTAGGATTTCGTGAATGATGACGACAATGTGTTATGTCTTGGAAGTCTCTTTTGACAGACTGAGATTGAGACTTTTTATTTCTTTGGCAAAACTCAAGCAGAATGAACTAAATGTGGTAGCATGTAGGCCTGTAATCATGACCATCACTGTCAAGTCCAAAACCAAGAACGGCAGAGATCAAGTCAAGCCCAAGTCTTAAGAGGATCCAGAGCAAGTCAAGACTAAGTGCAAAAACGTTCAAGTCGTTATCAATTCCTTTACTTCAATTACTTGGCTTGATTTATGCATGACAAGAACGATTAGGATAAGTTGTCTTGAAAAAGGAATTAATCATCAAACTTGAGTGTGTATTCTCTTTTTTTAAACTCCCGATTAAGACCAAGACCATATTTAGTAAGACCACAGCCTAAGACAAAGACAAGTTCAAGTACAAATGGGAAAGGTCTAAGGAACATCCAAGTCAATATAGACATTCACAGGCTTTGCTTCCTAATTCTTGCCATGCACTATAAAAACGACCAAAACATCAAAAACAGGATCCAGTATCAAGAAGGCACCTATGCTTTGCCAAGCAGACACAAGAGAGGGAATATAGAGAGTTCCCTGCTTGAAAAAGAGGCAAGCAGCTCTCGACTGAGGTACTTGGGCTCCACCGAGAGCCTTCCAGCAGGGCTCAATTGTAAGAGCTATGGTGGCTTTGATGAAGGGACAGCAGGCGATGGGCTTTTCTCAAGGGCGCAGTGCCCAAGAGGATGTCTCTGAAACCTAGGCCCCAAGAGGAATTTCAATGGGTTAGGCATCCTGAGAAGACCACAATAACCCTACGGAGGCATTAATGAGCCATTCAAGCCTGCTGGAAAAGCCGCAAGTGGGTGTGCGGAGGTGTGAAACGGGCGACCTCGTCACCCCAGAATAATAAGTGGAGAGGCAACAGAGAGGCGAGTGGCAGTCGTCTCAGATTTGAGGTCCGCAGTTGGTGAGATTAGCAGAAAGGGGCCTGGGGTCCTGATAGAAACTGATCTGCTAGAAGGCTTCTCCTAAAGATCGCAGCCACACAGCCATGTAGACTCAAAAACGCACAGGTGCAGCTTGAAGCAGAAGAGAGAAATCTATTCTCTCGGTCATTTTCTTACATCCAGACAACATGGGAGAGAGAAAAATCCACCAGCGGTAGACTGAATGTGCCACTGTGCCACATACAGAACACACCAGATATAATTTGGGTCAAGAAATTAAATTAGTAATAGAGAAACAGCTCAACTCTTTGACTGCATGCACAAGTGGATATTAATAATCCGATGGCGCCTGGGATTTCTACACCGCGCCCTCAGCAGACATAAGCAAGGATTTGCTGAGGAAAGCGAATACATGATTAAGAGAGAGAGAGAGAGAGACAGAGAGAGAGAGAGAGAGAGAGATAGTGAGAGATCCTTTCGAGTGACACTATGAACAACAGGAGTAGACTATATCCTGACCTCTTCTTCACCTGCTAATGATTTCTCCAGTCCCATCTGTTCTCTCCCCGGCATTTGCGCGCGCTCCCTCTGCTCTAAGCCAGTTCATCACTTTTATTTACATTCTTCTCATTGCTTGCCATCTCCTACTACTGTATATGAATCAGCTGTTATTTCCCCTGTCCCCGTCAAGTGATCCCCAACTCATCTTCCACCTGTGTTAATACTTACTCTGACATCCTTTTTTATCCCAACATGATCCTCAGTCTCATGTTCACAGAACGGCCTTTCCCAGAGTCAACGTGGTGGCTCCCAATACATAATAATAACCTCTGGTCACGCATAACCCAGAGTCTGTCAAAAAAAAAAACAGGGCTAGAAAGTGACTGTTGATGAATCTATAATAAAAACAAAGTATTAGCAATACATCTGCAAAACACACAAGTTTTTAGTGTACACCTGCTTTGTAGCTCAGGTACAGTCAGTCATTGATCGATTGTCTCTTTGTCGCTTGCTATAAGGTTTCCACTGCCTGTCCACAGCAAAGCCTAACTGTCTAAAATGCAAGCATGTGCCTGCCAAGGCAAAGCTATGTTTGGTTGCTGGAAAACAAAATGATTCAAGATGACCGCCATTTTAGTGAACCTGGAGAACCAGCACATGCCTCTGATAATTCCACAGCTTAACTGCCCACATGACAATTTCAATATCATAAAAACGTCTCAAGCAGTCTCTCTCTGTTCCAAGCACAAACCCTCTCTGCTCCTGACGGTAATAAGCGATGTTGCCCCGGCAACACAAAGCTTGTGTTTGGTAATAACAGTCCCTAACAAAAAGAAGGAGATGACAGGAAACGGAGGCTGCACTGAAGGTGTGTGCAGACATGTACAAGCACTAGACCTGGCCTTTGTAGTGCCTTTATACCTCAATAGCTACTGGCATACACTTCATTGCCTGGAAACAAACAAATAATATGCGTGTATTCTGATTCAAAAAGGAGAAGGATTAAATAGTTTGAGGTACAAGGTGAATTAAATGTACTGCCACTGAGGTTGAGGGAGAAATGAGGAAAACCATAGAGACTATCATTTCAGATTTTAGAGAGTTTAATACATGGAGCTACAACCATGTGTCAAGAGAGGGGAGGTCAGAAAAGGAAAGCCATACCTTGTAGCGCATCTTGGGGCAAGAATGGATGTAAAAGCCAAGGTAGTAGTAGGAGAGCTTGGGTGACTGCTTCTGCAACTGCCTCGTGAAGGCAATTTCCCTAAACAAAACAAAAAACAAAACAGAAACAAACAAGCATACAAATCCGTTAAAGCAGAACGTGAACATGTCACCATATTTGAAGCAAAACTCATCTGCTTGCTCATGATGTTCATTAAGGACATTAAATGAAGGAACTTTGTCATAGAGGGGACCAGCCTAAGAAATAAGCTTGGTGGTGGGAAGGTTTCTTGGCCGCCATGTGGAAGGCCTAGAACCAAACCCCAGCCGATGGGAGAGTTGCATCAGTAAGGGCATATGGCATAAAATCTGTGCCAAGGTGCCGATTTAATGGTCTGCTGTGGAAACCACTTGATGGGAGCAGCACAAAGTCCAACAACAACGACTGTTACACAGTCCAGGGTTTTTTTATTTTTATTATTTATTTTCCCAATTTTTCTCCCCGTCACTAGGGGGCTCCACATTAAGGCTACTACTACCACACAGTCGAGAGACTATCACGCGTTTCCTCCGAACCACGTGACGCCAGCCGACCACATCTTTTTGAACTGCTCGCTCACACACCGTTGGGGGCGACGTAACACACTCGGAGGACAGCGCTATACACTCCTTCAGCGTGCGCAAGCTCACAGACGCCTCTGATTGGCTGTAGAGCTGTGATTAATGTGGGAGCGCTAAGTACCTCTCATCTGAGAGAGCTCGGCCAATCAATTCAATTTAATTTTATTTGTATAGCGCTTTTAGCAACTGTCATTGTCTCAAAACAGCTTTACGCAATCAAAAGAATATTTAAGTTTGTATGGAATGTGAATGTGTACGAATCTAAATGTTCAGATAGTCCCTGGTGAGCAAGCCGAGGGCGACAGTGGCAAGGAAAAACTCCCTGAGATGGTAATAGGAAGAAACCTTGAGAGGAACCAGACTCAACAGGGAACCCATCCTCATCTGGGTGAAACAGATAGCAGGAAATGATCTGCATTTATGATCTAACAGATGATGTTCCCTGATGTTAATATGGAGTCCAGCTCTCTCTAGATCTCTGGCTGCGAGAACACAGCCCAGGTTTGATATGAACTTTGATATTTGGTTGTTTCCCATTTTCTCCAGACAAATCCCATTTTCTACAACACGACTGAATTCCGTCTTATCCATGACTGATTCAATGCTTTACTTATGTTTAAAATGTGAGCCACTCATTGCCCCTTTCTCCGCCACAGACCAGGAGCCAATGGATGAAAGTACAAAGCAAAGACTAGTGGGAAAGAGTTGCTCTTAGAGAGTTTGGTGATCAGAAATGAAAGTAAAATTTCCCTCCCGCAAACACATTATTTTACCTAATGTTAGCCCCAATGTGAGGCAAACGTGCAGAAATATATTTACTGTGACAAAAGTAAAAGATCAGATCCGGTGTTTCGTATGTGTAATATTTACCTACTGAACATCTGATTGTGATGGTTATATCATGAACTTTTCCCATGAGTGGGCTATTATTTATATTCATAGTGGAATATTAAGAGTCCATGTAAACACAGGTAGTACCTTTATGAGCTATTATTAGGTACGCACAAGACTTTTAGGGCTACATTTTCAAAAGAATATTGTGTAACATACAGGCGTCACACACAGCATGTGATGAGCAAAAATTGCTTTACACCGTCATTGTTTACACCAAATGCATTTGTAAATATTTTACTCTGAAACCCTCACCACCAGTGTTGGGTGAAACGCGTTACAAAGATGGAAACCTAATCACAGCGCCAAAACTCGTGGTGAATCATGATGAACTTTACTTACGGCCACCGCGCGAAACCGCATAGGTGAGATAGGGGTATTAGTAGGTGAGATACGGGTATCAGTAGGTGAGATAGGGGTATCAGTAGGTGAGATAGGGGTATCAGTAGGTGAGATAGGGGTATCAGTAGGTGAGATAGGGGTATCAGTAGGTGAGAGAGGGGTATCAGTAGGTGAGAGAGGGGTATCAGTAGGTGAGATAGGGGTATTAGTAGGTGAGATAGGGGTATTAGTAGGTGAGATAGGGGTATTAGTAGGTGAGATAGGGGTATTAGTAGGTGAGATAGAAGTATTAGTAGGTGAGATAGAGGTATTAGTAGGTGAGATAGGGGTATTAGTAGGTGAGATAGGGGTATTAGTAGGTGAGATGGGGGTATTAGTAGGTGAGATGGGGGTATTAGTAGGTGAGATAGGGGTATTAGTAGGTGAGATAGGGGTATTAGTAGGTGAGAGAGGGGTATTAGTACGTGAGATAGGGGTATTAGTAGGGGAGATAGGGGTATTAGTAGGGGAGATAGGGGTATTAGTAGGTGAGATGGGGGTATTAGTAGGTGAGATGGGGGTATTAGTAGGTGAGATGGGGGTATTAGTAGGTGAGATGGGGGTATTAGTAGGTGAGATGGGGGTATTAGTAGGTGAGATGGGGGTATTAGTAGGTGAGATGGGGGTATTAGTAGGTGAGATGGGGGTATTAGTAGGTGAGATGGGGGTATTAGTAGGTGAGATGGGGGTATTAGTAGGTGAGATGGGGGTATTAGTAGGTGAGATAGGGGTATTAGTAGGTGAGATGGGGGTATTAGTAGGTGAGATGGGGGTATTAGTAGGTGAGATAGGGGTATTAGTAGGTGAGATAGGGGTATTAGTAGGTGAGATGGGGTATTAGTAGGTGAGATGGGGTATTAGTAGGTGAGATGGGGTATTAGTAGGTGAGATAGGGGTATTAGTAGGTGAGAGAGGGGTATTAGTAGGTGAGATGGGGTATTAGTAGGTGAGATGGGGTATTAGTAGGTGAGATAGGGGTATCAATAGGTGAGATGGGGTATTAGTAGGTGAGATAGGGGTATTAGTAGGTGAGATAGGGGTATTAGTAGGTGAGAGAGGGGTATTAGTAGGTGAGAGAGGGGTATTAGTAGGTGAGATGGGGTATTAGTAGGTGAGATGGGGTATCAGTAGGTGAGATAGGGGTATCAATAGGTGAGATAGGGGTATTAGTAGGTGAGATAGGGGTATTAGTAGGTGAGATAGGGGTATTAGTAGGTGAGATAGGGGTATTAGTAGGTGAGAGAGAAGTATTAGTAGGTGAGATAGAGGTATTAGTAGGTGAGAGAGAAGTATTAGTAGGTGAGATAGAGGTATTAGTAGGTGAGATAGAGGTATTAGTAGGTGAGAGAGAAGTATTAGTAGGTGAGATAGGGGTATTAGTAGGTGAGAGAGGGGTATTAGTAGGTGAGATAGGGGTATTAGTAGGTGAGATAGGGGTATTAGTAGGTGAGATAGGGGTATCAATAGGTGAGATAGGGGTATTAGTAGGTGAGATGGGGATATTAGTAGATGAGATAGGGGTATTAGTAGGTGAGATAGGGGTATTAGTAGGTGAGATAGGGGTATTAGTAGGTGAGATAGGGGTATTAGTAGGTGAGATAGAGGTATTAGTAGGTGAGATAGGGGTATTAGTAGGTGAGAGAGGGGTATTAGTAGGTGAGAGAGGGGTATTAGTAGGTGAGAGAGGGGTATTAGTAGGTGAGAGAGGGGTATTAGTAGGTGAGATAGGGGTATTAGTAGGTGAGAATAATTATAGAATAATTATAAAGGTCTTGACTAAAACAACATACATGAGGAATCACAAAGGAGTTTTTATTTTCTGCAGTGTAAAAGTACTTGAACTAGTTACTTTATCAGAAAGTAACGCTGTAATGTAACTGATTACTTTTTAATGACATTAAAGTCATTTTGTCATGTAATTAGTTACTTTCAAAAGTAACGTACCCCAACACTGCTCACCATCCAAGCAGCATTTGCTTTATGAAACAAGACAAATACAGTAGAGGCACAATGAGAGCAATGGAGGAAGGATGTACAACTCTCAATTCACAATAAAAATAATAATACAGGTTGCTTGTGTATTCCTCCATGAACTCAATAAAAAAAGAAAATCAAAATCATACAGTATATATATATATATATATCTTTTTCCATAACAAATGTGGCACTGCCATTTAATATCTGAGACGTGCTAGACCAAATGGCTTGGACAAAGCACAAGCTCAGGTCTCTTCTTACACTTGCCTTAAAAAAATAGTGATATCGTTTTCCTAAAAAGTGGAGCAGCTACAGTATGTGTATACTGTACTGTAGGCTGCTGATGAACATTTGCTCTGCACGAAGGCGAGAAGTGCAACTGGAGATCTCAGACCTACACGAGAAGAGGGTGTAGGGTTTGAATTTAAACTTCATCCTGATGTGCAATCAGCGAGCTCGCACCACCTGTTTCTTTCTTCTCTTCTTCCAGGCTCATCTAAATGTGCTTAGGATTTCAATAAATAAACATAGGACAAAAGGAGGAAAAAACTGCTGTAAAAGAACGTCACACTCTTTCAGTCTCTTGCTGACAATTAGGGAACTTTTCCTTGCAATTGGAAAAGAGGAGAGGTTGGAAGTGGCTGAGAGGGACGAAAATAAAACAGATATAGTGGAAAATAAAGCACAGAGAGATGAGGGAGCGAGAAGAACTAAAGAGGAGGAGGAAGAGAGTGAGAGGAAGACAGAGGAATGATAAAACAGAGAGGTGCTAGAAGGTCAGCCGGTTGCTGCCAGGTTCCTGGGTTCCCATCCCCTGGTGACAAAGCCTTGCAAATCCATGAATGAGAAGGGGGGGAGAGGGTGATGTGATGGCTGAGGGGCCCATTCACAAAAAAAAAAAAAAAAAAAAACAGGATTGGGAAGGGGGGGGGGTATAGAAAGAAAAGAAACAACACATGCCTCCCCTCCTCACATCCCCTGACCAAACTCGCTTCATTCTGGCAGCAGCTTGAATCCCCCATTATCTCCTCTTCAGCGAGCTGACACTCCAACACAAGCTAATTATGCCACAGCCCTCACCACAGGACACCAAAGCCTTGCTTCTTATTAACGCATACGGCCGTTTCCCCTTTCGCTCCTTATACAATATACAACGCATGCTGCACGCATTATAGTCGAACAGTGTATATTAATAAATACATCCAGAACATTCTACAGGTGCTCGATCGGATTAGGGTATGAGGAGTTTGGAGGCTGCACGCTGCGCCACGCGCACAAGCAGGCGCTGGGTGTTTGGGTTCCTTTCTATCGTAGCAATTTGTGCTACATTGGCTTTTCTGTCGGATCGGACCGGGCAGGCTTTTTGGTGCTGGTGTACACTCGGTGATCGACGTATTTCAGTTCACAACGTGGTGGTGTTGATCTTACAGCTGATCGGGGTATATTTCTATTAAAAGTGAAGTGATCGCACCTCAGGAAGACTCTCTCACTTCCACAATCACAATCAATCAGAGGCCCATTACTATGATGAACAGTCAAAAGTTTATATTTATACCTTTTGATAAAGAATTGAAATCTGAAGACAATACCTGACGTAAACATTTATTTCGATTTGCTCAAAACAAGTACTCGGACTTAAAAGTTAAATTGCCACCAAACTTCTGAGAAAGCACCAGAAAGTTATCCTTCTACTGTATACAGATAACAATTCTCTCCTGAATTTACTGCAAGTGTCACATCACTTCTGGCTTGCAGACCTTACAGTACATTAAACACCATCACATCCTCAGCCCAGACGCTACTACATCAATCACACACACACACACACACACACTAGCAGCTGACCAAAATGCTGACAGCAGCTGCTTTGGGCACAACAGAGTCCCGAGTCCACTCTCCACTTTTCCCTTTTCGAAGGCCTCCTCCTTTCCCCTACAATACACACTCTGAAAAATGTGCTGCCTACCACAGGAAATGTAACCCAGGAAGGTGAGAAAAGTGAGAAAGCGTTTTTTTCCCTTCCAAGTGTCAAGGCATAAACCATGGCCTTCTCGCTCTGCAAGATCAAGTATTAATGTGCAAAGCCCAAAAGCCTTGTTCAATAAAATGTACGACATACTGTATGTATTATGAAATGCATATTATAATTTCTGCACGCACGCACAGTCATATACATTTAGAGTTGATTAGAAGTAGGGCTGCACAATATATCGAAAAAATATCGTTATCGCGATAATGGCATGCGCGATAACCATATCGCAAGGAGTTGCGATAAATACTTTATTTGCCAAGCATTTGTGTCCAAATTTGACCAATCAGATGGGCCCTTACTATGTTTATACCTGCTTACCTCTCTCTCTCTCTATATATATATATATATATATACACACACACACATTATTTATATCTTTATACTTCATTCTGTCGCGAACTAACCCCGGATGATCAGAAGACTTAGCGATTAGCTGTTAGCCGCGATTAGCCGTTAGCCGCGATTAGCCGTTAGCCGCGATTAGCCGTTAGCCGCGATTAGCCGTTAGCCCTTTATAGACGGTAAACCCAAACGCGGAAGCAAGCGAGTAGGCAGGATAACCACGCGAATTAGTTTAAGGACTCTCACAGAAGGGGAGCAAGGGAAAAACACACATTTAACCCGCGTCCTATAAACATACACTCGAATCTGAACCGACATGGTGAACTCAGTGACTAAGTTTGTTTACTCCTCTTATACTTCCGGGTTCGCGCCCGTATTACTTCCGGGTCCTAGTGCCGGTCGCGGAGCGTGTGTGCGCGCGCGCGTGTGTGTGTGCGACAAAGTATTTTTTTTATTTAATTTTTGTTTAATAATATTTATTTTTATATATAAAAAAAAAAAAACAGGCAAGCCAAAGAGAATATTTAGTTTAAAAGATGCTCTTGTTGTAAGACACTATTGATGAGTGTTACACGGTTACATGTAAATAAACAGTAATGTTTGAAAGTAATTCATATTGTGTTGGCAGGTTTATAGTAACAGCAAACCAGAAGTCAGAATATCTGCTGAGGGGTTTAAGTCATTCATAGTGTTTTGAAGTCTAAATATTTGCAACTTCCTTGACATATAGTTTCTTATTAGCCTGAATTTTAGTATCATCATTACATATAAATAAATAATAATAAAAAATAGGCAATAATAATAATAAAAAAATGCATTTCTCTAGGGAAATGTTATATCGCAAGAAATATCGTTATCGCAATATTCAACAACAATATCGATATCTTTCTAATATCGTGCAGCCCTAATTAGAAGTGTTCGATAATATCATCAAGGGTGTGAAAAAATAATAATAATAATCACCTGAGAGCAGAATAAGAGCCGATGGAGAGGAAGGCGAAGTCTGGGTGGTAGTAGAGGTAGACTGAGGAGACGCAGGTGGGCAGGATGTCGATTACGCCCACTGCTATGATACGTCCGTCTAGCCAGTACTGCTGGTGGAAGGAACCGTAGCCCATATCAGGCCCATCAGGACACATCTCCGCCTGTTGATTAATTTAACAAAAATTTGAATAAAAATATCATGGTAGGCAAGAACACAAGCAAGACCGATATCCAATATGCCAAAAAGTGTTTTTGTTCTACAATAGAGTTCCTAGATTGTTATGTTACATGCCAGATCGTTTGTGAGTCCTGGACATTGAATTGACATGTTTTCAGTTACAATCAATCAGAAAGAACAATAAAAGGGGGAAAACAGTTCCATCATGTACACGCAAGTAAGACACTGCTATGTCTTTAACATTGCATCAGGCGTTGTGTACTGTACTTTTCCTCCACTGCATTCATCCAATCATTATTGATGTACAGTAAATCCAGGCAGCTAATCGTGTAGTGCAAAACACAAAATCACATCGCTACAGTGCATGAGATTGAGTTTCTGTTCATATTAAACATCAGAACTGGGTGTAAAGACAGGGTGACTTGACCGTAGCATGGTTGTTAGTGTAAATTAGTGTGAGTATATCACATACAGGATTCAGACATGGTTAAACAATGGGGTTGAAACACCTGATTGATGAGAGCGGGAAGTAGGGCTGGGTGATATGGCAAAAAGGTCATCTCGATAATTTTTGGCCCATATTGAACGATAACGATATATATTTTGATATAAGCTTTAAAAGAGAATCCCAACAATGACTGAAGCCACAAAAATTAAAGGGTTCATTAAATTACATTTTAAAGTATAGTTTATTAACAAAAACAGATGACAGATTTGGCCTTAAAAATTAAGATACTATAGGCACATGCTCAGAATCTTTACAAGACAAAGATTTTTATTTTAAAAAAATTATTTTAATTTCACAAGATAAAAGTATCTTGTGATGATATATTACAATGTTTTGAGATTTTTAAACAATAATGAGACACAACATTTAGACCCCACACACTAGGGCTGTCTTTATCCCACAATTCAGAGTTAAATGAAGGCTATTTCACACGGCCACAATAAACTGACATAATGGCTTAAACATGCAATGACAACAAAAATGGAATGAATTATGCAGCTATCAATCTGGACCAGGACAATTTCACTTTTACTATATAGTTGGTACCTGCTAGGTGTTGTATAGTTCATATTTGCTCGGCCAGAATGGTTTAAACCACCAAAGTAACGTTTTATTGATAAACTGCGCAGCATTCGGCAGCGTGAACACTCCCGTTAGTAACGAGGCGAATAAGGAGCTAAACTTCAGCCTCGTGTGCTTAGGGGCATCATATCTTTCACTAGAAAGTTAGAAACGGCGCTGGTTATATCCTTCTCCTTTTGGACACCTTTCATAAGGTGTAATGGCCACGAAAGACGACATGATGGATATCTGCTTTGCTACAGCCCCACTGCTAGCGCTGCTAGTTGACAGTAGCATCGGGCCGCATTTTCATGCTCTGTGTGGTCGTGTGGGTGACGCGTTCATATAACGGAGTTCGTGCTACCTTTTTTGTCGACAAGTTCAACATCTTTGGATAATAACTCGAGGTTAGATTCACTTTCGTCGCTGCTTCCACTCTTTTATTTTTTGTTGTCCTAGTGTCAAGTTTGCTTCGCAAAGTGCGGCAGGAAATTAACTTTGACCTGCACGGCACGCGCAAGCTGCACGCTGATTGGTTGTTGTCGTATTGTTCTGCTGTGTGATTGGCTCTTAGATTAGTCCATATCGAGCAAAAATGTCTAAATTTCATAGTTTTTAAAATCAAATAAATCGCGATTCGATATGATATCGTTTATCGGCCCAGCTCTAGCGGAAAGAATCGTCAAACTAGCTGTAGCTGCCGGTCTGTACATTAACATGCACAGTTAAGTCAAACCGTTACATGTACTGTCCTTGACCATTACGGAAAGCATGACAGGGCAATCGATTTATTGACCAAAGCATGTCTGGCTCCGCTAGTGTGACCTCATTCTACTTGTTAGCTCCTTGCATTCCTGGTTGACTTGTTACATCACAACAATGCATGTTGAGCAAGGAATCAAGGACAACTTTACAGTGATGTACATTTTTGAATACTTTGTGTTACGTACAAATGAGATGCGCACTATCCCTTGTGGTTACACTGTTATCCAAAGGCACATGACACACTGTTATACACTGCGTTCGACTTTCAGGGTTTTGTTCGAAAGAGTGGAACTGCGGAGCATAAGCAGAGTGTCATTGATTGTTGTTTTCGATTCATTTATATGTGCATGAATATCTCGAATCCTATATACATTATGTGGGTTTGCTAGTCTGACTTTGAGATATTACTTATTTAGATTTTTTGATTAGGATTAACATGTTAACATTCATTTTAAAAGTCAGATTTTAGTCACGCAAACAATTAGATAGAATAACAGAAAGTCATGCAAACGTACTAAGTAACCCCATTAACTGCTCTTTACAACCGTGATGAGCAGAAAAGCATCTCAAAATGCACAATACGTTGAATCTTGCAGTGGATGTGCCAAGCAAGTTCCCATTCCTGTCATCCAAGAACATGGATCTGAGGCTACAGTGGGTGCAGGCTAACCAACACAGGATGGTGACAAATTAGAGAAAAGCAAAACAAACCTTTTTTTTTTTTTTTTTTTCCACGAAATGTGAAATCATTTCCAAAAAACCAAAATGTCTGGTCTCAGTTGTTTAACTGTAGCATACTTGATGCGGTGAGAATCTTGGTAACAGTGGAAGCTGAATTAAAGCCACAGTTCCCTTCAGTAGCTTCACCCTTTCTTCTGTGCAGAGCAACCCACTGGTGCAAAAAGGGTCCCTCTTTCATTTTTATGCACATTTTAGTACATCATCCATGCAGTAAAAGTGCCACAGGTTTCACTGAGCGTCCGATGAAAGTGAAAACTAAAAGGATTTTTTTAGGTTTGGTGTGTAAGCTGTGAATGTACAGCAGGAACATGATGTACTCTACAGGGTATACACTAGCTTGCTAATAGCTCCCAAATGTGGGCGAAGCTCAAGCACTGTACTGGTGTGTGTGTGTGTGTGTGTGTGTGTGTGTGTGTGTGTGAGTGGGTATCGGGCTTCTCCTCAGGTCGCACAAACTCAGGGGGGGGCAGTATTTTAATAAAAAAGACACAGCAGGGACAAAATCGATATCCAACCTGAAGACTGGCGGGAGGAAATGTGAGTTGGTTTGGATTAACAGACATGACATCTATTTCTTGGCCTGTACGAGCAGCTTGTTTTTTGGCGCTATTCATCACGGACACTCAAACACAGTGCGTGTTCAGAGGCCACTACACAGGTCCTGTTACCCAAACCAGGTCATAAATCCCTACGTTTTCAATCAAAACTAGCGACGGAGATGAACGTCTCGCTCTTGTTTTTCGCCTTGTGACTTCAGACGTCTCAGTGGGAGAGCAAAGGTTTAGCCAGCGCTGGTAACAGGATCTTGTCCACTCTCCCCCCCCCCCCCCCTGCTTCAACCCATCTGGGCCCAGTTAGCCCCGTGTTGGAATGCACTCGTTATCACGCTAATCCTGCACCCCGAGAGGTTCGCCATGCCACTGCCAGCCAAATTAAACACACTCATAACGCACAGACGCGTACACTTAAACCCCAGGTACTGCCATGACCCAACCCATCCAGTGAAACCTGGCACTCGAGCCATCCTGCCCAAGCTCCTGGAAAATCAATTGAAAAGAAAAAGAAAAGGGAAAAAAAAACCACCACAGAAAAAGATTTTATTTTCAACAGCATTCCACATGTGTCTGCTAATTATTTTCATACAGTCTGCTTGTCAAACAGGCTCCACGGTGAAGCTATTGAAGTGGCCGTTCAAACTCAAGCATGCGTTACAGGACATTTGAGACGAAGCACGGTGCCTGAGTGTTGAGAAGGGGGTTTAGATGTGGACCAGATTATTTTTTCCTTTCTTCTGGAGGACAAAAGAAGAATAAGCTTTTATTTGTCAGTACCAGATTAGCACTGATGAAAATAGGCATTAGTAAAAATCACACTTGACTCATGGATAGTCTTCTAGGCTTATGTCATTTGGCACATATTAGAACCCTGGATCTGGCTTTCGCTGAATTGTTTACACCTATTTTCTGTTCAGTTTGTGCATGTGCAACGATTTAAATCTTAATCAGCTGTGCGTATTTTGTACCGAAGCGAAACTAACGCAGTCTCTGTCGAAGCTGTTGGAAAAGGAACGCTGTGACCCGGGCATCACCTCGCTGGACAGGCTAATGACTGCACTTTAGCCACTGTGACAGCCAGAAAAGCATACATAAGCAAGGAGCAAGGTGGTTGGATGAAAACACTCGGGCACTAAATCACTAGCACATGGCGCCTTGGTTCTCTGTGTTGCTCTTTGTTACTCACACACAGAAGCAGTGAGTGAAAGCTGGGGTAGTTAACATTCCTCAACCCTTAGCTATACAACGATCATACCAAATGGCCCAATTTACCTCTTCAACAGCAAATATAGAGCAGGTATCAGCAACGCTGCTTCTGAAGACCTATAGAGGCAGTCACAATCAAAACCACCTGATTCAACGAAACACAGCTCTCGCAGCATTACCGCAAGGTGCTTTCAATTACGGCTCGACACCGGACTACACGCCGGCCCTCGGGATCAGAAGGTTCCAGTATACAGTACAGAAACAGACAGAAGGATGGAAATCATGGGGAAACAAATAAATATATATTCCAGCTGATCAGAAAAGTGATCACTATGGGAAGGAGAAGGAGAGGTTTTAAAATAAATAAATAAATAAGACTGATGATGGTTGTGGCTCGCTGGCACGACCTGGCACGACCTGGCACGCCGTCTACAGATAGATAATCACTCATGGCACTCAAGTAGTGAAAACAGATTTCCTGTCCCTTACTGTATCTCTCCTGAGGTTTGCGAGTATTTAAAAGAGGGGGGGGGGGGGGGGGGGAACTACACAGACAAATTCTTTTACGATTAATCTCATACAAATGCTTAAAAATATGTGCATTCCTCAATTTCTTCTTGTTCCGTGAGAATTTGTTACGAGAGAAATCAAATTTTCCGTGAACTCACAGACCTTTCTTTCCTTGTTAACCAGTGCGAATGGGTTACTACTAGTACCAGGGGGAAATCACCAGCCACCACCCGACACGATACCATCACCATACCATCACGATACCATCACCATACCTACTGGATTAATATTCTGATTCTGTAAGTATGAAAAATTTCATTTAAAAAAGAAAAAAATTATTATTACACGTCTCCAAAGTCTTGGAGACACACGCACACACTCTCGCACGCACACACACTCGTACGCGCACATACTCTCGCGCACACTCTCACGCGCGCACACTCTCACGCGCGCACACTCTCACGCGCGCACACTCTCACGCGCGCACACTCTCACGCGCGCACACTCTCACGCGCGCACACTCTCACGCGCGCACACTCTCACGCGCGCACACTCTCACGCGCGCACACTCTCACGCGCGCACACTCTCACGCGCGCACACTCTCACGCGCGCACACTCTCACGCGCGCACACTCTCACGCGCGCACACTCTCACGCGCGCACACTCTCACGCGCGCACACTCTCACGCGCGCACACTCTCACGCGCGCACACTCTCACGCGCGCACACTCTCACGCGCGCACACTCTCACGCGCGCACACTCTCACGCGCGCACACTCTCACGCGCGCACACTCTCACGCGCGCACACTCTCACGCGCGCACACTCTCACGCGCGCACACTCTCACGCACGCACACTCTCACGCACGCACACTCTCACGCACGCACACTCTCACGCACGCACACTCTCACGCACGCACACTCTCACGCACACTCTCACGCACACACTCACGCACACACTCACGCACACACTCACGCACACACTCACGCACACACTCACGCACACACTCACGCACACACTCACGCACACACTCACGCACACACTCACGCACACACTCACGCACACACTCACTATGGTCAATTTAGGAACGCCAATTAGCCTAACCTGCATATCTTTGGACTGTGGGAGGAAACCGGAGTACCCGGAGGAAACCCACCAAGCACGGGGAGAACATGCAAACTCCATGCACACAGAGACGGGAATCGAGCCTGGGTGCGAGGCGACACTGCTGACCACTACACCACACCACCGTGCCGCTTGTAATAAGTCTTTTAAAAATACATTTTGGAGTCCGTGAGGCGATACCTGAATCGACACAGAATCACGATCCATAACTGAATCAATTTTCCCTCCAGCTCTAACCACTAATATTGCTACTACTACTAATAATAATAATATAATAATAATAATAATAATATAGTAGTAGAAGTAATAAAACAAGACTAGCTCTAGTTTTGCCAGATTATAAAAGTTTCATTAGAGGAGAATTTTCTGTTCTTTGGTTATTGCATTTCATCCAAAAAACAAACCCCAGTGTTAGCTAAAGCACTAATAAACACATCAACTCTGCTTTTTTCCCCTTTTATCCAAATGAGTAAACCACTGGATCACGGGCGCTGGAGACAAACGTCTTCGATCAGAAGTGTAATCAAGCCTTGCTAGTCTAAATCAGAGGAATAAAAACACTGATCGAGAGGGATCTCAAAGATGCACAACACACCCACTAGTTCACCAGAGCAATGATGGCTGGATGAGTTGGCGTGCAGAAACAGCGTCGTCTGATTACTGCTTCCACTCACGACACGGCCAGATACACTGGGGCTTGTAGTTTCTACAGGTCAGAGTAATTTAACGCAGATTGAGAGCTTATTGTGCCACAGAGTCATACTGCTCATATTCTTCACATGGGCATCACAAGAGTGTGTGTGTGTGTGTGTGTGTGTGTGTTTGTTTACCACAGCAGCTGAGTAAGGAGCAAGTGACATCAGTGTGTCTGTGTCTATGTGTCTCTTCGAGAGTAAAATTTGAGGTTATGGGGCAAAAGTGGTACCCGATGTCCATAAAATGTTTGACGACTAATTACAAAACAGCACTGTTAACGAGCATTTGCCCCAAGGACAGACACATCATGGGCCAATAAAACGGCATTTAGCAAAGCCAAGCAGAAACAGCTTCCCACAATGCGATGCAGGCCCATCTCTGAGAACGCTCGTGGAGGAAACACTCGTACTCATGCACGAGGAGAGAGACGAAGAGTGACTCGGCTCAAAGGCTTAATGTGGGCTCGGTCACGTGAACCAGAGAAACACACACCTGGGTAAATATTAGTAAGTGAATGAGGTGAGCAGACTGTGTGGGCGGAGTTAAATCCCTTTCATTTCCTCCTGAGTTCAAATCACATTGTGTGCATCTTGGAGAGCGGATGCAAATAGATAATGATGAACACCAGCAATCTGAATGTATTGAATGAAGTTAAAAATTCTTTTTTAAAAAGAAGCATACTGTATAAGACAGGACTACAGACTTCACTGAACATCACATGCACACTTTGAAAAGGGAAAGTCGTGGGATTATTTGTCTGTTACTGTAAAGAATTATACTGAAACTTATAACAATTATGAAGTTATAACATAGAACATACAATAAAAAGAAATAAACACCAGGTAAACACCAGTTTATTAGGAAACACATGTACACCTGCCATAGGAATACTGCCACAACTCAAATAATCTAAACACCCGTGCAATGCAACAGTCATGAACAGAAAAGCATCTTGCAACACGCAAACAAGGAACAAACAAAAAGGATGTTCTTCGCTCATGCAAAAAAATTAAAAGGGGATTGTAGGTTGCTAGTGTGCCTTAAATTACCTGCTGCTAGAATCCTACAAGCATCTTATTACCTCATTAAATCAAGTCCACTGATATGGTTACAAGTTCCGAACTCATTGACGCATTAAATCATTAACACATCCTTGCACCTTTTACACACCTCTTCATGAGAACGTGCGCTGCTTGCAGTACTCTACAAGATGGTGTAGGTCATGTGAAGTTGTAAAGAAAGTGTGTTCAGGATTAAGAGGACAAATCGGGGAATGTGCATCACTATGCGCACATGTGTACTCCAGCAGTTGGGCTGATCGTGAGACGCCTGGCAAGCGGTCTTGATGAGGTGCTAAAACTTCGCCTCTTTACGGCATTAATGGCTTTTAGTGCCAGGCTCGAGAGCCCCGTTCCTCTGGGCAGGGAGGTCTACTGCTGTCGCTCCTCCACTGCGCAATGTGTTTTTTTAACCTCCCCTAAATATAAAAGCAACCTGTCTCTACAGTAAATTACAGGTGTAAATGCTTTACTCTGACTGTAAAGACTTCCAGTCTCAGTGTCGCACTCCATACGACCTCGAGGCTTGCTTCCTGGTATTTCTCACGTTTCATTAACATTCAACTAGGGGTAAATTTAAACAGGAAGAAACTTAAACAGGGATGTGAATGTTTGGTGCTGCAGCCAATGAGGGGCAGAATACAAACAACTGGCAATGTCACTTCTTTGCAGGCCAGTTTATGACACTTGTGACACAGTTTGTGAGAAAAATGCAGTGTGATTACTGAGACAAATCTCGTTATTGCATTCCAAGTACACGATTTACAGTATTGCATGTTAAACTGTTTAGAAAATAGAAGCCTAATGTAGATGCTGTTCATTCTGCTATAAAGAGTGCTTATTTGATTCACCGTAGTATTAAAGTGGCTTTGCATTCAACTATTGTTGAAAGTGCTATACACATAAACTTTAATTGAATTAAATAGAATAGTCTTTCTGTCAGCTCAAACCTACAGTAGAGCCTCGACATTCTCATCTGACCAACAATGTGTTTGTCGTCCGGTCTTCGCCTCGTTCAATGGTTTTTGCACCAGTATTTTATTGAAGCCTGAGCTTCAAAATCTCTTTTCTGAAATACCCGACACAACCCGTCTAGCACAAAAAAAAAAAAAAAAGAAAACATGCCAATGCTTGTTGTGCCAAAGATTTTCCCCCCCAATTATAACTGCATTCTTTATGTTTAAAATCATACCACTGCTGTCATAACCACAGACCATATTTTTATTCTTCTATACCACATCCTATGAATCGTAAATTTTTTACATATTTCTATTTTAATAGCATTTTATTTTTATATTACTCAATATTTTCTATAATTACTTTAATTGTACCTAATGCAGTTTTATTTTTGGTGTTGAGATCTATCTATTGTATTCTACCTTAACGTTTTAGCTCACGGTTAGTCATATTAGCCGTTAACTGCATATCATACTGTGTACAGCTGTGACTGTGACAAAATAAACATTTTGAATGTGACGTAACATTACATAAGGCGATGTGATGTAACATTACTCATTACCTGTTACCTCGCCTGTAAATTAAAGCAGCATTGAGCGGATCATTTAGACTTTATTCATGAAGATATCCTCTTTAATTCAGACTACAGGTTCTACAGGGTTCAAATCTAGAGACTAAACTGACTGTTGTAATGGAATGACTTGATTTCATTCTCTTGGTGAAAGCAGATCTGCAGATGAGGTCTTAACCTCCTGATAGAAGTAAAGTTTTGGTAAAATATTACAGTAACTTATGATTTTATGATTGCATGCAAAATATACCCATACGTAGTTATACATTTTCAATTGTTCTTACTGTTATTCTTAACATTCCAGCTTTTATATAATAGTAGTTTGAAATATGTGTTTCCTGACTTGTTAAGACCAACAGCTCTCTACACCTCTATTGTGTTATCAGCTCTTTATAATACAGTGGAACCTCGGATTACGAGCATAATTCGTTCCGGAAGTGGGCTCATATTCCAAAACACTCAAACCACATTTCATTTTTCCAATAGGAAATAATGGAAATTCAAATTATTCGTTCTACAGCCCAAAAAAATAAATACATACAAATAATTAACACAAAATATAAAGTAAAAATAAAACAAATTAACCTGCACTTTACCTTTAAAAAAATATGTAAAAATAAATCCTGACAGATAAGTGTTTCCGTTTGTGCACGCGGGCGCGCTGCGTGTGTGTGTATGTGTGTGTTGGTGTAAGTGAATGAGCGCGCGCACACACACACACACACACACACACACACACACACACACACTCGCCTTTACAGCCCCCCTCTCCTATCAGGTTCCCAAACAAACACACTCTACCTTACACAGACACACAAACACACACACACACGCACACTCAGAAACTCTGCAAGCACTAAGGCCCAGCAGGGGAGACGATTATCGTGCGTGTGTGTGTGTGTGTGTGTGTGTGTGTGTGTGTGTGTGTGTGTGTGTGTGTGTGTGTGGCGAGATGATTACCTACAATTCCGCAGTGCAAACAAGAAGCGCATGCGTGATACATGATACTCGGTGCTCGTAAACCAAGACAATGCTCGTTTTTCAAGTCAATTAAAAAAAAAAAAAAAAAATCTTTGCTCGTCTTGCGGAACACTCATAAACCACGTTACTCATAATCCGAGGTTCCACTGTAATTAAAAAAAAATCTGGAGGCTAAACATGGTTAAAAATTCTGATTTGGCCAAAAGAAGCTACATTACATACACACACACACACACACACACACACACACACACACACACACACCCTTTTTTCATTAGAGAAAATTCTGTTTACTTTTGTTTAATAATATATCCAAGTCCATATCGGTCATTTAAAGAACCTTTAGATAGTTATTTCTTAAAGAACGTTCATATGATGACTGTAGCAGAAACTAAACATTTTTTAAAACAACATAACTCTAAAGACATATTAAAATATGTTCTGATAATTTTCAGCTGAGATACAACTCATGAGAATCATGCATTCTGTCTCATTTTTCAAATGAACTGCCCATGAGTGCATTTTCTCAGCCAATCAGAACAAAGAGACCAGAAACATCGGGGACAAAAAAACAATATAAAAGTCCTTTTTAAAGGACTCACTGAAGATCAGGATGAAGACATTTTGAGACTTTTCCCACCAAAGATTCTTATTTCAAAAAATAAAAAGGGAGAAAGTGGGTTTCCACAGAAGTCGATGTACTGTGTGTAGTTTTAAGGAAATTTGCTGTGACGTCAATTTCCAGTGATATAAAAGTTAAAACACAACTACGAGTTGGGAAAGGTTAAGTTACCCTACATACATTCAGTTCCATATCAGCCCCTTTTTAAATCTTTTTTACAAATCACAATTTAAAATCGTGGATATCATCGTGAAACGGCACCTAATATCCTAACACACTGGATCTGTCGCTACTAAAAGGATCATGAAATTTCCTTATAAAGTTTTAAACAGATTCTCTGGTGTATAATTAGGATTTGTCAACATTACTGTACACAAGATTTATCCTGCTTTGTCTGATTTGGAGGAATACACACACTAGAGACAGTCCAGAATGTTCACAAAGTGAATTTCTATAATAGGTAACATTTGTTTGTAATACTTATAATAATTTTGGTTAATTTTCTTGAAGTTGTCTATAATTCCTGTTTTCATGTTTAGTTTGTACGTAAGCTAATACAAGTCAAAACTACCTTTAATGTATTTAAGCGTCTGAGCTTTCTGCAACAGTATGTTGCGTGCCGAAGAGTTTCTGAAAGCAATTTCGCCTAACCTCATGCAGCAAGCAAAGAAGTTCTCAACACAATTGACATATTTTGTAGTATTATTTAGAAGGAATTTGTTATTAATCTTGAATCCAAGTCACATATTGATGAAATACAGCGAGAGCTAAACCAGAGTTAGACCCAAGCATGCCATGCTATTTTGTTCTCTTGATCCAATTCATCCCGAGACTGCACGGGTCAGGAAAGGAGCAGTGTTGATCTTTCCCTTTGCACGCTGTCTGATACTGGTCGCACACATCACGGTGTAGCCATATTCCATCTGCTTCCACTTCAGATCAGACTAGATCACTGTGGGATTTTTTTTTTCTTTCCCCTCGCTAGCGTGTATAAACGCACATTTCTCCAAGCCTCCCTAACAAACATTTCCCACTCTTATTCTTCTGAAAAACTCAAAACAAATCAACAATACCAGCTCCCAGGTCACCAGCACCACCCTGACACGCAACCGCTTCAATATTACAGCCATACATTACTGATATTACATGAGGAACGCGTGCATGTACTGTACGTTGCTCCAGTCTAAAGGAACTTACCTCTAGTGGAGAGTCACACAGGAATCTCTTAAACTGCAACAAGACAGAAGAAACGTAAGTGCACACACATTATAAGTCATTAAACCATTAAGGTCATACAAACACCAAAACTGAACATTTTCAAAAATAAAACAAGATCCACAAACGAACAGGAAGTGATTCACAAGTAATAAAGAGCAATGCACGAAAAATATGTTTTTAATTCAGGAATAAATTATATATAGAGTAAATGTAGTTTAATCCATAATACATTTTTTTTCTGTTTTAATTGTTCATTATTCAGATCATGAATCACGCAATTACTCAAAAGATGAATAAAAATAAAAGGAGGTGTTCAAGTGAAACCAGGACTTTTGATTGTACACAATAACCGAAATAAGTTATGAAACTAAAAATTCCCTTTATTTCTCTATATAATCCCCTGCTACACTTATCCCAGTGCTTGGATACCATCAAGGTACAAAGTGCACCAGAACCTGCTTCACGTTTGAAACGCTGGCCTCCCAGGAACTCCTTTAATGTCCCGAACATGTGGAAATGGCTTGAGGTCCGGACCGGGTAGGTAGGTGCATGTGACAATAACTCCCAGCTGAGTTCCTGTAATGTGTAATTGCTGCTCGTGAATGAATGCGTGTCCAGTTTCCACTGACAGAGGCATCTTTTCCGTAAAGGAGCGAGCATTTCAATCGATTCCAGTGGGCTTCGAGCATTCGGGACCGTCAGTAACAAATGTAAAGCCTTCTTTAAAAGTGTTTGCACCATTCAAATGTTTTACTGCCTCATCAACGTACTTGAAATCTTCTGTAAATGTCCATCAGTTTCACTCCTTCGTTCAGGAGAGCTTTCATCACAAGTCCCGGTTTGACTTGAACACCCATGGTAAAAATGGAAGGGGGGGGGGGGGGGGGGAAGCGCAGCATTTTGTTCCTGTGAACAGCGCAATTAAATATAATAATAATTTTATAGACGTCACCCCAGCATAAAAAAAAAAATTGTACATTATTTAACAAAATATTTACATTTTCTGTAAAATAACAGTACATGTAATAATAAGGGTTACATGTAGTAATTACATGTAGTAATAATCTGTACTTTCCAATTATATTTTAGTTGAAGTTTTTCCTTCCAAATAACCATTTTTATTTTTACTATCCATAAGATTTATGGGTTGTAAATCCTGCTGGATAGTAAATCAAGTTTTTACTATCAATAAGATTTATAGATAGTAAGTCCTAGTTTTTGCAATAGTTATTAATTTATTTGCACCAACCACTGAATTTGAGATTATATCAAATATCAAAAACACTCTTTTTTTTTTTAGACTGATTATTTTTGATCACTGCATAAGTCCCGGCGTCACTCGTCATGAGGAGGGAGAATTTAACCCTGGACGGGACGCCGGCTTATTATCTGATCAACCAACAGTATACTTGTTTTGTTTTTTTCCTCTGGGTGTTGATTTATAAGCAAACACCTCTGCACATGCAACTACTTACTATTTGATTAGATAAAGCAGACCCAATGCAGGAAAGAAAAATGGGGGGGAAAAAAAAACACACACACACACACACACACACACTTAATCGGTGGATTAAACTGTGTGAACCAACATAAGAAATGCTTCAGAAATCCCCAAATAAAATCAGTCTGCTCTATAAATGCCACATGATGCACACAAACGCATGCAGCCAATTCCAGAAACAAACATCAGGGTTCGGGTTTACGTGTGAACCCAATACTTATTTCTGAATTAGGAAAATGGTTGTGCATGGTTGTATTTACTTGTGGATCTCACGTTATACTTGTGAATCACTCTCTTGTTTATTCGTGTTATTTATTTGCAAATGATGCAATAAAACCCCGAATACACATGACATGGCCAACTTGACTTTTTTTTATTGTTCTCAGAGTATTTTCATGATCGAGCTGCTCATCTATCCCGACACCTTTCTTTTGCACTTATTGCTGAGGAGTGCACGGTGTCCAAGCATACTATATTAACAAAACTAACAAACTAGCATAGACGGAAAAAAAGATGAAGAGAAGGACAGATTGTCTTGGTCAGGACGCTCCGGTGCATCATGCTGTGTCTTTTGCGTTCTGAGCATTTTTTCCACTGGGTTTGGTGGGTCTGCTGTTGTTAACCTGACTGGGTGACTCTCGGGTCTCGTGGATAAGCTGGGCGTGTTGAGCTCGAAAAAAGCATCTAAATGAGAAACAGCAGCTGAACTGCGTGCCAAGTATATTTGCAGCCACAGCACTCACGCGGACACACACACACACACACACACACACTTACTTGCATCCATGATGTATGAGGTGTGTCTAAGCACAAATCTTTGCTGACTATAACGGCAAGGGCAACATGAAACGCTGTAATAATAAAGATAGATGAAACAGCGCTGAATGCAACACAGACAACACAAGGGCACCGGAGAAGCTTGCAACAGTGTCCTGAAGTTACACGCACTCGAATGCCAGTTTATTAGGAACCACAGCTTGTTTTGCTTTATGATGTGGCAGCAGCATGGCCAAACAGAATGAGAGCTTCAGGTTAACAGTCACACAAACACGTCAGGCCGGAGGATAAAATGTGACTTATGGATGTTTCGGATTTCCAGAATGATGTGCAGAAACAAAAGACATCGAGTGAGTGACAGGTTTGTGTACAAAAACAGAAGGCCACATTATGAAGAAGTGCTGGTTTTGTGCACATTGGGCAATGTGTCTCCATTCGATAGGCACTTTAATAGGAACTATTACCTTTAATAGGCTTGATTTCAAAAAGTATAAAATTGGTCAGTGACCATATACACTTACATGCGTGTGTGTGCGAGAGCTTCCTTGAAACCATACAAAGATGTGCGGTACACTCACAACCCTTGGACAAGAGCATGATCACACAACCTTAACTCTCTCTTTCTGTCACACACAAAACACATCCACACACACACCCTTCAATTGCCAGGAGCCTCATCCAATTATTCAACTCCTGATTACAGACCCCAGGATTTTGTAAGGGCCACAGAGGACATGCAGCTATAAAAGGGGAACAGTCTTATTGGTATGTGTGTGTGTGCGTGTATGTACATAGGCTTGCTGCTTTCAAGGAATAGTGATAGGGACAATAAGGAATACAAGAGAGAGATATGAGAGAGAGAGAGAGAGTGAGGGAGTAAGCGAGAGAGAGAGAGTGAGTCACCCCCCCCCAACCAATAGGTGTGACAACTCTGTTTAAATGAGTGTGTCTGGGAACGTTTAACACATTAAAAGTCAATAAAACACCACCATTCATCACCATCAAACTCATAATATCTCTACTGTTACCCGGCAAGCATGCCTCACCAAAACACAGACACACACACACACACACGTTCTGGAGAAAGGAGGCTCCTAGGCTCCTGTGGTTTTAAACGCTACACAAAAGTACGCTCCATCACTTACTGGCAAGAATTAGACCTGGAGAGAATTAGTCAGCTACCAGCAGTGTTTTTTTTTGTTTTTTTTTACAGCTAATGTCTTTAAAGGTGAGGCGAGACCTGAAATGATGTAGATGGAGGCACTAGAGGTACCAATGACACTGTTGGTGCCAAGTACACATCACTTGGTACAAAGCAGAAGTGTATCAGGTGCACATAAAGTGCCAGAGCAGTATTCTTTAGAAATGAAAAATCCATGCAATGAAGGAAACATTACAATCCATTATACGATTACGATATCAGTTTTTATCCTTAAAATGACATTATGATGAATTATCCTTGAATTTCCGGATTGTTTCCTCCATTTTTGTACTTGATCTGCTCTTGGCCGATTCCCACCCATCAGCCCGGCTCTCTGTGATCACATGGCAGCTACCAAAGAAAAAGGACAAAGGCTTTATCCATGTCCATGAATTTACAGACACTCAGGAGGAATCAGTGTTACTACGACGGATGGGGAAGTGAGGAAAAATCAAGAATCAAAGAAGAATCAAACAGTAGAAGAATCATGAGTTAAATACATTCGTTTCAGCTCTGATAATCAACTGCCAGATTGCACTTATACTACAGTTATCATGTCTGAACGATAATATACGAGGGATGATCAAGTTTACCAAATGATGGTTTAAAACTGATTGCGGTTCAAAGACGACTTCAAGCACAGTACAGTGATGAGACTCTCGGCTGCAGTAAAATATTTGAAAGCCACAAACATTTTAAAGAAGGTTGTATGTCTATAAATGACCATCCCAGTCGTGGTGGCTCAGAGCCAGAGGTGGAAAGTAACGAATTACATTTACTCGCGTTACTGTAATTGAGTAGCTTTTTTGTGTATTTCTACTTTTTAAAGTAGTTTTAAAAATCTGTCATTTTACTTTTACTTAAGTACGTTTTGTTTGAAGTATTGTAATTCGCTACATTTTAAATCATATTCGCTACTGAGTAAAAAATAAATGAATGAAAATTATAAAATAATAAAAATATTATGCTTTGTATAAATGCTCCGTTGCGCCGCGTGTGTGTATCATGTCCTGGTCGCGCGCCGCTCCAGACTCCACTCCAGGTTTTCTGACATCGGCATCTACCTGACCTTCCACACGGTCGCTTCCGCCCTGAGTGACGTCATCGACTAGCGCGACCATATATAAACCGGAGAGAGACGCGGGAAAGATGAAAGAGGTTGTGATTTTGGCGTTTTGATATTTGGTTGTGTATTCCGGTTTGACTTTTTGCCTCCAATTGACTTTGATTATTGCTTTGTCCCTTTGGTTTGGTTGATCTTTGTATATATTTGTAGATAATTTCATTGTTTTTGGTTTAGGGAGTCCGGGAAGGTACCTGTATTTTTGTTTGTGTTTTTTTTTTGCAGGTAATCTAACTACTAAATATAAATACCATTTTGTTTAAATTATTTTGGCCTGGCTCCATCCTGAATCTGATCCTCCTCCTGGTGTGTGTGTGTGTGTTTGTATATACAAACCTCATTATTTCATCAGTTAATGTTTGGATCTAGTTCTTTCTGCCATATACCACCATTTCCATGCAGTTTAAAATAGAACCCTGAACCAGTCTTTTGCTGTATGACCCTAGACTGGGACGTAACACCATATTTAAGTGACCACTTTGATTTTCAAGCACAAGAAAGACAACAGCTTTATTATGCAAAGGTGTTCCTTCAGTTAAAAACAACTAGTTTGAGATTTATATCTGCTCATCTTTTTTGAACTACGAATGCCTCATCCCACCCCCGCTGTTAAAAAAAATAAAAAAGTAACTCGGTAACTTTTACTCTGAGTACATTTTTTAATGAGCTACTTTTTACTTTTACTTGAGTAGATTTTTATAATTGTAACTTTACTTGTACTTAAGTAAAATTTCACTGAAGTAACAGTACTTTTACTTGAGTACAAAATTTTATTACTCTTTCCACCTCTGCTCAGAGCCCACTGCAGTCGTTCCCTTAAACGTTCATTGTTTAACATCTGATAATTTGTTACCTACTGTACTTGCCATCATTCACCCAGCTGAGTTCCTTTAATGTGCAAGTGGTGTTGAAGTTATTGCCACATCCCAAGCACACGGCTGACCTCGCTTTGGTAAGTCTTTATCATATTTTTGGGTCATTAAAGGTGATCCTGGGAGGCCAGCGTTTTAGACACAAAGCATGCAGTTCGGGTGTATTGAGAAAACTTACTACTTTGATGCTATTCAAACACTAGTGACATGCATGTTCTGTTACTTTGTGCAATCAAAAGTCCTGGTTTGACTTGAACACCCCTCATGGTAATTTTAAACAGCAGCATCACTATGTTATCCAACAACTGGAATATTTTATCTCTATAGCAGCAAACATTACAAACACATACTTGTAGTATATAGATTCGCACGTTTCCTCCTTTTTTCCTAAACACTGCAGACGTTTGGGTTTGAGAACAAGAGATCTGAGGTTACTTAATTTCTAGATGTTAGGGTCTAGATCTAGATGTTTTAAACAACTTACTATCGTTAGTGTCTGACCAACCAGTTTTTAGGTGCACATCAGAAAAATACAAATTATTTGATCTGATTGGACGGCCTATCCTTGTGTGATGTAAGGTTCTCTTTGATCCTCTTTTAACGGTCATATGGCTCGCACTTTAAGCCTGCTTGTCCCCTAACTCTTCAGGTTCAGCTTACTTTACACACTCTCCCGAACAATGTAATTAAAAATCTGCACTGATATTCAACATAATGCGTTCAGAGGATGCAGTTAGTAGATTACTAGGCCTCAAAATGACACACAGAATCTGAGCTTGCTATAAATCCGGCAGTCGCAAAAACAAACTTCAGGAATCAACCAGCGAAGACTCGAGCAGGAAGCGAAAGAGCTGAGCTGGGAGACGAGCAGCCCGAATGTGACTTTCAGGCACATCACCCTAAAGCTTAATATGTTCGCATGTCTCTTCAAACATGAATGGTCAACTAATCCTTGAACCGGCCTCCGAGTGGCGCAGTGGTAAAGTGCTCGCCCTATCATCTGGAGATCGCGAGTTCGATTCCCGGGGGATGCTGTAACCTCTTGCAGCCGGCGGTCTAGAGAGAGCTGATTGGCCGAGTTCTCTCAGAGGGGAGGGATGAAAGATACTTCAGTGGCGTCTGTGAGCTCACGCAAACGGAAGGAGCGGATAGCACTCATGGCCCTCCTGACTGAGTGGTAGTAGTAGCCTTAATGTGGGAGCCCCCTACTGACGGGGAAGAATTGGACACGGGAGAAAATCTGAGACAAATGCAAAAAATAAAAAGCCAAATCCAACTAATCCTTGACTGGTTGGGATAAAATAACGTCTGAACTGTTATAGCTGTTGCGCATGTTTTTTGTTTTTTGTAAAGTAAAAAAGTTCTGAATTTCACTAGAGATTTAAAAATCACTACAACTTTATTAAAAAAGTTAATCACCACCAAATGCCATTTCAATTACCAGCAAATATTTCAGTGACATGGCCATAAATGGTACTAGAGTACTGGTACTAGTACTCTAGTTTCGATTTTAAGTCATGTTTGTTTCGCCTACCATGCGGACGGCCCGGGTTCGATTCCAGCCAGTGTCCAAACCCCAGCCACTGGATACAGTGCCGGTCCCAAGCCCGGATAAAATGGGAGGGTTGCGTCAGGAAGGGCATCCGGCGTAAAACCTGTGCCAAGTTGTAGTGCGGACTGGATACTCCGCTGTGGCGACCCCTTGCCGGGAGCAGCCGAAAGACCTACTACTACTTTGTAAAGTCATTAATTTTAACTCAACTTCAAAATTTCTCTTCTGGAAAGATTTATTTTTTTTATTTTAATATACCCTGGCATTTTCCTCTGAACATCACCTGTGTCAATAACATCACAGGTTAAAGTTCTGGCTGCTGTTGAAGTTCAGTGTAATGGTTTTGTACTGGAATTGTAAGGAATGCATAACCATTATTGCTCCTAAAACTTGGAGCTGATTAGTATCTACATCTACAGTACACATTAAGGCAAAATGGTTAAGTATATCCAACTTAATTTGCTTCATATATGGACTGGTTCTTGCTCCAGACTCTCAGAGAGCTGAATGTTTGTCCCACTCTGGCCCTAAACCCTTGCTGAAGGTGAACTAATGCATAGGCACGCACACACACATACAGCTTCGCAGCTATAAAGCCCACTCTCTTATGGCACCAGGAAAGAATCTTGGGCAGGTCTGGTGACTCTCACTGCTTTTAGTATTCATAGCCACGGTTTATAAGCTTGTGTATTTATTGATTTGCTGAGCCCCCTTGGCAGAGCCGGGCCAGTTTCCAGGCCTCAGGGGACAAAAACCTTCTCACAGGTTACACAGAGTACTGGAGATCTCCTTCCCCTCAACCATTCTCTCATACTGCCTTGTTGTTCAAGCACTTTCTGGTCTGGTCTATGTTACCCGGTTTCTACACAGACCGCCATGCTTGGGCTCACAGCACCATCACGCTGCCTACCAGCCTTTTCTTCCGACATAAACAACAGGATAATTCTAATAGTGAATCACAAAAGCACAAAAAACGTCCAAATACTGGACAGATGTGCAGTTTCTCAAAGGTCTTTCGGCAGATTTTCCCTGCAAACAATCACATTCTACTACAATTGATTAAAAAAACTGTGTCTGTTTTAAGGAACTGATAATGGCCATGAAGAATTCATTGACCTGAAGTTTTTTTTTTTCTTTGCAGTGACTGCATATTGTAAACAGCTGAGAAAAACAGGCTTTTCGAATAAACAAGCATTCCCAAAATTCCCAGCTTAAACGCTAGATTGATTGGATGCATCCCCTTTTTCTTATTTATAGAAATGACCTGGAAAATACACTATATGGCCAAAAGTTTGGCCACACCTGACCTTCCTGAACGTCCTGTTCCAGAGTTTTTCCATCCCTTCACTGTCATAACTAGGGTTGGGTATCGCTTGGGTTTTTTTCGATACCGGTGCCAAATCGATACTTTGAAAACGGTACCGGTGCTAAAACGGTGCCTGAACCGATACTTTTAAGCCACAAAATTATAGTGGATGACTCAAGAATAAATTTTTATTGAATAAAAAATGTTATTGAACAATATATTAAAAGTTTAAAGTATACAGTGGTGTGAAAAACTTTTTGCCCCCTTCCTGATTTCTTATTCTTTTGCATGTTTGTCACACTTAAATGTTTCTGCTCATCAAAAACCGTTAACTATTAGTCAAAGATAACATAATTGAACACAAAATGCAGTTTTTAAATGAAGGTTTACGTTATTAAGGGAGGAAAAAACTCCAAGTCTACATGGCCCTGTGTGAAAAAGTGATTGCCCCCCTTGTTAAAAAATAACTTAACTGTGGTTTATCACACCTGAGTTCAATTTCTGTAGTCACCCCAGGCCTGATTACTGCCACACCTGTTTCAATCAAGAAATCACTTAAATAGGAGCTACCTGACACAGAGAAGTAGACCAAAAGCACCTCAAAAGCTAGACATCATGCCAAGATCCAAAGAAATTCAGGAACAAATGAGAACAAAAGTAATTGAGATCTATCAGTCTGGTAAAGGTTATAAAGCCATTTCTAAAGCTTTGGGACTCCAGCGAACCACAGTGAGAGCCATTATCCACAAATGGCAAAAACATGGAACAGTGGTGGAGTGGCCGGCCGACCAAAATTACCCCAAGAGCGCAGAGACAACTCATCCGAGAGGCCACAAAAGACCCCAGGACAACATCTAAAGAACTGCAGGCCTCACTTGCCTCAATTAAGGTCAGTGTTCACGACTCCACCATAAGAAAGAGACTGGGCAAAAATGGCCTGCATGGCAGATTTCCAAGGCGCAAACCACTTTTAAGCAAAAAGAACATTAAGGCTCGTCTCAATTTTGCAAAAAAGCATCTCAATGATTGCCAAGACTTTTGGGAAAATACCTCGTGGACCGACGAGACAAAAGTTGAACTTTTTGGAAGGTGCGTGTCCCGTTACATCTGGCGTAAAAGTAACACAGCATTTCAGAAAAAGAACATCATACCAACAGTAAAATATGGTGGTGGTAGTGTGATGGTCTGGGGTTGTTTTGCTGCTTCAGGACCTGGAAGGCTTGCTGTGATAGATGGAACCATGAATTCTACTGTCTACCAAAAAATCCTGAAGGAGAATGTCCGGCCATCTGTTCGTCAACTCAAGCTGAAGCGATCTTGGGTGCTGCAGCAGGACAATGACCCAAAACACACCAGCAAATCCACCTCTGAATGGCTGAAGAAAAACAAAATGAAGACTTTGGAGTGGCCTAGTCAAAGTCCTGACCTGAATCCTATTGAGATGTTGTGGCATGACCTTAAAAAGGCGGTTCATGCTAGAAAACCCTCAAATAAAGCTGAATTACAACAATTCTGAAAAGATGAGTGGGCCAAAATTCCTCCAGAGTGCTGTAAAAGACTCGTTGCAAGTTATCGCAAACGCTTGATTGCAGTTATTGCTGCTAAGGGTGGCCCAACCAGTTATTAGGTTCAGGGGGCAATTACTTTTTCACGCAGGGCCATGGAGGTTTGGATTTTTTTTCTCCCTAAATAATAAAACCCCTCATTTAAAAACTGCATTTTGTGTTTACTTGTGTTATCTTTGACTAATAGTTAAATGTGTTTGATGATCAGAAACATTTTGTGTGACAAACATGCAAAAGAATAAGAAATCAGGAGGGGGGCAAATAGTTTTTCACACCACTGTATATGAATATGTAAGCTTCAAATTTTAGCAATACTTTTGCAGAAATGTCACCATATTTGCCTTTTCTGCCAAAATACAACACCTTTCCTGACTTATTGCTCTGCACAGGACATATATAACCTTCTTTACAATGGTAAATGGGGTCACTGTTGTAGTACTACTAGTACAGGCTGGAAAGCCATAATTATAAACAGAATCCATGTTACATTAGTTTTTTACAAATCGTTTGACTATTTGTTAGCATGAATGCAAGATTTGCATTTTGCTATTAACGTTACATTATCCTACTACTAACCTGCGGAAAGGCTGCTGACGTCATCATAATCGGTGACTCCTTTTTGCTACAGTTGGTGTGACTGGGACTGAGGGTCGTCCACACTGATAGCGCCAGCTGTTGTCCACAAGAAAACACGGTGCAGCCCTCTGCTTTTAACTTTATTCCGTCTGCCCTCGAATGTTTCATTAGATTTAACGTGTTTCCGCCTTTACACGCAACTACTGTAAAACATTTGCTGCACGTCACGGTGCCGGAATCCTTTCTTGTGAAATACAGCCACACTTTCGACCGTTTAGTTTTAGGCATTTTAACGAGAGTTGTTTACTTTAGCATGCTAAGCTATCGGTAGACTGCCTGCTGCCGTCAGAGCGAGTGTAACGTTAGTTGCTGCATTCACGCACATCTCGGATGGTCTCTCATTTCCGGATGATTTGTGCTTTTAATTTCTTTAATTTAATCTAATAAACTATTAATCTACAAAAATATATGAATATAGAGAACAAATATTTCAATCGACAGTTCAGGCATTTAAGTGGCACTGAAATGAGGCACCGAAATTCGCATTCTGTTTCGGACCGGTACATAACGGTTCTATAGGTACCGGTGCCGTATTGGCACCGGCTTTCGGTACACAACCCTAGTCATAACCGCCACTCTTTTGGGAAGGCTCTCTGTTAGATTTGGGAGCATGGCTTTGGGGCTTGCTCAGCCACAAACAAAAATATTAGTCTTTGGCACTAGATCAGGCCTGGGGTGCAGTCATTGTGCGAGGTAACTCCAAAGGTGTTCATAGGATTGAGGTCAGGGTTAAATGTAGGACATTCATAATGTTCTTCACTCAAACTTTGGAGCACAATGTCTTCTCATCATCGCTTTGTGCATAAGTAGTATGCTCTGGTCCCATCCCAATGAGACGTGGTGACATAGCTTACAGCAGGTTATGGTCGCTGAACCGCTGGATGTCCAGGTGGTGCTCCGAAAATAATGTGGGCTTCATAGACAATTGGAAGACCTTTGAGGGCAAAGCTGGCCTGTTAGGGCGGGACGGTGTCCATCCCACTCGGGAAGGTGCTGCTCTCATTTCCTGTAGTATAGCTCATAGTCTCAGTAGAGGTCTAGTTAATCGGTGACAATCCAGAGCCCAGGCCAGGGAGCAGACAGACAGGCTAAACCAACCGTCTGCTAGCTGCATAGAGTCGTCACTCAGGGTTCACCATATTGAGACTGTGTCTGTTCCCCGATCTAAGCAAAAATGTAGAAAGACTCAGAAAGTTTGTTTTAATAATTTAATTAACATAAAGACCACAAACTCAGATCATACTGAATGCGCAGCCGGCACCTCTGATCTGAAGCTAGGATTGTTAAATATTAGATCTCTCGCATCAAAAGCAGTTATTGTTAATGAAATTATCACAGATCAGGCGTTTGATATATTCTGTTTAACTGAAACATGGGTTAAACAGGACGAGTATGTAGCTCTAAATGAAGCTAGTCCTCCTGGGTACAGCTACATACACCAGCCTCGGTTAACTGGTAGAGGAGGAGGCGTCGCAGTTATTCATAATGATAATCTGTCTATCGTACAAAAACACGGACACAGATTTAACTCATTTGAAATTCTCTATAGTAACATAAGTCTATTTAAGTATATTAAATCAGCTCAGTCGATTCCACTAATTATAATTTACAGACCTCCAGGGCCGTATTCTGAATTTCTTAGTGAATTTGCGGATTTCATCTCAGACCTGGTCGTTTCTGTAGACAAAGTGTTAATTGCTGGAGATTTTAACATTCATTTTGAGAATCCAGAAGACCCTCTGAGAACAGCATTTATATCCATACTGGACTCCGTAGGTGTAAATCAGTGTGTAGTAGGACCCACTCATAAAGCAGGTCACACTTTAGATTTAGTAATATTCTTCGGATTAATTATAAGAAATGTATTCACAATTCCACTGTCTGAAATTATCTCAGATCACTATCTTGTCTCCATTCAAGTGTGTCACAGTGATAATGTACGCACAGCACCGCGCTACCGTATTAAACGTACTTTCACATCAACTACCACACAGAGTTTTATCAGTAATCTCCCAGAGTTACCAACTTCGATTAGGCCACCGTCTGACCCCACAGAACTCGATCAGGCGACTGAATATTTAGAGTCGACATTTCGTTGTACCTTAGATAATGTAGCTCCAGCTAAAAGAAAAATTATTAGAGATAAGAAACTCGCTCCCTGGTATAACGATCACACGCGCACTTTAAAACAGACCGCTCGGAAATTAGAGCGTAAATGGCATCAAACTAAATTGTTAGTATTTCAAATAGCATGGAAAGAGAGCATCCTGAACTATAGGAAAGCTCTTAGTGTAGCTAGATCAACGTATCTCTCCACTCTTATAGAAGAAAATAAAAATAATCCTAGATTTTTATTTAATACCGTAGCCAAATTAACCAGAAATAAGACCACTACAGAAATCTCCACAACAACATCATGCAATAGTGAGGACTTCATGAACTTTATATTAGACATATATATATAAATATTAGTAAATATTAGACATAAAATTGAGGCTTTGAAACCGAACAATGTAATTGATACAGATGTTAACCTAGCCATGTCAGATTCAAACCTAGAATACTTTACTCCCCTTGAAGAGAATTAACTAATTTCACTCATCTCTTCTGCAAATTCATCAACCTGTATATTAGATCCTATACCGACACATTTTCTTAAACAGATAGTACCAGTAATAACAGAACCGCTGTTGAAAATAATTAATTCCTCACTCAGCATTGGTTATGTTCCAAAATCTTTTAAATTAGCAGTTATCAAACCAATAATTAAGAAACCTGACCACGACCCCTGTCAGCTGTCCAATTACAGGCCAATATCAAACCTCCCCTTTATCTCTAAGATTCTGGAAAAGATAGTAGCAGAGCAGCTATGCTCATATCTACATAGAAATGGCATACATGAACTGTATCAGTCAGGATTTAGGCCTCATCACAGCACAGAAACAGCACTTGTGAAAGTAGTAAATGACCTCCTATTGGCCTCTGATCAGGGTTGTGTAACTATGCTTGTATTACTCGACCTCAGTGCAGCTTTTGACACCATTGATCATGCTATTCTTCTTCACAGATTAGAAAATTTAGTAGGAATTAAGGGTACAGCCCTCTCCTGGCTCAGATCCTATTTGACCGATCGTTATCAGTATGTAGACTTAAATGGTGATTATTTTGCATGTTCTCTAGTGGAGTTTGGCGTTCCACAAGGTTCAGTTTTAGGCCCACTGCTTTTTTCCCTTTACATGCTTCCTCTGGGCAACATAATCCGTACGCATGGTATTAGTTTTCATTGTTATGCTGACGACACACAGTTATGTGTCTCCGCAAAACCTAATGAGAAAAACCAGCTTACTAAAGTTGAGCAATGTGTTAATTGAATGCTAATTAACTTCCTTCTGCCTAATCCGGATAAGACAGAAGTTCTAGTCATAGGACCGCATACAGCTAGGAGTAAAATTTTAGATCACACCGTAACTTTAGATGGCCATCAAGTGCAACAGTAAAAGCCCTCGGCGTGATTATAGATTCCAGCCTTTCATTTGAAGCTCATGTAGATAATATTACCAGGATAGCATTCTTTCACCTCAGAAATATTGCCAAGATAAGAAATATATTGTGGCTAAACGATGCAGAAAAACTAGTTCATGCTTTTATCACCTCTAGGTTGGACTATTGTAATGCCTTACTGTCTGGTTGTTCTGTTAGGTGCATAAACAAGATTCAGCTAGTCCAGAATGCAGCAGCGAGAGTCCTCACTAGAACCAGAAGATATGAGCACATCACCCCTATCCTATCTTCACTACATTGGCTCCCTGTGAAATTTCGCATTGATTTTAAAATACTACTCTTGACATATAAAGCATTAAATGGTCTCGCGCCGCAGTATCTGAGCGAACTGCTAGTGTCTTACGATCCGACATGCCTACTTCGATCAAAGGATGCAGGCTGCTTGTCAGTACCGCGTATTATGAAAACTACAGCTGGGGGCAGAGCTATTTCTTACAAAGCCCCAAATTATGGAATAGTCTTCCAATTAATGTTCGGGACTCAGACACAGTTTCAGTGTTTAAGTCTAGGCTAAAAACCTATTTATTTATCCAAGCATTTTTATAAATAGATCTGCCATAAGGTAAAGGAGCAGATCTGGGGGACTCATGGATGTAGAGTATTATGGTGAACTGGTATGTTTAGATGCTGTCTTCCTCACTCTCATTTGATCACTCAGGTTTGTTGATGGTGAGGTGATTGTTTGCTTTTTCAGTTCCCCCTCATGTTTGTGTTTCCTTCTGGCTCTCCCTTTTAGTTATGATGTCATAGTTAGTCCTGCCGGAGTCCCTGCTTGCACTCTACAGTAAATATACATTTACATTAGACATTATGTGACTGTGACCATACCTAACTGCCATCTCTCCTCCTCTTCTCTTTCTCCCCCTCTTTCTCTTTCCTCTCTCCCCGTCTCCCCCTTTCACTCTTTCTCTCTCTCTCTGTCGAGCTACACATGTCATCCCTGAGCTGCCAGTGATCCAGACTCCCTCTGCCCTCCGGACAAGTCTGATCCATCCTGGTGCCCGGTTTCTGGTTGGAGGTCTCGTCGCATGGATGCCTCGTGTGTCTCTTTGGGATGCGTCTGGTGCCTGGGGATGATTCTATCTACTTAGAAGATGGTTCTGGCCTCGACTGGTGTTGACAATTCGATAGTTCAGGACTGGAACGTTCTACAAGTCTACCTGAGTCTCCAATAACTACCTGGACTCCATTTTAACATCAATTAACATCAACTATTATAGCTGAACTGCCTGCCACCTAACACACTGTATAAATGAAGATCATTTCCTGCTATCTGTTTCACCCAGATGAGGATCGGTTTCCTGTTGAGTCTGGTTCCTCTCAAGGTTTCTTCCTATTACCATCTCAGGGAGTTTTTCCTTGCCACTGTCGCCCTCGGGCTTGCTCACCAGGGACTATCTGAACATTTGATTCATACACATTCACATTCCATACAAACTTAAATAATTCTTCTGATTGTGTAAAGCTGCTTTGAGACAATGTCAATTGTTAAAAGCGCTATACAAATAAAATTGAATACACTTTTCCACTATAAGAAGGCTCTCAACGCCCCTAGAAACAAACTAGATTATTGATATACACTCATTTAATAAAGCGGTTGCACAAATTCCAACAATATGCAGCAGCGAGGACTTGTCAGTTTTTTAATAGCTAATTTTTTTTATAAAGATTACATTTTAAAAATTTTCCCCTTAAAGACTGACAATTTGATACCTGTGTAGATAACACTTTCACCACATCAGGTGATCGTTCTACACACTTCTACACACATACATATTGAATCAATTTTACATATTATTGAAAAGTGAAAAAGTGCTCATTAGTGAAATTAAAAGTTTGTTGTTGGTGTTCCACAGGCTCTGTTCTAGGCCCAATGCATTTTTCCCTGTTTATACTATAACTGGGTACAAGTCTTCATGACTTTGTGCGTATTCCAAACCAGAGTCATTTCTATCTAGTAACTATGACAGAGAGCAAAATATTAGGTTACAATTATGATTAAGAAAAAAAAAAGTTAAAAAATAAACTAAAATTGACTAACACAGCACGACTCAAGATCTTCAGCTTTAGCCTTTTTGCAGTGGTTGAGCATTAAAAAGAAAAAAATCCAAATATCCATGTGGTCGACAGGGGTACTACAAGTGGCATGCATGCAGGTGAGGACTCGTACCTGGATTTCATTGCATTCGGAAGGAACGTCGCCATGAACGGCCATCTGGTAACAAGAAAACAGCTCCGCTGACTGCTCGTACGACGTCAAGAAATCAGGGTCCTCAAAGCTGACCGGCACTAGCCTCACCTTCAGGGGCAGCAGGATGAAGCATGATTAGCGGGAATAAAGACAATGGCCCACTGACCAGAAATGAACAGGGAACGGACATAAATGTTTCATTTACCAGGTACAACTGGATTACTAAATTAAGAAGCAATGTGTAAGGTTTGAGAAGTGGAAAAAGAATGGAATGAATGGGGCTGCAGAGACTAAGTAAAGAAAAAACAGCATTATGATAAGATGGCACACACAGGTTAGAGGATTACTGATACACATTGTGACTTCACATGAAAACACAAAATCTCACCCCTTCTCAAGCATTTTGAAAGTGAGCGACTAAATGAAGTTATTCAAGTAATGGAGGAAATGGAGGACAAGAAGAATCTGAAGGTGAGGCTAGCACTCTGTTCAGCTCAAATCATTAGAAACCAATTAGTAAAAGGCATTGAACGGGATTTGTAATGCTGGACTATCCTACTGTGGCATTCAGTGAACAGTCCATTGTTCAGCGCTGTTGTCTTATACTGCACAGCTTTTTACACAAACTACAGTGAATAATGACAAACATCCAGCAAAATCAGTGAACATGAGAGTAAAAAGAAGAACTTTTCAACTTCTTATAAATAAAAAGCAGAGTTTGATCATACAGTATGTTTCCTGAATCATCATTACTGCCTATTGAATTAAAAATGGATCCAAACCTTGCATTTGCTTTTTCCATTAAATGAAAGTCCTAAGCTAACAATTAACCTGTCTAAAAGTTTGCCAATTGGTATCAATCTTTGGTGTCCATCTTGACTGTGTTCCCACAAACACAACACATTATTTTGCAAACAGATGATGGCAAAAAAATGGTGGCAGTAGCAGGACATGATGCGATTAAGAAAAAGATTAGAGGACACGAAGATGCCTCGAGGATTGGAAAACTCCCTATGGAATGAACAAAACTGAAAATCAGACCGAAAAATATGACTACTTAGTGCACCATCCATCTGTATTCCAAAGTTAAAATACATTCGCCTAAAGAGTATTTGAATTTACGTTGGCTTAAGTTTAGCTAAAAGGAAAATTACATTCACAGGCTCAGGAACAGAGCAAAATTTATTGAACTGAATGTCGGATGAAGCTTGTCTGCACGCGGGCATAAGAGGACAGAAGATGAATGTTTATTGGTACAGGCAGTGAAAAGGCATAGAGGTAAAAAGACCTGCTCCAGAGGACAAGCAGTTCAAGACTAACAACCACCCAATTTTACCGGGACACCTGTAGAAACACTGCGTACCCACTATGTATGGAAGCGGTTTTCTCATTTCCTTCCTCCTCTCTTAAGTCCACTTCTTTCTGAAGACTCTATTCATTCTCTCACTCTCTCTCTTGCATGCATTCATGAGCAGCACCAAGCTCAATCGCTTTCTCCAAGCTCGAGTTTTGCCTCATATCTGATTTGTTCAAACAGATTATTCTATTGCACCTATGTTTAAACAATCAGCTTATTAAATGATGTGTACTTTGTGTCTAGCTTTCATCTCTTTTCAGTACTTTTCCCCACACATTTCTTTCACCTTAGCTGTCAAATTATTTTTTCCCCTCAATCACCGATCAACCTGGCAAGGATCCCTGGTTTGAGCCTGTGCTAAGTTACTGCTGACCCAGTCTCACCCTCTGATCCGTTCCACTCTTCAACTGTGTGGTTTAAATAAAGTCTGTGCCTACTGCAGCTTCAGCTTCTGCTCTTCTGGTCAGCTTGTGGTTTTCAGCCGCGTTATCCCGTCCACCTCAAGTTTGATATGTTGTAGGTGTGTCCGAGTGGTGCAGTGGTAAAGTGCTCGCCAGTTCGGCTCCCGGGTGATGCTGTAACCTCTCGCAGCAAGAGGTCTAGAGAGAGCTGATTGGCCGTGCTTTCTCAGAGGGGCGGGATGAGAGGTATTTAGTGCTCCCACATTAATCACGGCTCTATAGCCAATCAGGGGCGTCTGTGAGTTCACGCAAGCAGGAAGTAGCGGATAACGCTGTCCTCCGAGTGTGTTACGCCACATCCTACGGTACGTGAGAGAGCAGTTCAAAAAGATGCGGTCGGCTGGCGTCACGTGGTACGGAGGAAACATGTGATAGTCTTCGGCCCTCCCGACTGAGTGGTAGTAGAAGCCTTAATGTGGGAGCCCCCTAGTGACGGGGAGGAATTGGACATGACTAAATCAGGGAGAAAATCGGGGGGAATCCACCAAGCACGGGGAGAACATGCAAACTCCATGCACACAGACCCGAGGCGGAAATCAAATCTGAACCCTGAAGGTACCAGGCAACAGTGCTAACCAGAAAGCCACCGTGCCACGCCAAGAAACTATTAGTATACATTTTTTAATATCTTTGACAAACTTCTGAGCTGAAATGTACCCAAATTATACAAGACAGTGGATATTTTTGCAAGATTCTCACAATCATTCTGTTTCGAATTCTCAAATCAACCCTTTCAAAGAAATGCTTCACTTTGATGATGATAATCTGGACAATCTGGAGGAGACAAATAACTAGCCTGAGTGTCCAGGACAAGAACATTTAAGCTATTACATTTTAATTTACCCGGTGCAGAAGGGGAAACGAGGGGGAAAAATCCTTTGAATGCATCAACTTGCTGAACTAAAGTAAGACGCATGTTTTTTTTTTGCTTATTTGTTTTGTTTTATAATACTCGTGCACCCCTGATGAATGTTCCTTTCAGAACCTGGAACACACAGCTGTATGGAAACAGTGACAAAAACAAAGCTGTCATATGACTCACCTGCTTATAAGAATAAACACGTGAACAAAGACACTAGGATTCAAATGTGCACTGCAAAAATATGACATCTTAGCAAGTGAAATATTCTCGAATCTAGCCAAACATAACCGCAGTTTCTTAAAATAAGTTTCACAACAAACCAAATCTAAGATTCTTACTGTAAGCTCATGTCTAGTCAAATGTTACTAAAACTGCAAGCTTTTTTATTTATAATTTTAGTTACATTTGACTAGTAATAAGCTAAATATCAACTAAATATTTGGTTTGTTGTAATTTTATTTGTAAAAAGTGTAGATAAATGTAACTATATTCAACTTATGTCCGCTTCCTAAGATAAGATTTTTTGCAGTGTGATGCAAGAACAAACCGGCACATCTCTTAGCCATGGACATGATTATGACTTTTATGAGTATTGCATTATGCTAGTACGTTTTCACCAAATAAATGAAGATTTCCATGCAACCAAATGACAGGTTTGAGTACCCTTACCTAGTCTGCTAGCTGAAATCATTTATCGATCCACACTGATGCCACTTCCTGTCAAGTCAACTTAACGCTCTGCTACTAGAGACACTGATCAGCCATAACATTAAAACATTAACATTATAACCACCTTGAGTTCCACTTGTGCACCATGAACGCCATGGCTCGGCTCCGCAGGGCCGTTGGGTTCTCTGATGGCTTTGTATTGAGGCCAGTCAACTGCGTTGGCTTTCCTGTGTGATCAGATCGACAGGTTGGCTTTTGTTCCCCGTGAGCATTGGGTACTCACGATCCTGTCCCCAGTTTACTGGTATATAATTAATAATGTCACCGTATCTACATGGTGGTTGATCTGTGTATTTATTCACAACGGTAAGCAAAGACTAAATCATGAAGCCGGCCATGTCATGTAACGGTCAACCCGGTGTCCCACCCCAGTGCCTCACAGATGCGGAATGACCTCTGACCTGGCTCTCGCTAGGCTTATCGGGAGGGTCGTGATGAACAATCATCTGGTAGAGTTTGTACACTTGGTAAGAGGCATCGAAAGAAGCTCTGAACTGTGGACTGGGTGGCATGGAGCGCACTAGCCTCACCTTCAAAAAGACGATGTTCACCAGGAGGGAAGAAAAATACAGGTGGATTATAAACAGAGAAACGCTGAGTGAAGAGAGACATGCATATATTTTAGGCATAAAAAAAGCAGAATAAACACATAAACTAGATTTGATCAAACTATATCACAAACACACAGTTGCCAGGTTAAAAGGTGCACATACTTGTACCCGTTAATCAAATAATATTTGGTAAAAGGTGGTCTATTTCCATTCATGGACGGAGAAAGAGAGGTTTCCATGGCAACGGATGAGCTACAGTCATGAACTGTATTAATTATTTTTCTTTTTAAGTGTAAAATCGTAGGTGTACCTGATGAACCAGCAACTCTGTGTGAATCCCAGATCTATGATAACATTTAAACATTTAAACATTTTAAACCATTAAAATATACCTACAGTGGGGTCAAACAAAAGCCTGAGACAGCTGGTAAAATCGCCTCGCCTTAATTCCACATCACATTATCAGCAGTAACTTTAGTGAAACATATAATCTTAGAAACGTTGCCACACATTTCTACATTTCATACTATTTGGTATTTCTACCTTTGTTCTGATGCTAATCTAAAATAAAATAAATAAATAAATAAACAAATAAAAAATAGAAAAACTGTACTGTAACAGTGTCTGTACTTTGCAATCCGCAATTAATGCAGAATCTTAAATACTGAATAATTAAGATGTTTTAGAGTTCAGATCTTTTGGTCCCCAATACATTAGTACATACAGTTGGTTGGGTGAGAACAGGTGTAGCTTGATGGAACTTCATTCTCCTTTATGATTAAATGAATATCAAATTAAATATAATTTTGTAACCAATAACAAAACCATAATCTGAATTTGACTAATAAATAAATTTAACAGAAGGTGTTTGCACTATGATTATTATTATTATTATTATAAATAATAATAATACTGCTAATAATAAAGTTTTCATTATAGCTGTTATGACACAAAGAATTGGATTAACAAAGACCTACATTTCACATTAAAAACAAATGATTAATATTTCATTTACAGGAACCCCATTATGTTCCCCTAATAATCAGACCAATCGGAATAAAAGTGCATCATGTAAACACCTCAGTTAAACACTTCTGATTGTCTCTCTCGTCAGAGCAAATACAATCTTTCATATTTTATACCATGTAGGGATAACATTAGGTCACGAGTTTCCAGAAGGGAAATTTAAATCTCAAATTATATCAATACATTTTTTTTCTTTAGGTGCACTCTAAACTATTCACACTTTGGCAAGCACTTTACTGTAGTTACTGCAATATCATCGTATCAGGTGATTCCGGTTGACCCCATCCCTATTAGTAAAACATCTGACCAATCAGAGACAAGACAGAATTCTTGTATCCAATCATAATGCAGAAGGAGGGATTTAACCCAGCCTCCAAGAACTTTAGAGAGAAACACTTCTCTTCGGTTATTTTTCTGGCAGATTAGACGTTTAACAGCAGGCAGAACCACTTCGTGTATGTCAAAAACATTATATTCTGATTAAAAGCTTTGAGCATGTAAACTCATTTTATCTGATCAGCGTCCATGTAAACAGTGAAGCTGGAATCTCTGATCGGAATAATTCCGGATTGTTCCACAAGGGCAGACAAGATGGTCGTCAAGCACCCAAGACTAACAGTTTCTAATCCCAGACAACCAAACAATATCTTCAGTAGCTTTAGGAGCCTTATAGCTTTTATAGTACTATAATCCTCTCTATGGCTACATATACTACACTATACTACACACCTGGCCATCTCTCCTATACGTTAGTCCTCTTTAAACTATAGCTATGAGTTAGAAGCACACATCGCCATAAAATGTATTTTTATGCTGCAGCATCCCCAACTTCAGACGCAAATAAAATAAAATGGGGGGGGGGGGGGGTAACCTTTTAAGCTCCAGTAGCCCCACAAAAATATTTACTTGACTAGGAAAGCGGATTTTAGTTATTAGTGCTTCTTGTTATGTTTGTATTGGATGGAGTGTTTATTCTTCTGAAGTCTCCATGCTGGGATCTAAAAGGAAACCAGTATAAGATTTATTTAGTTTGGCCTTTATGAAGATTCCTGGATTAATATGGGGGAAACACTAGAGTTTTGCTTCTAAAAGGGTAGCGCCTTTCACTGTGGATGCTTTACATATAGCATTTTCTACGTGGCTTGGTTGATTTTTATTTATTTGTTCGTTCGTTGTGATATTAGGTGTTTGTTTTTGGTTAGGAGTAACTGAGATACAGCAGGCTTCATCCTCAGATCACTAAAAGCGTCTGGAATATTCATGGAACATAGGAGGACAAAAGCAGCTTCTGCAAACAGTCAGGATTTGTATATACAGTGTACAGGCTATAAAGGAAGCATTCACTGTACTTACACTGCCCCCTAGAGGAGGACGTAAGTCAAAGCACTAATTTAACTCCATCAAAGTTCATTCAATGGATCATCTTTACTTAAAAATTTGAAAAGTTTAAAGGTTAAAGGCTTTCATTTTAAAATCTCTTTGCAACTTTTAATAAGTCTTTTGTTGTATCTAGAATCTCAACAACCAGTTTAGGAAAAATTATTACTCTGTGAGGCTGAGAATGTTGTTGTTGTTGGAATATACCCTATTAATTATAGAACACTCATTGTTTTTATTTATACATAAAATATAATAAACAAATAATTTACAAATCAAATTAAGGCATATATTGTAACTTTGCTGCCTTTGATTTGGAACATAAAAAATATTAAGTTTAAAAGTTCTGAAAAATAAATAAAAAAATTTTTTTTTTAAATCACAAAAGTAAAACTAAATTTCCAAGTATTTCAATGAAGGTCGGACTGAATTCATATTACAAAAACACAGGATCCAAAAATAACTGAGGGTTATGTGTCTTGTTACTAGGAAGAGATAAATTATGGACATATTCATGTTTGACTTAAAACTTATAAGAGAATATTATTGAATGAAATATTACATGTAACTGAAAAATTCTGAAATGTGCAAAAAAAAAAAAAAAAAGGATTTATAGTCGTTATATTGCATCAACTAATGGTTATTGAGGAAAGTCAATCAGTTCTTTGTGTTTATTATCTCAGTGACAAATGACGGTGTTATTGCTGGAATATATCTGCAGTTTCCTGTGTCCCAGGTTTCAGCCTGTTAACATTGACAGAGTACAAGGATAATCAAAATCTTGGCCCAAGTCTCTCAGCAGTATAAAAGACAAGGCTGACATGATTCAAATCCCGAGTCAAAGCCCATTAATGAACCTCGTCCTTGCCAATCTCATGCACACTTGGGATGAGATGTTATAAGTGAACATTGCTGAAAAATTGGTGACCTTTTTCTTTCGAGGTTTCGCTCGCACATACAAGCTCCGTTGGCTCGACTCCACTCGCTGTATTTTTGTAAAAGGTCACTTGGACTGATAAATGTGTTGATGGAAAAAAAAAAACAATTAAACAAATTTTGAAATCAAATGCCTCTAATTTGTGTTCGCTGGTTTTATGATAAAGCGCGTTCGGAGCGGGGTCGTCTGCACATAAGTAAACATCTCGTTACGAAGCCGGTGCTGCACGTCCTGTTCGTTCCCCTCTCTCCGAGAGTTTAATGGCCTCGGACAGTATCCCGAACAGCGCAATGATGAAGTGAGGAGAAGCCTGCAGGGTAAGTGTGTGATATATCACACGCTAGCAGAAACTCCTCCGTTTCCGTTCTGCCAGCGAGTGATAGGTTGATATTAACACACTAGAGAGGGACTGCGCTTTAACAGCACACAGTTACCGCATGTCAAACAAGCGCCGGAAAGCCTGTGCTGCTTTTTCGTCTTGTGCGCTACACTGAATGCTTTATGGATGAAACGAGTAAATGGCTTGAAGCAAAGCAGATACAAGTACATGGTAACCTTGCTGAGATGTGGCCGCCATTGTGATGAGGTAAAATGAAACGACAGCCATCAGAGGGATCAATCCTAGCAGACTTGGACAGAAATATGACTTGTAACATCTCAAAAAAAAAGATACAATATGGTTCCTATCAAAGACACGCTGATCTCACCCAACCAAGTGCAAGACACAACAAAAAAAAAAACCTTTAATCTCTACTTTTACTAAATAAACATGAGTAAAAACTACATCCTGGCAAATTTCTAACCTCTAAGCGATGAAGAGCGTCATCAGGCAGCGAGTCGGTGATGAATTCTTCCAGCGGTTTGGGTTTGGGTTGGCCAGACGCTGGGGTCGCCGGAGCAGGCTTGAAGTTCGTTAAAGCGCCTCCTCCATCCTGTTGCTTCTGCTGCTCCTTTTGTAGTCGCCGCTCTTTCCGGATATCCTTCGCTTTGCGACATGGAGGTTTGTTTGGGTCCGCTCCCTGACCTGGGTCGACAGAACCAAACAGAAGATTCACCCGTCACCATCAGTATCATTAGCGTGCCACGCCCTAAGAGAACAGGCCTTGCGAGAGATTTGTCGAGATGACTACAAATTTATTACCTTTCAAGCAGGTGATATAAGTCTATCTGGCCTCTAATCCATTTAAAGGAGCAGTAAATTACTTTTTTTATTACATTTTATATGAATTCAAGTCTCTTTGTAAGTGTCTAAATCATTAAGAAATGGTTCTAAAACTAATTAATTAAAAAAATCTGATGCAGCTTAACTCTGACCAATCAGATCCCAGGGGTTCAGTTGCTGCTGTCTGTACATTAAAGTCAAATGTGTTATAACAGTTATAGTCCAATAACGTACAACCCCAAATTCTTCTAGTTAAACAGCATCAAGTCAAAAGGTTCTAGAGGGTTCTAGAGTGTATATCTGTTTACATACAATATAATAGACTGTAAACAGTTACAGTTTCAACAGGGTCAAATTATCAACCCGTATCAGTCAAGGGTTGCGTCAGGTGGTCAGGTTTAGGCGCAGCAACATCGTGTGACGATAAAATGAATTCAGCAAACATCCTGAATAACCAGCATATCACATACTGCATGGAACCACATATGGTTCCTGATGAAACATCATGCATGTGCCAGGACTCAAACTGTGAAAGAGTGGTTCTGGGAGCATGAGGAGTCATTTTCATAAAGACATGACCTGCCCACCACACTGTGCTGCAATCAAAGCTCCAGGTGGATGAATGATGATGTGCCTTTTTTGGCCAGGCACGAATTACATGATGCTGAGGTCAATCGTAAAGAAGTGCCAAAAACATTCAGAAGTCAAAAAAAAAAAAACAGTTGATCACACACCTGTACCAAATGTGTGTTGAAAACGCTGAATGCTGAAATCATGTCACAAAAAGCATCATTACAGGAAGGGGCTTTACAGAAATCAGCTTTACAAAAGGAAATAATACAAAAGGGCATCTGTACAGTTTAAATAAAAGGGAAGTTTTGACTGCTAATGAGAAACTGTTACTAAAAAGGGACTTACAGGAAAAACGTGTTACAGGAAAAAGGCATAACAGGAAAGAACTCTGAAAGTTCTTCATAATGGAATATTATAGAAAGATGCAATTACATACTGTTTCATTAAATACACACTGAAAATGAGAGGAAATGAACTTTACAGGAAAATAACTTTTAAAAATGGAAAATGCAGCTTTACAGAAATTAAAGGTATCAAAGTGGAAATTTGCAGGTAAAGAATTTTTAGCAGAGAGGAAGTTCACAGAGAATGTTTTAACTTTTACAGGTTTAAAGAAATCCGTTTTAATGGAGCTTTACAGAAAGCAATTGTTACATGAGAGGAACTTTTACTGGAAAGGAATTAAGCATACAAGGAAGTTTTCCAGGAGAGGAGGTTTTACCAAAGAAAAAGTTAGAGGGAAAAAGTTTTACAGGACAAAGGACATTACAGGAATAGACCTTTGCACGACGTAGACGTAGTGTCGTCTCGCACCTGCAGGGTCCGGGTGTGATTCCCGTCTCTGTGTGCATGGAGTTTGCATGTTCTCCCCGTGCTTGGTGGGTTTCCTCCGGGTACTCCGGTTTCCTCCCACAGTCCAAAGATATGCAGGTTAGGCTAACTGGCGTTCCCTAAAAAATTGCCCGTAGTGTGTGAATGGGTGTGTGAGTGTGTGTAGCCTGCAACGGACTGGTACCCTTTCCAGGGTGCACTCTGCCTCGTGCCCTGAGTCTCCTGGGATAAGCTCCAGACCCCCCACGACCCTGAACACAGGATAAAGTGGTATAGAATATGAGTCAGTCAATGAGTGAGTGAGGAGACACTTCACAGGAAAGAGCTTCAGAGGTCTTCATCAGCTTTCCAGAATCCAGCTCTACTGCAGTTTGGCATTAGAGAGAGTTACAACACCTTTTGCATGCTGCCTCCAAAACTCAATTATAACCAAAGCTCGGGTCTCCCACAAACAGACTGAAACGCAGGATATTCCAACCAAAAGGAAAAAGCTATAATGGACAGCAGATACTGCGTGAAGTCTACATTTGGAGCCATTTTGCCGGGTGTGAAAGCGTGTTTCCAATTGCTATGTGCTGGTTAGCTGCAGGGCTCTGGGTATGCAGGCTTATACTTGCGTGTTTAAAAAGTGAGAGGGAAAAAAAAAATCTCTCACTTTTCTTATAGTTCTTCCAGCAAGTTCTGAAAGTAATGCAAGATGGTCTACGCGTATGCATATGGAAGCCACATGGCGAGCATACGTGTGTGTGTGTGATCTGCAAAGCCTTCTCTCCATCACCGAAGGAGGCTTCTAGCTCACTACGGTGAATAACAGGGATTCGGTCCTTCCGTGGACATGGAACTCATTTTCCCGTCCTCCGACTACATGACATCATCGTAGCCGAGGCTGTAAAACAACATGCACTCTGTTCACTGGCTCCTGCTGCTTTTTGTTTTCAGAGCTCTCAGGTTTAAATAGAGCAAAAAGCCTCCTCCTTGCTTCAGGCCTGGAGGAAAACACAGGTATTTCTGGACTGCGGATCAGGCGATAGTCTGAGATTAATACTCGCCGCACAGTAAAAGTGGCGTAAATATTACTGATAGCAGCTTAATTTGTCGAAACGTCCAACACTGTTTGTGACAGCTGTACCTCAGTACTGAACTCTAACACCATTTCATGCGAATAGTTCGCCAGCTCAGGTTTAGAGTTCCTGTCATTTAATTCCTAATAATGTTTTTAGAAAACAAACGTCAAAAAGTGACATGCTGTGTGCGGAGGGAAAGAGGCTTTCCTCAATTGATTTTACGGTGCATTGTGCGGCGATGTGCACTCCCTCTCCTCTTCCTCCGACTCCACCTCCCCCACTTTCTGGGCTGAAGCCAGACCCCGAGAGCAAAAGTTTACACACTGACATCCTGTTTGGAGCAATAAGGAAAGCAAGGCCATTTCCTGCCTGAGCCCATGCCAGCTGCCCTTATATACCCACTGCCGGCCCAGTCACCCGCCAAGAGTGAGACAGAGAGAGGCGGAAGAATGAAAACCAAAAACGCTACTCAATACAGAGTACATATGAAGAGAGGAAAAGAAAAAAAAACTCCTAAAACAGCCCGGCAACCGTCTGTAATTAATCATGGTAAAATGGACGAGTCTGTGCGGTGGTCTAGTGAGATCTTCCACACTTTTGTGAAACAAAAACAAAGAAATATAAGAATAAGCATCGAGACACTCTTATATGCTGTGACAGTCGCTTCAGCGTATACGACGACTCCTTTTTCCTCATTCCTTCCATCTCCGTGGATCATTTTCCCGTTAATAAATTCAAACGGCTAAATAGAAAGCCGCTTCCGATGGATGCTATAAACACGAGCTTCTCAATGGACAGTTTTTTTTTTTTATTCCTGTAAAGAAAAGTAAACACGAGCACGAGAGGCAGTGCAGATGCTGGGCCGCTTCCAGAACCGAGGCCTGGACCCTGTAACGGTCTGCTTGACATCCATGGCTGCTTCAGAGCTACAACCCTGAGTGCATGGACACTGGCAGGAACATTGAGGACACTTCTGCCATTGTAGTTCCTCTTCCAACACATCGAATGGCACCTAGCATATGAGCTGAGTGTTTTTTGGTTGTCGTCCTCCCCCCCCCCCCCACTCCCTCCACAGTTAACCAAAATGGAGAAAATGTGCAAACACAAACATGTCCCAAGAGACACACAATATACAGAGAGGAAATAAAGCTGGACAGATTTGTTCCTCCTGAAGAAAGATTCTCCCCCTTGAGCCATTAACACATCATAAAGATCCAGGACTAGCTTTTGCCACGTGAACCATGTGTGAATATATATCACGGTCCCAAAAAAATTAGCTCACTATAAAACCCCACATACACATCTTTGCTGCGTGTAACATTGTACATGGTTTTACCAAAACCCATCAAAAACAATTAAGCTGCTTAATCCCTCTCTCTCTCTCTCTCTCTCTCTCTCTCTCTAAGCATTTCAGGTTGAGTGATGTTCCTGGCAGTCTATTTTACGGGACAGGAAAGCACAGGAAGTGAAGAACGGTGGGGCGGAGGAGTGGAAAGACACTTACCACTAGCATTACCTAGAAGGTCCTGCTCTGGATTATAAACACACACTCGTACAAAGCCTCATATGTTGACTCCATGTCAACAGTGCGAATAAATTGGCACTCTTGGAAAAGACGGTGTCCTGTGATTATTATTGAGTATAAGGACAACAGATATTATCAAGTAATGTCAATCAAATACATGTTGCTTGGCCAAGCCCTGGTTCATTTATAAAACTATTTCTATGTGAAGAATTTTGTGACAGTTTATAAAGATGTAAAAACTTCCACATGGTCTTAGGCACAATTAAACAAAACATTTACACCATATGGGAGATGCTCTTATCTCATTATACAAGGGCCGTTCAAGTCAAATCAGGACTTTTCATTTTGCAGAAAAATAGAAGACACTAGAGGAAAAAACTTCCTTTTTTTCTTTATATAATCTACATTTACATTACATCCTGACGTTTCACTAGTGCAGGGACACCATCAAAGGACAAAGTTGTGTCAGCCTGATTCACATCTGAATCCTAATCTACACCGGTAAGTAACTAGGAAATATGAGCTGGTAGGAGGAATCAGTTTAGGAGTACCAAGTACACACACACACACACACACACACACACTGTATATACACTGTATATAACCCACACATACACACAAACATGCATATTAAATGTCACTTTATTCCAAAAAAAAAAAAGCAGAAATTCATAAAAACAAACTTTAAAATAAAACAAAACCTGTAATGTTATCATTAATATTAACAGTAATATTACATTCATATTCTTATTATTATTGAGAACAACAACAACAACAATAATAATAATAATAATAATCAATGGGGCCCATAAATGTAATAAATATTTTTTCTTCAGTCGCATGCTTACTATTTGTAGCCAATTTATTTATTGTTCTCAACCACTAATAAACTGAGAAATCTGCTGTGTGAGACATATTCATTTCCTCTACAGTGTGTGTGTGTGTGTGTGTGTGTGTGTGTGTGTGCGCATTCGAATGCATATCCAAACTTCTCCTAGAAATTCCTGCGCATGTAGACAACCTGTGTAATATCAATCACTAAACTCCATCTGTGTTCTGGGTAATAAAGTCGTAAAGGTAGTCATAAAGTCTGTTACCGTAAATTTGTCACCAGGTGTTTTCCGTTCTGAAAGAAAAAAAAAAAAAAAAAAAACAGGGGGTGGGGTGGGGTGGGGGCGGATTGGACTGGGGGTGTTACGATGCAGAAAAGAGCTCCTTCTCCTCCTCCGGGGAGCATCTCTAAATCTCCGCTGTTTCCGGAACATTCCTGACCTGCTCGTTTCGCTGAGGTGTGGAAGTACTTGGTGTCACTCAGTCATATTCTCGGCTGTAAATCAAACTAAGCGATGAGGAACTCGGACGCCTGAAGGAAAGTTTTCTAGACTCAGAATTCTAATTTTGTTTATACTGAGGGTCAAAACTCTGACACCTGACCTGTGTACACAGCTTCACGATGATTTTAGTTTTTTTTTTAAATACTGCTCACGGATCGTATCGATGCGAACACAAGCTTTGTGTAGAACAACAGGAAGAAGTCAGAGCTCGTGCACTTGTGTGTTTCTGGTAATCTGCTGCCCCCTGCAGGACGGATGCAGATCTCACCTGAAACACTCCAAGTTATGTCTGATTAATTTTAACACAGCAAACAGTCTTCACCGTATTACACTGATGGCCTTAGGTGACAACGAAAACACACAACTAATAAGCATAATGTTTCTGTACCTCAAGAACAGCCATTACATACAAACACAGGCTTAATCACACTTTTTATAATCATCTGCTTTATTACAGACACATACTGAGATGTATATTATAATATTTAACTATTTAATATTTGTATATTTTTAATATATTTAACTAAACCTAAATCTACACTGAAATCGAATATAATGGGTCACTTTTAAGTGCGACTGAATCATTGTACAGTTATTTGTCCAAAATGTTAAAACGTGATTTCATTATACAAGTTAAAATGTTCTATTGTACAGTATATTTCTATTTTTATTTCTATTTTTATGTACAGTACATTTCTATTTTTATTTAAAAAATTTATCCTAGTTAAATTAAATTTTCTATCGTATTTATTTTATTCATATTTATTCACTTTTATTCATATTTAATTCTTTATTTATTTAAGCTTTAATTCTCTTTTTTAAGGTCACTGGCGGTCGTATAAGCATTTCACTGCATATGTGAATACTGCGTACTGTGTATGACTGTGTATGTGACAAATAAAATTTGACTTTGAATGTTGAAGTAATAAATGAACATATAATGCACATGTTTATAAAAACTGAAACATGATTGTTTTTCAGCTTCTTTCTATTTGTCGTTTTTTTCTTGTCATGGAGCTCACCTGGTTTGGGCGTGAGGCGTGGGCTCTTTCCTGCCACAGGCGATACCGTTTCCTCTCTTACAGTCTCTGATGTTGATGGTTTGGAACTGCTGTCGTTCTCAGGGCTGCTGGGGATGATGGGACGCTCCACCTGAGAGTGCTGGATTTTCATAGGCTCCACCGAAGGAACTTCATCTCCCTCTTCGAACATGTCCATCCGCTCACCTACAATGTTTATTAATAAACATTGCTGATATGAAGATACAGTGGTGTGAAAAACTATTTGCCCCCCTCCTGATTTCTTATTCTTTTGCATGTTTGTCACACAAAATGTTTCTGATCATCAAACACATTTAACTATTAGTCAAAGATAACACAAGTAAACACAAAATGCAGTTTTTAAATGAGGGGTTTTATTATTTAGGGAGAAAAAAAATCCAAACCTACATGGCCCTGTGTGAAAAAGTAATTGCCCCCTGAACCTAATAACTGGTTGGGCCACCCTTAGCAGCAATAACTGCAATCAAGCGTTTGCGATAACTTGCAACGAGTCTTTTACAGCGCTCTGGAGGAATTTTGGCCCACTCATCTTTGCAGAATTGTTGTAATTCAGCTTTATTTGAGGGTTTTCTAGCATGAACCGCCTTTTTAAGGTCATGCCACAACATCTCAATAGGATTCAGGTCAGGACTTTGACTAGGCCACTCCAAAGTCTTCATTTTGTTTTTCTTCAGCCATTCAGAGGTGGATTTGCTGGTGTGTTTTGGGTCATTGTCCTGCTGCAGCACCCAAGATCGCTTCAGCTTGAGTTGACGAACAGATGGCCGGACATTCTCCTTCAGGATTTTTTGGTAGACAGTAGAATTCATGGTTCCATCTATCACAGCAAGCCTTCCAGGTCCTGAAGCAGCAAAACAACCCCAGACCATCACACTACCACCACCATATTTTACTGTTGGTATGATGTTCTTTTTCTGAAATGCTGTGTTGCTTTTACGCCAGATGTAACGGGACACGCACCTTCCAAAAAGTTCAACTTTTGTCTCGTCGGTCCACAAGGTATTTTCCCAAAAGTCTTGGCAATCATTGAGATGTTTTTTAGCAAGATTGAGACGAGCCTTAATGTTCTTTTTGCTTAAAAGTGGTTTGCGCCTGGAAATCTGCCATGCAGGCCGTTTTTGCCCAGTCTCTTTCTTATGGTGGAGTCGTGAACACTGACCTTAATTGAGGCAAGTGAGGCCTGCAGTTCTTTAGATGTTGTCCTGGGGTCTTTTGTGGCCTTTCGGATGAGTTGTCTCTGTGCTCTTGGGGTAATTTTGGTCGGCCGGCCACTCCTGGGAAGGTTCACCACTGTTCCATGTTTTTGCCATTTGTGGATAATGGCTCTCACTGTGGTTCGCTGGAGTCCCAAAGCTTTAGAAATGGCTTTATAACCTTTACCAGACTGATAGATCTCAATTACTTTTGTTCTCATTTGTTCCTGAATTTCTTTGGATCTTGGCATGATGTCTAGCTTTTGAGGTGCTTTTGGTCTACTTCTCTGTGTCAGGTAGCTCCTATTTAAGTGATTTCTTGATTGAAACAGGTGTGGCAGTAATCAGGCCTGGGGTGACTACAGAAATTGAACTCAGGTGTGATAAACCACAGTTAAGTTATTTTTTAACAAGGGGGGCAATCACTTTTTCACACAGGGCCATGTAGATTTGGAGTTTTTTTTCTCCCTTAATAACGTAAACCTTCATTTAAAAACTGCATGTTGTGTTCAATTATGTTATCTTTGACTAATAGTTAACGGTTTTTGATGAGCAGAAACATTTAAGTGTGACAAACATTCAAAAGAATAAGAAATCAGGAAGGGGGCAAATAGTTTTTCACACCACTGTATGTACTACAACCAGAACTATGTGAAGAAGGCTTGATGTAAAATAAAGAATTTACTTAAATCACAGCATAAAAGCAGACACATTTCCATTTACACAGGAAAAGATCAACGATTATGGAAAGTGTGACGTTTCCATATGGAGGATTCCAGCGGTAACGGAATCATTAAACATCATAAAAAACTGGCTTTGATGCAGCAGATTTAAAAATTTTAAAAAGGAATGTAAGAACTAGTCCTGTAACGAATCTAATATTTTTCTCTCTAGGTTGTTATTATCCCCAAAAACCGTTGTAGCCAAAGTACACAAATTATGTATTTATGTACCTCTGTAGTAAACGTAGAGATCCCCTAGGTAAAACATTCAAGTAAAAGTTTCCCATTTATGTTTCTGCACACTATGCACAATTATGCACACTTCACTATTCCCTCTCCAAATGCTACACACCACTGTGGTTATGAAACAGAACAACATGCAAAATGTAGTGAAGTAAAAAGTACAGATATTTCACTGTAGGATGTAGTGGAGTAAAAGTAAAAAAGTATTAACTAGCATAATTACTCAAGAAAAGAAACAATATGTGAAATAAATGTACAGGGTGACACAGAATAACGGGAACTTTTGAATTTTATTCGTACAGGAGGGCGCCATCTAAAGGACGTAATTTAAAAAAATGTTTCGTGAATGGCAAGTTTTAGGTTTCAATTACTATGAATAAAATTTATTTCCTTTATCACTTCTAGTTTTATTGGATTGTAAAAAAAAAAAAAAAAGTTCCCATTTTTTTGTGTCACCCTGTACTTAGTTACCTTCTGGCTCATGACTAAACAGATCTTTGTCAAACAACATGTATCTTTCCAGCTGTTAGGCAGTTTGATATACAGTACTGTACAAAAGTCTTGAAACAGAACTAGTTTGTTCATATTTAAATGCAGTCTCCAAGCTTCCTGAAGGAAGTCTATTATACTGGTGATGCTGGATGCCGAGTGGCTGGAACAGATGAGAAAGTAAATGGTGGACACTTAAACAGTTAAGCCTCTGGGTGCGGATACAAGCGCAGAGTAAAGCTCTTAAACCTATCTACTATTTGATAATCAAATATCCCAGTAATAAGCACTAATCAATCTAAACCACTGTGATTTTATCACAAAAAAATGTAACAAAATAAACAAAACCCCTCATGCACTGAAAATATCTAAATGATGACGGGAGGAAATGGTGCTCTAGCATGGTACAGCACAGGAAGCGCACCTGAGAGAAACGTCTGGGATATTCCAGCAGCTATAGCCACTGTCCGCTGAAGAGATGAAACGAGAGGCTTTAGGAAGCCAGGGATGTCAAACACACCTAAGATTGCATGATCAGAAACAAATTGACTTCTCAAAGAGCAACACAAGCTACACGTGTAGGAAATACTTGGTGTAAAACCTACTGTTCCCTTATCCTTTACAAAACAATATAACCTCATACGATACAGGACCTTAAAATTACAGTCTATGGAATTCCACAAGGGGAAATTGATGAATTGTTGCCTCTCATTATTTTCAATTGATTTTTTCAGTTTTGAACTGGAAATAAGAGAACTTGAAAATTGAGAAAAACTGAGCTACATGAAATATGGTTATAAAATCCATTTGTAGAATTAACTGCAAACACACTTGCAAGTTAACACACAGAAAACAACAAACCAGAACGCACCATCACAGCCAGCACCATCCCGGCCTGCCGGCTTCTCCCCTTTCGACAGGAACTTTGTCATCTTCTTCAAGATCTTCTTATGCGTCTTTGTAGGATGAAAGTTTAAGGCATGGCACCTTCAATAGACACAGCAATAATTAGTTTGGGTACATCATGCATAAATGTATTCTGCTTATGTATAGAGTTTGTGCACGTGATGTCACTTCGCTCATGCCACCACTTTGCAAGTCTAGCACAAGTGAAACAGTAGGAGACATGCAATGTAGTGAAATGAAAAGAATTCTACAGGATTGAACATGCGACACAATTTCAATTATTCTTGAATCTACAGGAAATATGCAAGGATATTAATATTAATATGCCAAATGTCCCAGTTTGACTTGAATGCCCATTGTAGTAAATGGAAGACCAGGAGAAAAATAAAAACAAAAAACAAGGATAATCATAATATAATTCAAATCAGTCCTCGGCTATTTAACCTGTCATTAAAGCTGGAAAGCCAGAATGTTGTATTTTCACATACACCCTTTAATGGTAGATCTTACCTGATGGTATATTGTGGACAGCAGGTCTTGTTCATCACAGGCTTGTAAACATACTTGCCACTCCTGAAAGACAATAAAAAAAATAAAAAGGTTGATCAGAAGGTTTTTTCCTTTTCCATATATCAGGGCTTGACATTGGCACCCGCTAAATGCGGGTGAAATTGGGCTGTGGGGGGTAATAACTTTAGCCTCACTAGCTACTTTGGCGGGTAGTTTATTCTTTGGTATGACGATATATTTTTGTTGTAGTTTTCTCTAAAGTCATCCGATATAATAAACGTTTACATTGCAACGTAATATTACACGCATAAAACACTGAATGTAATGAGGACATTTAATATCTCTATCTACACATGTTCACACACACACACACACTTTTACTTCCTGTTTGGTGTGTGTGTATCATTTCCTTAAAGGCCTATCGCTTCTCAGCAGGATGAGAATGTTTTGCCCCTTTCGCAGGTTATTTACTGATTATATATAAAAAGTAATCACTATTAAAATCTATTTAGATTTCATGTTGAATGATAGTAAATTCATCAATTGATTGAATTACCTTCACTATAAAGAGTCAACACTACAAGATAGACCAGAGTCCATTGTCCTAACTCAGAATTCTGATATAATAATACATAATGAATAATAATACCTGATAATAGTACACAACACACTAACATGATAAATGTTCTGAGTTGCTGTATGTACTTTGATTTATGATAATCGTAAGTTGGTCTGCGACATCATTCCACTACTGCACGTAGTTGCGTGACTATTGCACAGTACAAAGTCAGTTAAGATACGGAAGCTGTGGAGAACACAAACTTTTGACCGTAATCTAAGATTATAATCTACAGATACAGCAAATAAGTTGTTGTAACCGTAAACCAAGACCGTAAGCTACAAGATACAGCAAATAAGTTGTTGTGATCACAGTGGATTTATGCAAGAAAACTGTACGAAGTGTTGAAACTTTAATGCTGACAATAAAACAAGAGACTTTGCTCCTGTTTGTCGTAACATCGCCTTTAAACCCTCATTATTAGACCCGGTGTTCACAGGTTGGGCAAGAAAAGGAATACTCACTCAGATTTATATATAGACAACAATTTTCCCACTTTTTATTCTAAAATAAAAGAGAAATTCGAGCTTCCTGCTTCGCATTACTTTAGATACCTACAAATTAGAAATGATGTTCGTTCCACTATGCCGAACTTTGAAACTCTGCCAGCTGATAATGAATTACACAAACTACTTACTTGCGTTCCCAATAACCCAAAGTTAGTCACCAGATTTATAGATTTTTTTACAAATCAGTCAGTTTGAAAAGTCAGTTAGACGTCTCCACTAATCATCTGAAAAACGATTGGGAAAAGGAACTGGATATTCATGTTTCTGAGGAAGACTGGGGAAAGTGTCTTAAACATATATACACCTGCTCTATTAATGCTAAGCACCAACTTATTCAGTACCATGTGCTACATAGATTGCACTACTCTAGGGTTAAACTTCACACTTTTTATCCCACTATTTCTTCTCTCTGCAATAAATGTGAATCTGCTGAGCGTTCGCTTGGTCATCTTTTTTGGGCATGCCGTAAAATCGGTGAATTCTGGTCAGAAGTTTTTCAATTTCTTTCAGAAGTTTATGCTTGTGAACTTCCCTTAGACTCTGCAACTGCTCGTTTTGGCTGGTCAGTCTCCTTGCAGCATCGTAATGCTTTTCGAGTGCCTATACAGTATGGTATGATGATCGCAAAAAAAATCTATTCTTTGCATGTGGAAGAATAAGTCAAGGCCACTATTCAAGATTTGGTTGTCTGAACTTTCCTCCACCCTTCATGTAGAGAGGCTTAGATATATTATGTCTGGAAATATAGATGGATTTGAAGTTTCTTGGAGGCCTCGTTTCAATCACCTGTTAAAAATTTCCGATTATCGTGAAACTACGTGAAACCTTGTAATCGTAGTGTCGGTGTTAATACATAATTTCTTTTCTTAATCTCTTGTTAATACTACCGATAGTGCTGATACTTGCAAATTTATTTGTTCTCTGTTTTTATTTTTTATTTTCACTTCCCCCGTCACTCTTGCTTTAAGTACCTAGGTGATTATATATTAATATTTGTATTTTTATTGTCACTATTATTCATAATGTCATATTGAGTAAAAATCTATTTTTGACCTTTTTTGTCTTTACACAGTGAGGTGGTTGACTGAAGGAGATGCTGTTTTTTTGTTTGTTTTTTACACTTGTAGGTGTGTTTTGTCTGCTTTTGTGATTGTGTTCTTTCTGTATGTCTGAAAATCGCAATAAATATAATAAATAAATAAATAAAACAAGAGAAAGAATTCAACGGATGTCCGAGTCGTGAGTAACCAAGTGTGAGAAGAAAGATACGCGTCAGAACTTGTGAATAACATGCCCGTACAATCAATCAGTTCAGTTGTGCTAAATCTGTTATTTTTCAATGTCATGTGGTAATTTAAGTTCAATAAGCAGAATATACAGTTCATGTTTGCATGTTTTTATATTGAGATCTTAACAGTACTGAATACTTGACTACTACTATAATCAGTGGCGGTTCTACACTGAATTGCTCCCTGGGTGAGACACCTTCCGGCGCCCCATCCCCCCCCCCCGCATGACTATAGTGATACAGTGTATGCTGTCATTTATAAGTAAATCTAGAAATAACAAACATTAACGTAGGGCTGGGCGATATGGCAAAGAAGTAATCTCGATATATATTTTGATATAAGCTTTAAAAGAGAATCCCAACAATGACTGAAGCCATAAAAATTCAAGGGTTCATTAAAATACATTTTAAAGTATAGTTTATTAACCAAAACAGACAGATTTGGCCTTAAAAATTAAGATACTATAGGCACATGCTCAGAATGTTTACAAGGCAATAATTTTTATAAAAAAAAAAAAAAAATACTTGTGATGATAAAAAGTATCTTGTGATGATAAATTACAATGTTTTGAGATTTTTAAACAATAATGATAAACAACATTTAGACCACACACACTAGGGCCGTCTGTTTATCCCACAATTCAGAGTTAAATGAAGGCTATTTCACACGGCCCCAATAAACTGACATAATGGCTTAAACATGCAATGACAACAAACATGGAATGAATTATGCAGCTATCAATCTGGACCAGGACAATTTCACTTTTACTATATAGTCGGGTACCTGCTAGGTGTTGTATAGTTCATATTTGCTTGGCCAGAATGGTTTAAGCCACCAAAATAACGTTTTATTGATAAACTGCGCAGCTTTGGCCAGCGTGAACACTCCCGTTAGTAACGAGGCGAATAAGGAGCTAAACTTCAGCCGCAGAATGAGACGCAATAAGGAGCCAAACGAATCGGAAGTTGCGAATAAGGAGCTAAACTTCAGCCTCGTGTGCTTAGGGGCATCATATCTTTCACTAGAAAGTTAGAAACGGCGCTGGTTATATCCTCGCTCCTTTTGGACACCTTTCGTAAGGTGTAATGGCCACGAAAGACGACACGATGGATATCTGCTTTGCTACAGCCCCACTGCTAGCGCTGCTAGTTGACGGAGTAGCATCGGGCCGCATGTTCATGCTCTGTGTGGTCGTGTGGGTGATGCGTTCATATAACGGAGTTCGTGCTACTTTTCTTGTCGACAATTTCAACATCTTTGGATAATAACTCGAGGTTAGATTCACTTTCGTCGCTGCTTCAACTTTTTTTTTTTTTTTTTTTTGTCGTCCTGGTGTCAAGTTTGCTTCGCAAAGTGCGGTAGGAAATTAACTTTGACCTGCATGCGCAAGCTGCACGCTGATTGGTTGTTGTCGTGTTGTTCTGCTGTGTGATTGGCTCTTAGATTAATCCATATCGAGCAAAAAATGTCTAGAGCTTTTCATCGTTTTTAAAATCAAATAAATCGCGATTCGATATGATATCGTTTATTGGCCCAGCTCTACATTACATTTAACATTTAGGCATTTGGCAGACGCTCTTATCCAGAGCAACTTACATTTTTATCTCATTACACATCTGAGCAGTTGAGGGTTAAGGGCCTTGCTATATATTTGCTAAATAATGACACCTTGATGTGTTCAGGTCATGAACAGGCCACACAGAGATCTTTTTATATATTTTAAGAAGGACAATTTAATTTAGAAATATTTTCCATACCTTCTCCATCCCCTGTCAATGAGGTCTTGGTAGTCCTGGACCGTCAGTGAGTGCGCCCACATACCTGGGGAGAGATGGGGGGGGGGGGGTTGAAGGAGACAAAGAGAGAGAACAACTTTAGTTGTTCAGTAAAAGCATCAAAGGCGTGCCAAAGACAGAAGCAAGTCTTGGGTGTAATATTAAAAAAACTGATCACGTGCAAAGTCAAAATGGTGATCATCAGGATTTTATTAATTATGCATTTTATGCAATACCGCACTTTGAGGGCACTGGTGGCTCAGTGGTAGGTGTTTCGCCTGCCATGCGGAAGGCCCGGGTTCGATTTCTAGTCAGTGTCCAAACCCCCCAGCCACTGGATGCAGTGCCGGTCCCAAGCTCGGACAAAATGGGAGGGTTGCATCAGGAAGGGCATCCGGTGTAAAACCTGTGCCAAGTTGTTGTACGGACTGGATATTCCGCTGTGGCGACCCCTTGACGGGAGCAGCCGAAGGACCAACAACAACATGCAATAGCGCACTTTGGGACCTACTGTATGTTGATCAATGTTCATGACTAACGTGTGCAAAGAGCACGCTGGCCCCCAATAGCACATGATAATGCGTTATATACACTCAGCAAAAAAAGAAACGTCCCTTTTTCAGGACTGTGTATTTCAACAATAATGTTGTAAAAATCCAAATAACTTTACAGATCTTCATTGTAAAGGGTTTAAACAATGTTTTCCATGTATGTTCAATTAACCATAATCAATTAATTAACATGCACCTGTGGAATGGTCGTTAAGACCTTAACAGCTTACAGAAAGTAGGCATTTAAGGTCACAGTTGTAAAAACGCAGGACACTAAAGAGACTCGTCTACCGACTGTGAAAAACACCCAAAGAAAGACACCCAGGGTCCCTGCTCATCTGCGTGAACGTGCATTAGGCATGCTGCAGGGGGACATGAGGACTGCTGATGTGGCTATAGGGCAATAAATCGCCATGTCCGCACCGTGAGACGCCTAAGACGGCGCTACAGGGAGACAGGAAGGACAGCTGATCATCCTCGCAGTGGAAGACCACGTGTGACAACACCTGCACAGGATGGGTACATCCGAATATCACACCTGCGTGACAGGTACAGGATGGCCACAACAACTGCCCGAGTCACACCAGGAACACACGATCCCTCCATCTCACAGCAAGAACTGACAAATCTGGTCCAGTCCATGAGGAGGAGATGCACTGCAGTACTTCAAGCAGCTGGTGGCCACCAGATACTGACTGCTACTGACTGATTTTGAGCCTCCCTTCATTCAGGGACACATTGGGAAACATTTTTACTTTATGTCTTATGGTGTCGACTCTTTTAGTGTTCATACAAATATTTACACATTAAGTTTACTGAAAGTAAAAACAGTTGAAAATCAGAGGACGTTTCTTTTTTTGCTGAGTGTATATACACTGACTTAGCATTCCATAGTAATATATATATATATATTTATATACACTGTGTATATATCTATGCTGACATTACCCTGGATACTGTGTTTCAGTTTCACTGTCCAATTGAACAATAAATATGAAACTCTGGCCGATTTAGTGCTGGAGGTTTCATGGCTAAGGTTTGTTTATGCCTTGTCCTGGTCAAATTTAAACATGTAACATGAAACTTGTTTTGGCTGATTAGCAATGATTTGTATAACTGAATTGTGTAAACTGTATTTTTCTTTGACCGTACTGCTATTTTAAGGGTTTTTGTTTAGAGGCTCAGCAGTGACTCTCTAACCTGTAACATAAAGTTACAACCTGCTGATAACCAGCAAGTAACCTGAGCTATAAACTGTTACATAACTGATATATAATACCGTACACACTGGAGAAAAAAATAAATAAATAAAAACTAATAATAGCATCTACTGTATTATTCCACCCAGGGAAGACAAATCATGTAGAAACTACATTAATTCATATAAACAGTTATTTTCATTGGTGATCTAAATCCAATTACATTTTGCTTTCAACCGCAGGACACGAGACTGAGGGCAGCCTCTGCAAACGCCATGGAAAAAGGTTTAATTTTCTTTCTTTTCAGCTGTGAGCTTACACAAACTGCTCAGACCTGCGGGCCACAACTGCACAATAGCCTGCTGATTATATTCACATACAACAGAAATGGAATAAAGGACAATAATTGGTAGAAACTGATAGATTAGCTGCTATAACCATAGTTTCTTAGATAAGGTTTTAGTGTTTGTTTTGTGGCTTTCTAACAAAAGTATAATAGACTGTAAACTTTTAGGCTGGGTGATGTATATAAAAGCAGTATTCATATGTTCAAAAAAAACCTATAAGAAATTAGTGTTTTAATATAAAACAAGCTTAAAAGCTTTTACAAGTCTAAACGTGACTTTAAACTACAAAAGGTCACGGTGTGACCGGAGAACCCTCCCTGCTCCTGTGATCCATCAGCATTGGCGTAAATCAAATTCCAGACCTTTTTTTCTTCTCTTATGTTGTTTTTCTCCCTAAAATCTGATCAACTTATGAGAAATTTAAGATTGCTAAAAGCATGCAAGCTTTCTAATTAGGAGAGGTTGTTACACTAAACAATCACTAATCATAAACAATTCAAAACAATTAGCATTTTTGTCAACCTCCAATACTAAACATTTTATTTTGGATTTATTTGTGTTTATGCAGAATAAAATCACCCCTGGGGTCTAATGAAAGCATTTTTGGGTGTGTATAAGAAAAAAACAAACAAACAAACAAAAAAAAGTTGAAAGACAGGGTACATTTCCCCAAATTTCGGGTAGAAGTCCCAAATTTACAACAAAAAAAAATGTTTATGTTTTATTTTAAAAGGGAGGAGGGAAACACACAACAGCAAGTTGGTGAGGATGTACAATAGGAATATGGCGGCATCATATACTGTAAGTCTACATTGTCATTTAAATTAATTTGATAGGTTATGTTTTCATTTAAACTTCTTTTTTTCTGCAAATTCTAACTTTAAATTTTTGAGTTTTAAACCTGCGAATGTATCCAAGCTCTTTTTTTTAGCCTACAATGTCCATAACATGCCAGTGTAGGTTCCCCATATCTTTAAAATAGCCCAATAAATGTAGAACTACCCCCCCCCCCAACTTTAATTGAATAAACAAAGGATGTGAAATGATCAAGTGAAACACACGGAGCTCTGTAGCAGACTCCAGCAGAGCTCCAAAGCAAGTTTAAATGCCCAATTTCTGCATCTTTTAGTCTTATGTGAAAGCTAACAAAGATTGATTTTTAATCATAAAAACATTGTTCTTGAACAGTGTAACGATGCATGTTGATCTTTGTAATCCAGAGGTACACATCTCAGTAAAAGTGCGTGATCACATGACCAGAGTTTCTATAAATTTCAACTCTATGCGCAGACTGGAAGCTCTGGTGCACAGTGAATTAACAGAATGCTGATTTGCAGAATATGAACCGTGCATGTCCATGATGTCCACATTGTACCATGAGTTATATCAATGTATTTAGTGCATTACATTAAAAATATTCAAATTAAAAATCTTGCCATGCTTTTTAATTCAGTAGCCATAATGCAGTTCTAAAGTATATATATTACTAAAGCTATATATAATGGGCAGTTTAATCAGCTTGAAGGATTACGCACTTTCACTCCCTTCCTTCCTTCTCCTTAAAGTCTCACAGTAAAGTAATGATATTCCATGATGTATTAGCAACAGTACCATTTATAAGCTGCACAATGGATCATTCAAGCGATAACTCTGGAACAAGTGTAATTTGCTGCATGCTGATTTACAAGAACAGTCAATCGTGTCTTTGTTGTCGTCTTTTTTTCTTTGTGACAACAAGAACACATCTAACTGATTTATTATGTAAAACAGACCAAACAATCTAAAGCTTCATTCAAGTTATATTTGCATAACTATCCAGGAAGACCATCGAATAACAGGAATAAATCACACAATCATGGATAAACACTGCGAGCGTTTAGGATTTTACTGTAAATCTCATGAATGAAGGAGTTAAACCAATTGATATTTACAGAAGACTTCAAGCCGGTGATGAGACTCTTAGCTGCAGTAAAACATTTCGAAAGGTAAAAACATCTTAAAGAAGGCCATATGGCAAAGGAAAATGAACAGAGGAGAGCACACAGGCCCAGACCATACATAAATGCTTTAGCGTTAATTTATTGTTGTAAATTAATGAATACTTTTATTGGCATAGACAGGAGTCTGAGTACCTTCTGCTGTGTTTCTGCTTTTACTCTTATCGTTCATTTAGCGATGCCAGCTGTCTGTTCATTTTATGTTTTATAAAGGTTTATGGGAGTGACTCCATCGCGTCAAACTAGTCGCATCAGGCACGCACTTTGCCAGACCGAGTCAGTCACGAGTACTTCCGGTTTGGCACACATTCGGTTGTGCGTGTTTGGCAGCCAGTAAAAATTTGAGTGTGTCAGTGGAGAGCCAAGCAAAGCAAGTTTTTGTATATGTTTTGCATTTTGTGCAAGATTTAGTGAAGACACAGCACCATGGGTCCCAATAATGTTATGAAGCACATCGGCAAGGACAAAATAAAGCCGCTTTCAGTTTAGTTTTTAAAGCAGCCGGTGCCAAGAGTAATCATAAATGTAATAAATGCTTAATGTCTATTTAGTTCATGTTGTTGTTGGTCCTTCGGCTGCTCCAGGCAAGGCGTCGCCACAGCGGACTATCCAGTCCGCACTACAACTTAGCACAGGTTTTACGCCGGATGCCCTTCCTGACGCAACCCTCCCATTTTATCCGCGCTTGGGACCGGCACTGTATCCAGTGGCTGGGGTTTGGGCACTGGCTGGGAATTGAACCCGGGCCTTCCACATGGCAGGCGAAACACCTACCACTGAGCCACCAGTGCCCATTAATGTCTATTTAGTTCATATATTACTTAATTTACATGTCTTTTCTAAATGTTTTGATTATAATTATACTAGGCATATAAAAACAGTGTTGGAAATGGGGTAAAACTGGTAATATTTGTGTGTGCCTAGAACAGATTATCTTTTTTTACATTTCTGCCTATATGAAAATGCCTTTTTGAATTACAAAGTTTACGAGGTATGCTGAGGTGCCACTGTATTCTGCTTTACAATATCAGCTCCTTTAAATTCCAGTTTCAGGGGTTAAATCCCAAACAGTATTAAATGGAAATCTAGTGCACTAGGATGTACAATCACTTGTTCAATACATCAAGTAATACCCCATAGATTAGGGGTTCCAGATGGATGTGGGCTTCAGCCTTGTGTTAGTATCTAGTCCTTTTTCTAGCTCAGCTTAGGTGTAAGTAAAAACACAGAGGCAACTCGAAGCGACCAATAGACAAAATGTTGTTTAAAATGACATAATAACATCAGATGCATTTAGTTTTTTTGTACTAAAATTGCGTCTGTGATTGGTTCTGAATGTTAACAATTGTAGAACACGCGATGCATATAGTTAAACGTCCCAGTGCTGTTACCGTCCATTATCGGCACTTCTACAATGCCTGACTAACTGCTCTATAATGCAATTTAGCCTTCACATGCAATACCAACTGCAGCCACCAATGTCGCTGTTGGTTATTTTCTTTATAACTGACAATTAAATGGCAGTAGAGCTGCAAATTCTCTCAAAGCTAATGCTAGATAACCTACTCTATAATACTCTATAATACTCTACAATATAATACTCTATAATAGATACTAGCAACATCAGAACTGAAACTATTTATACAGAACATTCTACATTAGTACTAATGTTTAAGCTGTAAGTTTAGCTGTCATGCTAGTCAGCTACATCCAGCTAGCATGCTCAGATAGCTAATAAACTCTGACCAAAACATCGGATTCTTAACAAAAGATCCAGGATCTGACTGGTTTACGTGATATTTATGAAGTTTTGCAAACACATTATGTGAGAAACCCCCAGTTGTGGAGATGTTAGTTGTGATAAAGCACCGCTACAGACCCGGATGTTTGTCCCTCTGCTCGGCTTAAACGCGGCGTCACTCACCGTGAGAGAAATTGCCGGTTTCATTTTTACAGTAACCACAGCGGTGTCCATCATCTCCCCCGAAATACTCGACTATACTGAGAGATCCTCCAGCAGCCATGTCGCTCCTCTGAAACCTTCCCGCTCTGCCGAAAGTCTGCTAATGCTAATCATACACAGGGTTGCCAGATTGGAGCGCTTTCCGTGCTATATCCCTCTTATCAAACCTGTACAAATGCTGACTTTCCAGATCTACAAGTCTTAAATACGAACAGAAGCTTTGGACCTTACTGGACCTGCTTACAAAGCAGTTTTTCAAACAAATAAACAATTAAATGACTTAATAATCTAAATGGCCTCATGCAGAAAAATTATGTATTTGTCTTTTTAAAATAAATTAAATCCTAAAGTTAAAATAAATCCTAACTAAATGACCGTGTGGATAATTCTGTGTTTTGACTCGCACTCGTACATTAGTGATGGGATTTATGGCTCTTTGAGGGGATCTGGATCTTGGCGATCCGTTCCTTTCAAAAAGCTGATCAGAAGAATCACTCTTTTGGCTCTTTTTAAATATTTAGTCAGTTTTAAGAAGCCAGCTTGGGGGCATCTCAGTTTTTCCTGGAAAAATCACTGGGAGGAAACGACGAGGTGAGGTTTGTAGTCAAATCATTAAAACCCAGAAATCACACACCAATATCTGAGTTTGAATTATTCTGAAATATTGATTACCTCATTTGTCATGTGTGGACTATATTCCATAGGGTTGCACAACATCCTTCTGCTTAGACGGTGACATCACTATTTTGGATTTACCTTTAGTACGAAGTGTGTGTGTGTGTGTGTAAAGCTACGTTCACTTATGTTTTACATACAATACCTACTCACAAATAAACATCAAAACAAAGCCGTCTGCAATGAATTTCTGTGCAAAACAGCTTTTACTACAAACACTTCCACACAAGAACATTTTGATAGATAACAAAAAATATTAAAAGTTTTAAATATATACTGTAGATAAAATTAGAATAAATAAAATGGAAATGTCTACATAGCACCCCTGCGCTGGGTGCGCCCCTCGCCCTATAACTGTTCTGTCTCGCGGAGGAGCTAATTTGTGTGCATCTGTGTGAAACACGCATAAGAAAGAAAGAACGACAGAAAGAAAGATCCCCCCCCCCCCCCCCCAGCCACAACTCGACTCCCATCGTTCATGTTTATGAGCCGTTCAAAAGAATCGGATCATAAACTCTATCGTACATTTTAGAAAGTGGCTTACCAAATGTTCAAAGGCCATGATGTTTCCCAACACTTGAAAATGTTTGAGTATTCTTGAAACTTGGACAAACCTGGAATATCTTGGGAAACATGTTCAAGGATTTTTTGCAAAAAAAATGTGGTTGGTTATACTGCCAATAACAACAGCAACATTAATAACAATAATCATAATATTAATAGTTGTTGCAGTAATTAATAGTAGTAGCAGTAATGATAGAACTAGTGGTATGTAAACTAATGCACTTAGCACCACCAAGTGGCACAGTATTTCTGTGCTGAGACTAAACATCTACCCATTGATTGAGTGTTCTAGGTTTATTTCCCTTTAAAGAATTTAATTTAAAGAATGAAATTCTCATATACCTCTGATAAATTACATGTAACATTCCAAGCCTTTTTTTATTCGATGATTATATCACACTATGAGGTTCAGGTCAAGCAAGTTGGCTGGCCAATCAAGCACAGGAATGCCATGGTCAACAAAACAGTTAGTGGTAGTTGTGGCACTATGGACAAGTGTTGGACCTATGGACCTTCATACATCTTGTCAGCAGAATGAATGAAATGTTTGAAAATCTCCTGGTTGATGGTTGCATTTACTTTTGACTTATTTGGGAGACACAGTAGACCAACACTAGCAGATGTCATGGCACCCCAAGTCATCAACTGTGGAAACTTCAAGCAACTATGTCTCTCCTCTCTTCCTCCAGAGTATAGGAGCTTGATTTCCAAATGAAATGAAAAACATATTTTCATATGAAACGAGGACTTCAGACCACCGTACAGCAGTCCAGTTCTTTTTCTAGCCCAGGGAAGATGCTTATAATGTTGTCTTAGGTTCAGGAGTGGCTTGATATTTGAAATGAAATATTCTACTATTCTGAGATACAGGATTTCACCCAGTTCCATCAGTAGTAGTGGTTAGTGAGTCTTGTTGTGGTCTACTATTAAATCACTGAATGCTGATTTTGGAAAATATGTAATTATTCTTCCTTCTGTACTGAATACAGAAGTGAATAATGGGAAATATTATTCAATTTGGAAAATGTTTGACCACACACACACACACAAAAAAAAAAAAAAAACTTTTACATTCCAAGAAAATTTACTCTAGTTATAAAAATGACACCTAAAAGCAACCAGGTTCCCTGTCAGGTGCCATCCTGTACTGTATCTCCATGGGGGACGTTTAGAAGACAAAACTAACTTAATTACCTAAAACACTTATTTAACTTATTCCCAACAGGGGAACCAGATTGTTCATGGGAAACATCATGTGTTTATTGGGAGGATTTAACTCCTTCACTTACCAAACGACACTTTCCCCCCTGAGCTGCTACAGTATCCACACCGGTATCCGGCTTTCACACCTTTAACCTCCACAACCGAGTGCATGCTGGAACAACCTGCCGCCGAACACCGCTACAAACATATATACCGATATGTCTATACGTCTATATACCCGTCTGTTGATCTCTAACGGATACAGTTAACCGTTTCATTACAAACTTCATACTGTCTGTAACTGTAACTACACACTGTCTCGCGCTTCACTGCTTCCGCATCCGGACACAAACACACGCGCACGAGATGCGCGCGCGGCAGGCTCGTGCTGCATGGACTGATTGAGAGGTTTGTAAACAAAGCATGGAATTATGGGAAATACACTTTATCAGCATAAAATTACATTTTCCTCAAGCGCACAAAAGAGCCATGAATGAAACACCAGACCCCAAATAACGAACTGTCTTTTGCACAATTGTCTGCGTATATTTTAGGCTTAATTCTGTAACCTGAAAATCCCCACGTGACTAAACCGGGTGACGCGCCATTTCCATATATGGGTATTGGACACTGAGTCGGTTCAGTTCACTGACTCTTTGAACTTCCAAACGACTCATCGACGTTTTCAAGGCCAAGTCTCTAAGTAAACATTAAAGAGCATTTTTGTCAAATGAGCTCACACGCGTCCTTATGCAATAAAATCATTAGTTTAAAATAAATAAATAAATAAATAAATAATTAGATAGAGTATTTATCAGTGCCAAAGGGAAACGTTTATTACTCATTGTGATTTTTGCTTGTTGCTTATTTGCTGTATAATCAGCCAGGTCACAGATTATACAGAAAATAAGCAACAAGCAAAAATCACAATGAGAAAGGTGTAAAGTAAAAGGGGGAAAAAAGTGCAATCTAAGGTGCATTAATGAGGTAAAATACGTAGTGTAAAATAATAAGAATATACTGCTTCTATGTACATAATGGTTGTGTATACATGCATATAATTATAATTATAACTAATGTTATAACAGTTTTATAATTTAACATATTTATAATTATTTATTCATTGTGAATTTAACTAATAAAGTAGTTAAAATATTTAAAAATAGTTTTAAATATTTTACATGTGCTTTATATAATTATTCATAATGGTACATAATACATATTGTATCTACCATGTAAATCATTCCTGGAAATGGCTTTGCTGTTTCACTATAAAAATAACATTGATACCTTTGCAATGTTCTTGTTATAAAATCTATCCTTTATCAAAAGAGCCGACTCTTCCACATGCATGGATAAACACGTGTATAAATAATGCATTTAGCTGCAGCCCCAAAAATGAAGCCACTTGTTGTGCAAATGCTGAAGTCTGAACACAAAGCTTAATCATTAAATGATACAATGTTTGTTTCATTAAAAATATTTTTGTTTATTGTATCCATTATTATCTTTCTGCTGTAATCGCATATTTTTATTTACATTTATTTCATAGTCATAAGCTGATTAACAGAAATTCTCATATTACGACATGAATTGTGACAAACCAACTCCTCTGTTGAGTGATTAAGGTCAGCATAGATTCATTCTCATATAATGACAAAATGGCCAGACTAGTAATGTGACACTGAATTCCTCTTTGGGGATTCAGGGGGCTTTCTGTCTAGTCTTTGGGGAGGGGTCTCCATATCAGTGCTCATCCAGCTTCATATTACATACTGTATATAATCCTGACTAATAATATTGACAATTTTTTTATCAGTTATTGCACAAACATTGCTTTTGATGTTGGGCCCTTGGACATTGTACTTGTCTTTTTTGTACTTATATTTTTAATAAACTCTTCAGCATGAATTGCACATTGATGCATTTAAAATAAATTGATTAAAATGTAAATAAAAGTGCTACAAGTTTTTAAATGTGGCATAATAGTTAGTTTAAATATAAAATAATAATAATAATAATAAATAATAATAAATAAATAAAATATACTATAATTGTCAGGTTAAATCTTTTATACTGTATATGACCACTAGGAGGCAATGTGAAGCTAGTTGTGAGCTCGACGACCAGCTGTTCCACTGCACTGATGCAGCTGAGCTCATATCGCCTGACAGGTTTCATGTTGCCACAACCGCCGTTTCGACGCAGAATTCATGCATTACGCAATCTCTCCTCTGACTGCAGCCTTATAGTTATAAGTTTATATAGTATTTTACCTTAATATGTTTTTACATGCCATAGAATGAATGAATATGTGAACAGTTTGACACTAAAGTATTGCTTAGAAGTAGCATAGATGAAGACCCACTGATGTATTCAAGTTTTCTGTAAGAAGAAGTTAATTTAGAATTAACGTAAGGAGTCTCTGGTGTCGGCACTTTGTAACACCAAGTTTTCTTTAATAGGAGGGTCTTTCTGGTAGACTTTTCAATTTCTTGGTGTCATGGCTCATGCTTGGGTTTTATTGTTGGTTTATTTGTTTTTGATTGGTTGGTTTATTAATTCCAAAAGTGAGAATTTAAAAGAGGCTAGTGAGGAAATGTTGATTTATAGTTGCTTCGGTGTAAGATATATCAGGACCTATATTGTCTCATGGACATTTTACAGTAACTACATTGTAGATATAACTACATTATATGGCTGAACATTTGTAGAAACCTGATGCTCATACTGTATGTGATAAATATTTTATTCCACGTTTATTACCCCTTAACTATTATAAGAACACGTACTGTCCTGTGAGGGATTTTCACCGGATTTTGGAGCATGACGATGGGGATTTGTGATCATTCGGGAACGAGAGCATTAGTGAGGTCAGACCCTGATGTCGGATGAGGAAGCCTGGCAAACTGTTAACATTCTGGCTCATTTGAAAGGATTTTATGACCCTAATCAGCATGCCATTGCAATGTGGGAGGAAACGCACCAAGCTTGAGGAGAACATAGAATACTCCACACACACAGACCCGAGGTGGGAATCTAACCCTTGACCCTGCGACGTGCAAGGCCACAGTGCTATCCAAAACTTTTAAACTCAACGTATAATCACTGACAAATTGTTGTGGTGGAACAATAAAACACAACAGAAACTCTGCTTCGCTTCAGATCTTTTCATCAGAAACACTTCCCTGTTGCTGATTATTTTCCTGTAACAGCATGCTCCAGAAGTGTTTTATTCGTTACATTTTCTTTATCTTGGTGAAAGATCTGGGCGGCGTTTCCCAAAAGCATCATAAGCCTAAGTAGTTCGTAAAAATGATGGTACGACTGATCTTAATATTACGGTCTGTTTCCCAAAAACATCGTAACTTAAGTAGCACTTTAAAATCTTCGTAGATCTACGAGTGCTCTGGAGTAATCGTAAAGCCTTAAGTGCATCGTAAGGAGACAGAATTATGAGGGCCCCTGCTGGACAACCGGCAAATTGCACCTACAATTTTCTTCTCTTAAAAGTAATTTTTCATTTTATTTGTACGTATATTTTTATTCATTTCTATTTTCTACTCATTACACAATTCAATATAGAAATAAAAATGAATAAAGAAATTAAATAAAAATGACATAAATGTTAGAATGAAAAAAAAAGTTGAGCATCATGAAGTCTCATCTCGACTACATTCTCTTCCTCCTCCTCTTCATCTTCCTCCCTGATGTCCAAAGGCATTCTTGCTCTCACTGTAATGTTGTGCAACATAGCTGTTACTGTTATTACAGCACAGCACCCTGTGGCACAAAAAGAGAGAGAGAGAGCTCCACTTCCTCTAAAATAATATAAATTTCTTCTTTTTGAAAAATGTCTTTTCTTTGTTTTTTGGTTTCAGCCATTTTGCTAATGTCTCCACGCGTAGGTGTGTGCTGATTTAAATCTTTCTCCTATTAGCAAATGCACTTCAGGTGAAGATAATTAGGCTAAACTTTTCAAAAATAAATGTAAGAGCTTATTTATTTACTTACTTATTTATTTATTTTGATGTGAGGAAAGCAATTGTTGATAAAGAAATTGATAAAATTGACTAATTCTACATAAATAATTACGGTTTCATATAAATATTGTTAATAAATAACGGTTAGAATTTGTTTTCTGTGAGATTGGAGCAAGACAGTGTTTTTACAGAACGACATTTCCAGTTAATTTATGTTTTTAAACTTGCTAAACAAGAAATTACAGGACTTTTTATGTTATTCGACATGAATATACATTCACACAAGTAAAAGAAACGGAAATAAAAACCTAGAAGGATTGCTAAAACAGCACGTGCAACAATGACGCGCCATTTCTACAGCGTGACTTCAGCACGTGACCAACAGATATATCTCTAACCCTAACCCTAGTGACTCCTAAGTGACACTTACAGCAGGGCTACGTGCACTTGTGTTAAGTGCATTTTGGGGGAAATGCACGTGAAACAATAACGAACATTCGCAAAATGACTCGTAGAAAACGCTCTTAAGCGCTAAGATCAATCGTTATCGGGAAACCGGGCCCTGGTTGGTGTAACTCTGTGCTTGATTACTTCGGTTTGTTTTGGGCGTGTGTTGCTTTGTGTGTCCGCCTTTTGTTGTTGCCCGTGGGAGGATTTTTTTCCCAACAGATCAGGCAACCCGACCCGGCCGCTCAGCTCACTCAGGATCTCAGCTCGACGCAACTTCACCTCAGCTAGTCTATCTGTTTATTCTATATAAAAATATATATTTTTAATCTATTATTACTTGGAAGCCGTCTGGAATGGATTAAATCGACTGTCGCTTTGGTCTGTGCCGGTTTTGAGAGGTGTGTGTGTGCTCTATGAGGCGTTAGCAGAGGACGTCCTGGATACACACTGAGCCGGAGAATCGCTCAGTCAGAGCCTCAGTTTGGGAGTTAGCATTGCGGCTAACGCAGAGGCTGCGCGCTCTCGCTCTCTCGCGCTCTCTGTCTCTCAGCACTACAGTCAGGTGAGTTAGCCTTCTTTTATTCAAATAGATAACACTTTATGTCCTGGCAGTACTTAGAAAGTGGCTAGTGTCGAAAAGAAAGAAAGAAACAAACAAAAACACCCCAGGCTTTGTTTATTCTTGTAATATATAAATAAATATGTTCTTGTAATCTATATATAAAGCCTGTGATATTACATTCTTGCTAGCTACGTAGCAAAATTATACACATAATTAAATGTATAATGTATAATGTGTGTGTTTGTGTGAGAGAATTTGACCACGGGAGAAGTGTAGAGTCGTGGATGAGCTGATGAATGAGGGGAGAGTTTGGGTTTATGAGATGGAGCTGGAGGAGGCTGATGGTGTGTTTCCAGCTGACCTCCAGCATCATGAAACCTGATAGGCTTTTTATTTTCTTTCTGTGATCACACGAGTCTCCATTCTGCTCGGATCATATCAGGTGATGAGGTGCCTGAGCTCACTTTGTGTTAAACAGCACATCTGTGAAGCATCATGTTCTCAGACTCTGGGCAGGTCCTGAGCAGCTGGTGAGTGATCAGCTTGATGTACATGGACTGATCTCTCCACTGAGCAATTTAAATGACTGATTAATTGCTCCTGATCCACCGCTGACCCACAGTACCCCAAGTATAACTACCCTTCACTGCGCAACCAAAAGTCCAGGAGGTGGAAGCGTCCCGGTGTGTTACATGATAGATTCATTAATATTGCAGTCTGTTCTGTCTTGTAGAGCTGGTTCTCAACGTCAGGGTTCAAGCTGTTCTTTCTTAGAGTACTGGAAACCTTATAAGATCTTTATAAAAGCTGTCATTTTTGTTTTATACACACACACACACACATATATACATATATATATATATATATATATATATATATATATATATATATATATATAAAATAAAATGTGTTCTTCAGCAGTTCAGAAACAGTTGCTGTGCTTCCTTAAGGCTGATTTATGATTCTGTGTCAAGTTTACACAGAGTCTATGTCGTTATGTCCTGCGGTGTTGTCAACATTTATATTTGTTAGGGACAGGAATCACCAGTCACCACCCTGATACGATATCATCACGATGCCTAGGTGCCGATTTGATTGTTGTGATTCTGTACGTGGGAATAGTTCAAGTGCGCCCCCTGTAGTATTATGAAGAAACAGTGACGTTTTACCGCGTCAAATGCTTCCAGAGTTCTGAACGAGTGTTGAGCAATTGTAAGCACGTGGACACGTGTGGCTTCATGTTGTTTGAGACTCTGCAACTACACACCCAAAAAACTTGCCAAGAATTTGCTGTCGTCTTTACACTGTGGTGAGGACGACTCGTACAAATGTACATATTTGTGATGGGAAACACCAGGGAGCAGTCGATACACTATTATCATGATACCTAGATGTATATTCTATGAATATCACAATTCAATATTAAACTTACAATTCTAAACAAACTTAGCAAATAATTTACTTCTACCACAGAGTGTGTGAATAGTTGCTAACACTCCTCCTGTAGGACTCTAGAGGAATGGTAACATTTAACCAACACGATTACAAACAGATATAAGTGTAAAAAATATATATCCTACTGAGATCCAGCAATTACATTTTTTGTCCTCTGTGGGGGACATGATACTGTGGTCTTTATTTCAAACACCGTGCATGCAGTGTGTTTGTTTCCTAATGTATTGTAAAGAGTACATATTGGGCTTTCTATTGATTTCACACAAATGGGGGTGTGGCCAACAGATCACATGTTCTGTCTTTCTAAATTGGTGGCGATTGCAGAAAGCACATTATATGGCAGTATGAGGTTTAAGTGGTCAAATTTTTAAATACAACATGTAGTTATTTTTTATGATATTGTTTTTTATTTGCGAAGATTTTAACTACATTATATTACAATTTTATAAGGGCATGTAAACTTTATCCCATTTTCAACCCTTGCCCTCAAATACACTAAGCTTTATTGGGCAGGAAAGACAGTGGTGCCCATTACTGCCAATGCGATAACCAGGGACAGATTTTTTTAACTTCGCCAGTCCATCAAATGACCTTGCCATCCTGGATGACCAGAAAAAAGAGGATGCTCTCTGGAAGGTCAGGTCTCGTTTAAACAGAAACCAACAGTCAACAAGGATGCTTCAATTGATCAAGGTCCCTTAAAGCTGGCAAAGATGAGCAAATGATTTCTTTTACAGGCCAGTTTCCTGTGTGCCAATGTGAGCCTGGGAAACCAAATCTCACAGGTCGCAGGGCCTTTGTGATTGCCAGTGCCAGTGGTTTGGTGCTTAATTTTGAAGTCTACAGGAGTCAAAACACATTTCAAGACAAGCAGGTGGGGATTGGAAGAAAGAAGGAAACACTCATAGATTGCTATAACAAAATGGCTGGACAACAAGGAAAGTCCTTTGGCATCTTCCATCCATGGAATAAAGCATCAAGTTGGATAACAAAAGACAACTGCCATGTTACTGCATCTAAACCTGTGGTTGTAACAGAGTTTAATAAAAACATGGGCAGAGTGGACCACATGATCAGCCTCTATCCAATTTCAAGCCGCACAAAGAAATTGACTGTCCGCACCATCCTATGTTGCTTTGATCTGGCTGCCACAAACAGTTGGGTCCAGTACAGATCAGACCACCAGGCCTCTGGTAAACTGGCAAAAGACCAGACTTTTTGTATACATATGTATCTTATTCTGGCCCAAGCCATATGACATCAGCGCTATGTCATCATAGTGTGTGAAGAGCCCTGTGGTTTTTCTAAGAATAATTTTTTTTTCACCATTTTGGGCTTATTGGGGGTATAAACATGCTCAAAAACGTATAAAAATTGGAAGACATTGAAATCTGCTGCCATTAGGATGGCAGAAAGTCTGGGCCCCCGGGCGTGGCTCGGAACCCTCACACAAGATTTTGCTGCATAGCTCATACACACTTGCACGAATGACAGCTCATTGAGCTAAACCAATTTCACATTGCATGTCATGAACTCAACAGGAAGTCAGTTATTTTGTCTGCCAAAATACACCCGAAGAAATTCAAAGCACTCTTCCTAGGCAATTATGCAATCGACACCAAACCGGGCCTATGTGATGTAATGACATTGAAGATGCAAATCTTTTATATTTCAAACTGGTCAGCTGTGCTGATGCCTTAAACATACACCAAAAAGTGTGGAACATCCTATTGAATGACATCATGTTCAGTGACATCACATTGAGTCACATCATGTGATATCGGAAGGGTGCTAGGTCCGCTTATTATTGCTTCCAACTTTATTACTTATTATATTAAATTATAATTATTTAACTATATGATATATTACTAAATAGAATTAAGATTCACTGTACTGTAGTCAAAGCAAGACCCAGTGTCCATTACAAGGGACATGTTATAACTAATAAATAAATGACAGTTTTGAAAAAACTGTGAGACATGTTTCTGACATCTCACAGACTTATGTTAAAAAATGTAAATATGAAACTTTTTTTCTTTCGGGTCTCAGGAGGATTTATATATATAAAAAAAAAAGAATCCCAATAAATAAATTAATCACCCCCCTCCCCACCCCAATCTCTCGTACTTTGTATTTGTTCACCTTTCAATTCGATTCACAAATTTACGAGGACGAAGAAGCCAGGAATCCGTACAAGACGCCAGAAATGCGTTGCCACGAGGTGGACTGGTAACATTGTATTTACATTTCTCTATTTGTAGGATACAATGTCGGGTACTCGGCTACACAAGACCTAAAACTTGATGTTTGGCTGCTGGTGCCAAGCTCTTCAACAACTGTTGTTCTTCGTGGACTGTTAGTCTATATTCAGAAATCCTCTATATAAATTGTCTATTTTAAAAAGGGCTTTCACATCAGGGCTCCAGATCAGGTTCTGAGTACAATTGACTTGAAGGTCGACATTATTGGGTTAATATGAGCATTGTGTCTCATACCTGGGGACGAATCATCAAACCCTGGCCACTTGAAAAGGTGATCTCAGGAATGGTTCACGTGTAGTCGAGTATGGGTGATATCAGGTGTGAAAGTTAACCGTACCAAAAGTGACTTTTTAATGTTCCGTTCACACATGGCCACCAAAGGCTGTCTCTGGTCTAACAAAGACATTAAGGTCCGCACATTATAGAAAAATTCAAGTAACAGTCAGCGTGTAGGTTTTTTAAACTTATTTCTCAATGATGGCCCATTGATTCGAGATTTATTAGAGCTGTGCGATTTAAGCAGTTATGCAAGTTAATGAATCTTTTGATGGTTGATTCAGTTAATTGAAGATGGGTTAGTTTTTGATTCACAATCGATTCAAACTCTTTAAATTATTTATGGAAGTTTACAAACGTTGAATGGCTTAAAATTGATGAAATGATGAGTGTGGGAGAGGAGAGATGCAAACACTGCCACGGCTTCACAGAAGAAACAGGTTATGTAACTCAGCATTAAACTGTATCAATATAAACACTATTATCTCATCCTATATCCTTTTCCAAATATAAATCACCCAACCCTAATACTGATGGAACAACTCCTGGGTTATATGGGTTAAATATTAAAGATGTGTTTGGTGTGGTGAGGGCAGAGGGGAAACGATTCATTTACGTGTCATGATTCTCTTTTTCGTGACAATTCATGTATTGTCACCCTGACTCCAAAATTTATTTAGTTAAATTTATTTTTAATTTACAAATGTTGTAAATTAGGTTGTAAAATGTTGCTATATTCCTACTGGTAGCGCACCCTATTTATTCACACACAGTACAGTGCTTTGGCAGTACAAGTATTTTTTATGGCAGGAGCAAATTATTTAGTTTGTTTAAATTAAGTTTGTTTAGAACTGTAACAAAATAAGAAATCTATAATTATGAAATCAGCATGTTTTATAAAATAGCGATATTAACTGAAACACAGAAAGAAAAATGTGCTGAAATATCCAGTATTGTGATATTGTATGAGCTGGTCCCCGGTGATTCCCATCCCTGTTAAATGCATTCATTTAGAGAGACAATCAAACAGGTTAATATATCTATATTAACCTGAATTCACTTAGAATTGCCTGTCAAGGCAAGTGGATATTTCAGCACATTTACTATGAGGACATTGAGTCCGTAACTTTCCTGCACATGATCATTTTTCTTTTTAACTGTGTTGCATAGCAACTTTTGGCAGATACGCAACAAACAAAAACATCCTCCTTTGTCATTCCTCATAAACTCATCTAGTTTTTTTCGAGGACTGAAACTCATCAGTCATGTTGTCAGTGCAAGCCAGGTGGGTGATGCGTTCCGTCCCGTGTGTTAAAAGCAAGGTGGAGCTCTTCGCGGCAGCCCCAAGGCAAATTCGACATGATTGGATTTAGTCAGAGCTCAGGTTTCAGAACAGAGTGTTGCTTCTGCTTTAATTCAATCAGGTTGAAATAATCATGTCCATGGCTACTTCAAAGTCTTATGAAATAGGAAAGATTGGGCTTGATTAGTAAAAACAGAAGCTCATCAGTCAGTTATATACACGGCCTGACCAAAAACAGCTGCTGTTTGGAATAAAATAATGAAATACTTAAGTGCCTTTGATTGCATAATTACTGCAGTGACTTAATATGTTTCAGTTAGCAACAGTTCTTTTAACTCGGACTGATAAAGCAGTAAGAAGCTTCTCATTTCTTAAACAACCATTTCAGAAGTTGTATCCCGTGGTAGTGGAAAATCTGTCACTCTGTTTCAGAAGAGGCAAATTATTAGCCTGGATTAAGCGAGGAAACATCTAAGACATTACTGGAATTGTGCTAAGAATATTAAAACCTGGAAGTATAGTGCTGAACCATCAATTCTGTGGAATTTCAGGGCTATTTTTTCATTCGCTATTGTTGACCGGAAAAACATAGTGGTGTTCTTGAAAAGAAACAGTGTTTACTTTGATAGGTACAAAGTTGTGCAAGCAGTATTGCCAGATTGGGCAGTTTTCTAGTAACTACAGTATGCTATTCCTTTTTCTTAATTGAGTAATGAAGTCACTTAAAGTCACAAAGTGAGGTTCTTGAGGAACTATTTTCCCTCATGAACCAGCCGTCACAGTGTCCTGCCCTTAACTCAGAAATAGGAAATAAGTGTTTTGATGATGCATGCATTCAAATTAAAGCTAAATGTTATTTCCCAGGCCACAGTTGTAGATAAGAAACCTGTTCTTAATCTGTTTTGCCTGGTTAAATAAAGGTAAATAAATAAATAAAAATAAATCCAGCAGAATAGTACAGTGTCCTTCCTTTATTTGGCCAGGTTTGGAAAATCAAGTAGTAGCATTTAAAATGAATCAGGAAGCTGCTTTTACAAGGTGATTAGGAGGGAACTTCTGAAAATGTACATACATGTGTCAACAGAAGTCAGCTGTTGAAAGAATAATGCTAAAAATGATTCATTTAAGCAGAGGTGTTTCAAATGAAATTCAGTAGAGGATCACATGGAAATACTGATTCATGCGGCACTCAGTAGAATATTTTCTGTATTGAGTAACAACAAAAATTTTATCTATCTACACACACACAGTACCATACCACAGATTTTATTTGATATATTTGAGAAACAATACTGGATTTTTTTTTTTTTTAACTATAAAATAACATTAGTTAGTTGTTGATGGCCTTAGGTAACAGTCTGTTGTTATCAAGCCGTTACGAGGCTTTACAGAGAATAAGTAGCTGACACACTCTCAAAATCAACTGTTCAAAGGGGATTATTCCACATTTTGGACACCTGTTTTCGCCATAGAGGAAGTTATCTAATTGTACATTTGGTGAGGACTCTACCTACCGTTGCAGTCAGTGAGGAACGCCTGTGACGTAACTGCCACTGCAAACACACGAGCACACAAGCACAATTTCTGTTTTATAAATATTAATTTTTTTAATGTATTTGGTTTAGCTCAGTAGAACACGTTAACATTTTAATTAAAGTAGGAGGTTACACTACCGAGGTTACACTGCAAGGTTTAGTTATGAATAATAAAAATGTGGCTTGTATACAGAAGCTCCTGTATAGTTTAGGCTCATCAGTGCAATCACTTTTCTCTCTGTTGCTTTTGAATTTACATCGTCATATAACAAGCTTACAGCTGAGTACCATGAGTCATTTCTGACATGAGGTCTGTGTGGCTTTTTGGAAATTTGCTCAAGTATACATGGCTAAGTGACAGTCTTGTAAATTACAGATAGCTAGAAAACTCATAAAGATGCAGCTTAGTATTGATTAAGTAATTTAGTTACAATTAATAACTTGTTAGGTTTATTTACCGTCTACTATTTCGTCCCTTCATGGGTAAGCTAAAGCTGACTTGTGTCTTTTTTGTTGTTGTTTGTTTGTTTGTTTGTTTGGTTCAGAATTTATTGATATTTTTTAATTATTCAGTGTGTGTCCACATGTAGTCCTTTTTAAAGATTCAAACTCAGTTCTAAGTAGACCAACACAAGAGAGACTCTGTTATTTTTGTGTTCACACTGTGAGTTTGTTTGAAGGAGGACTCGGGTCTCCTTCTGATCCACTTTAGCTCTGATGTGGCCTCAGTCCCCTTTATGTTCACTCTGTAGATTTCTCTTCACCTTCAACATCACCACCCTACTGCCCCTGGCAAAACCGGTCTATAAATACATGAGTAAACAGGGAAGTTGTATTTTCTCTGCATAAAAAGCATGACCACGTTTACATTTCTCATTTGATTTCAGTGAGGTTTTTGTATGTTCAAGAATTTCTGATCTGTGTGTAGTACAAAAAAAAGTTTTTAAAAAGTTGATATATATAAAAGTTAATTTATATATATATATATATATATATATATATAGATAGATAGATAGATAGATAGATAGATAGATAGATAGATAGATAGATAGATATCAGCAAGAATGAAAAGAAAGGTGTACAGGACAGTGGTGAGACCAGCGATGCTCTACGGCTTAGAGACAGTGGCACTGAAGAAAAGACAGGAGGCAGAGCTAGAGGTAGCAGAGCTGAAGATGTTGAGGTTCTCTTTGGGAGTGACAAGGATGGATAGGATCAAGAATCAGTTCATCAGAGGGACAACCCATGTGAGATGTTTTGGAGATAATGTCAGAGAGGCCAGATTGAGGTGGTTTGGACATGTTCAGAGGAGAGATTGTGAATATATCGGTAGAAGGATGCTGAGTTTGGAACTGCCAGGCAGGAGGTCTAGAGGAAGACCAAAGAGGAGATTTATGGATGCAGTGAGAGAGGACATGAAGTTAGTTGGTGTGAGAGAAGAGGATGCAGAGGATAGGGTTAGATGGAGGCAGATGATTCGCTGTGGCGACCCCTGAAAGGGAACAGCCGAAAGACAAAGAAGAAGAAGAAGGATATACCATTTCTACTTTCATGCAAAACCCAGGAGCCTATATTATCTGTTTTTTTTCCCATCTGAAAACTGGTCTGTCATGTAACATGTTGCTTCTTTACAGGCATGCAAATATTCTTCCATATTGTAATTTATTTATACATTTTTAAATTATGATCGGAAATCTTGGGTAGTTATGTACCAAATAATACTCACATGATATATACACTTCTACAACTACTAATATTTTGTTATACACGTGTATATAAAACAAAATATGTATTAAAGATAATATGGTATGTAATATGACTAGTAATATGTTGCTATTCGGTTTGTGTAAGTCTAACACTGATACACTAACCGCCTAACTATTGAGTTTCTAAATAATTGCAGAAATAAAAACAATTGTACTAAATGTAACTCAGAAATACCTGAATATAAAAACAAATAAAAACGATCATATTACTTCCTAGCAACATCCCTGTCAGTTTCATTTATCTTCTTGTCACATGATCATGTGCTCACAGGTTTGATGGGATCAAACGGAGTTACTCTGTCTGTCTGATCAGATCACCTACACCCCTACAATTAGCTTATCACCTGTCTACTATGTTGTCATTGTGTCTGGTGAGTGGGAATAAATACCCCAACACAGCCCCATGCTTTGCATACAAAGTGATTGTGTGAGAAATTAGATCTACATGTAGCATTTATGCAAAATTCTCTGTACATGACCAAGGCGTGCAGATAACCTGCTGCATGTTCGCCATAAAAGTGGTGAGCACTCGAAGTCTGTAATATGAACTCTCTTTATGAAGCAACAACGCAGTGACATCCCAATGACAACTCGTCATAGTTCATTCATGCTATTGCCATCAGGCAGACGCACAAAGCCCCACTGACCCAGAAAAACATTTATAAGAAATAAGAGATCATTCATTCCTTTCATTCCTTTGAACGGTAAAATTTTTTTTTATTCCAGTGCATTTTCTATTTGTGTTTGTATTGTATGTAAATTATGGAGCCTTGTCAAAGAATTTCTGTCACCTATAAAGTTTATCTTATCTTCTCTTCACTTACCTTATCTTATCTTATCAATCAGAATGCCATGCAGATTTTCTCGTCTGCGCCATGATTGTATGTCAATGAAATTCATAAGAGGTGTTGGTTACATTGTTGAGTGGCCAACGCCACTGTATGTACATCCTTATTACGCTCTTCCAGTTGCTTGCTTCAACCACATCCTCACCAGACTTTTTGTTGAACATGTCCAAAAAAAGCATAGCAGAGACAATACTACGTCCTTTCCTGTTTCTACTGCATTCATGCCAAGTTTGTACAACTTCTTACTTCCTACAACTTCACCCAGTTTTTGTTAACATGGAGGGAACAAGGCCAGAAAAATAATTTCTCCATCGTTTACTCATATTTTATTAGAGGCCAGACTTGACCTCAACATGGCAGTCACAGTTACCTGGTTTTGTCTGTCTCAATGCAACAGCACACAAGCTCTCTCTGGCAAGTCTTGAGGGCTTAACAAACTACAGCAAAAAAAAAAAAAAATAGTGATGCGAACATGACGTGGACATCCACTAAATTCAACAAACTTCTTAAAAATATACCACAGCTTTTGCAGAAAATACAAGTCGCAATATCGATTAGGGCTGCAACTAACGATTCTTTTGATAATCGATTAGTTGGCCGATTATTGTTTCGATTAATCGATTAATCGGATAAAGCTAAGCGCTTCTTTAATTTGATGTTTTGCTTATAATTATATATAAAACCATACCAACATTTGTTTTGTTTTTAACAATAATTGCAGATAGCAAGTTGTCAGTGTTTTATTTATATATATAAATATAACAGTCAACTTGCCATCTGTATACATACATACATACATGTATCAATTAAATCGTATAAAAGCTAGACGCTTTAATTTGATGTTTTGCTTAACTATATAAAACCATAAATCAGGGTTTTATTTATGTATAAATGTAAACTTTAAAAAATGCAATAGCCACATAGTTTAATTATCTTTAATTTTGACATTTAAACCTTATTTTATGTAAATCAACATTTGTTTTTAACAATAATTGCAGATGGCAAGTTTACAGTGTATGTGTGTATATATGTATATATATATATATATATATATATATATATATATATATATATATATATATATATATATATATATATATATATAAAAAACAAAAATACATTCAGTTGTTAAGAATGACTTACATTTTAAATTCTCTTAAATTAATTCAACTTAATAATAATAAGAATAGACTTATATTTTTAACTGAAAGTGTCTACTACCTCCTTTTCACGGTTTATACATTATTTCGGTCCTCTCGTGTATTTTATCCTTTTTTTTTTTTTTTGTCTCAATAAAAAAATAAAAAAATAAATACTAGACATTCTCGTAATACGGCGACGTGGGGAGAGAGAAAAAAAACTCGCCGCTACTGGATTCACTCTGTTTATTTTGCCCTTTTCCCCTCTGTACAGCATGTAGGATCATGGGATATATCCGGTCCTCCGAAGTGTAAAATGAACGTGAAGAAAACGCACTAGAAGTGTTTTCCTTGCGTTCGTTGGTGTTTGAACGTAAAGAAAAAGCTGCATGCAACGTTTTTTTTTTTTTTTTTTTTTTTTTTTTTTTTTACCCTGTATAACCGCGCAGCCGGTGAGAGTGTTCACACGGGCTTTGGTGATGTGTGTTTGTGACGTGTGTGTTTACACGTCACCAAAGCCCGTGTGAACACTCTCACCGGCTGCGCCGTGTGTAGAAATCCCTCGGCACTGCATCCGCGCTCACCGGACACTACGACCGGCAGAAAAACGCCCGATAAGAGGTGTTTAATGTAAATTGCTCCCATACCTTGGAGGACTTGGGGCGCGCGCTTTTTCCTGCAAACGCTTGTGTAACCTCCATTGCGCGAGCGACTGTGTATCTGTGTGTGTATTTGTGCATCTTGTGGTCGCGTGCCTCAATAACGTGAGCAGCCCAACTAATCGATAACGGCATTCGTTGACAACGAAATTCATTATCGATAATTATCGATTTTATCGATTAGTTGTTGCAGCCCTAATATCGATATAATATCACTTTGTATAAGACGTGACATTTAAACAAATCGACACATTACACCACAAACCTATTTTTAGTCATTTTTAATATTTCAAAATGTGTATGAAATATGGCTGCTTGAAGCAAATCAGTCAATAAATATTAGTGCTACTGAATCGAATTGAATATTGTGATTCCCAGAAACCTATTTTTTTTAAAACAACAGTTTAGTTATAACTGACAGCTTTATTTCATAGCGTGGTAAAACACTAGACTGTGATTCAATGTGATATAATGTGTGATACAATGGAAAATAGGAAAGCAAGTTTTTTGGGGTAATTGTAATGGCTTTTGTTATACATTTCTTACGCACAGAAGCATTAAATAAAAAGATGTTAGTCTGTTACAAAGTTTTCAAATAAACTCAAATGACATGATAAAGAGAAACATTGGATGAGTGATGTGATCATCCTGCCTAAAGTCCTGAAAAGCTGTAAACACTGTTCAGTTCTGAATGTTAAAAGGAAGTATTTTATTAAGCCAGTCGTGATAAACTGCTGCTTCTGCACGTTGCAGTGAGGCGATCTGCTGATCTGTGAAGATTTATAAACTTCTTGCAAGAGTGAAGTTTAAGTGGTGATTTTTTTTTTTCTGGTGCTGCTGTCAGCATGTTTTTGACCAGACTTTTGGAGCTTTTAAATATAATTAAATTATATTTAAAGTCATATGCACTGTATAGTTCTTATATTTCTTGAAAAATATTTGTTTAATGGCACATCCAATATTATTATATTATTTATATTTTATAAATTACTGGGGCTTTAAAGCTTTAGCTTACATTTAGTATTTTGTGTTTGATGACTCAGAAACAGCAACCACTGAATTTATAAACAGCTTCAGACAAAACCTGTAGTAATCTTAGGATTTACTCTCGATTTTGCCTCTCGTCTTTGACCGGATCCCAACTGATTTTGCCTTTGTTTTGAAAATGTTCGTTGTCTTTCATTGTCAACTGTTGTAGTGCGTGGCTCTTCATGTCAGAAATAACATTTATTTTTGATGATCTGAGAGCCGTTCTGAAGGAGAGGGACAAGACTATTAAGAGTAAAATATTTATCATCATCGTCATCAACTGAACTCTATGATATGATATATGGAGGACGAGTCGTGGTCTAAGCAGCGCTCGGTAGCTTCTAAATGTGTAATAAGGTGGATTACTGAAGTGTGCCAATCCATCGCAGGACACACACACACACACACACACACACACACACACACACACCCTGTGCCGCCACATTACTACTATTATTATTATTATTATTATTATTATTATTAATTTTTTTTTTTTTTTAAGGAACATAGGTAGTCTTCCCTTTCATAAAGTTAACTCGAATCATAGTAGCAATTCCATATAGAAAATAATCAGAACATGTTTGTACACTTTAATTCCTCCATTTAGGACACAGGTCCACAATCCGCAGCTCTGGAGCCGCATGTGGCTCTTTTGTCCGTCTTGTTGCGGCTCCCTGTGGCTTTGGAAAATAAATAATAAGTGTTTACATTTAAAACTAGCAAACTAAAATAAAATAATTCTAAATGTAAAGATTTTGGTGATCTTGTAACATTAAAATAAAACATGATAAATTTTTTGTGGTTCAAAATATACGTCACAACCCCTGATGTGTGACACACGTGACTTATTGAGCTTTTTGATTGAGCTGGTTTGCTGCAGTTGACTTTTTATTTCATAAATACGAAGAGGACCCAGATATTTAATTTGAGTTAAAAAAAAAATTTGTTGCATGCAGAAATAAAATTTTGTATTCTCTGTAGCAGTTAAAAAATTTATTAAAAATGTATATGCCGTGTTCTCTTTATTTGAGATGTGGCTGTCTGTGTTTTCTTTTCTGTGGGAAATGGTCCAAATGGCTGCTGACTCCTGATTTAGGAAACAGAATGCTATATGTTTATTAACACTAAGGCACTTAATCAATAAGAAATAAAAAAGCAAAACGGGTAACCAGGCGAACCATGTTGACCCTGAAACAGGCAAAACAGCGGAGGGTCGAGCTTTAGCTAGAGATTGTGAAAGTCCATTCAGCTATGTATTGCAAATTCTTTCGTAATGCCGATTCCTGTGTCACCGCACTGACTCCAATATCAGCGCTATTCCTTTTGAATCCTAAATCGTTTACACATTGGCATCACATATGCTAGGAACTAAAAAATTTTTAAGCTTGTTTATAAATAGTAATTATGATGTCTGATACACCAGAGATACTAGTTGCTCCTTACAACCATGCTTTATGCAAATAGTGTCATGCTGTATTTTAATATTGCGGTAATATGACTAACATACGTGTCTATCCCGGGGTAGAAAAGAAAATGAAACCTATTGCTAACAGCCAGCAACAGGTCCTTTACCTACTGAAGTTTGAACAAGATTCCTGGAAGTTTAGATAAAAAAACTTTAATCAAGGTTAAGCTTTCAAGGTCAAAAGCTCTAATGTATGACTCAACCTTTTTAATACAGTGTTCACAGTTTTAAATTTGTAACCAAATCTGAATCAATTGTAATATTGATTCAGAATATTTATGCAATTGTGATACTTGAACCCTGATCCCTGGAGGTGAAAGGCCACAGAGATAACCACTACGCCACTGTGCCACCTTTAAACAAACAACCAAAAGCAAAATATCTGCACTGTAAAGAAGTCACAGGCAGGATTATTGCTGTGTCATGGTGAATAAACACACTGATTCAGGGATTGCTGTTAAACGTAGACATCTGTTTGATCCACTGAGCTGTTTAGCCTGACATGGACCTGTGACTAGCAGCAGAGCTCCTATTGTAATGTTCAATAAGGTCTTGTTATCGGTCACAAACCGATCTATGTGGGTGTGAATAGTGAGATAAAGCTCCGGAAGGGCAACGTTTGTTGAGGACCACTGACTAGGACGTGGCTCCGGATAAAACAAATGACAGAATCCTATTTCCTCAACAAGCAGGGATGTGATCCAGGTCAGTAAATACCAGTGGTGTTCATGCTCTAGTCCGAGACAGATGTGTAGAAGTGCTAGACAATTCAGTTTAATAACGGTAGTGAAATTTGGCTCATGTTTTGTGTCATTGATTGTCTCGTTGTATCAGACAATACAGCTGTTATCTGAGTGTAGATTATACATTGAGGTCAAAAGTTGACTGATTTGAATCTGCAGCTGATTGATTCCCACACTAGTGGCCTTTTGTAAGTCAGCTTGAGTATGGTAAATGGTTGTGTGTTTTTTATATATGTTGTGGATGACACAATGTTGAGAGATAATGAGGAACGGTCCATATGCACCACCATTGACTTTAAAAAATACACTTTTTAAACAGCATTTATTTTAAGCGATGTGCTGTGAGAGAGCTGTCGAGAAGGCGTGTCCAATGGGAAGATGGCGACTGGGCTTTAAGGTGATAATTGAGGAGACAAAGAATGAGCTTTTGCCGTGTTTTTTTTTTTTGTTTTGCGCAAGTGCTAACTCCCCCCACTCGCATTATAACTGAATGATAATTCCTGGAGCTCTTACACAACACTTAATGGTTAGCAGGTCTAATTAATATAAAATGCACAATATCACAAAAAATGTTTCTATATGTTGTTGCAGCGTAAGATCATGTAGAGACAATTATATGATACATACCACACAGGCCTGGTGGGTAACAGGTGATTTTGGTGATTGATCACATATCTCGGATTCTGCTTGAGCATCAGCGGTTTTGCTTGAGTGATGTGCGATGTGTCTGCCTGGAGTTTCTTACTCATCGTGATGAAATGTCTTTGATGCCTGAAGCAGTTTTAGTATATTTTTTTACTGGAATTCACGCTACAGCTAATCAGTAGGAATGACATCATAGAGTTTCTTGTACTGTCTCGTATTTGGTCACCCGACATCCTACTGAAAGAGCTGCAGTTCATTGTTCTCTGTGTTTCAAAGCCACCAAGACTCCTGAGGCACCAGAGTGAGCCTGTTCTCTCCTGCAGTCTTTACAGTAGGACAGGTAGGGTGTGGATGTTAGTTTGACTTTAGTGTACTTTAGTGCAAGTATTTCTTTTCAGTTGGCAAACACAGCGTAACAGTGGTGTTTCTGTTTGACTCAGTCTAAGCAAATTTGGTACAGCAGGAGGTGACTTTTGTATTGTTTTTTGCTTCTCTCCACAGCAGTGATTTTCCTAAGATAAACCACTCTTGGGCTTTCAACATCATTATCATGTGTTCATCTTTCAGTTTTTTTTCCCCATAATTTTGGACAGGGTGAGTGAAATTTGTATATAATTTTGTACATAATCTTTGTATAAATTTTGTACAAGTGGATTTTTTTTTTTTGTAAATAATAAGCCTCCACAGTTTACACAACGCTCAGTGTATGGAAGCATTCAGATATTGCGATGTATTTTTTTCAGCCCAGTGTCCCATTGAATCATTCACTCTGGCCGAGTTTCATGTAGAAACTTGTCAGCCTAGTTAAAGATAAACCAATGAAATCGGCTTTAAAGCCTGCAATTCATAATCTTATCATCAAGACTAGATGATCACTACAGTCCTATCTGCAATTTTCGATTTCTTGTAGGCAGTTGAACTTGTGTTGCCCTGCGTTCCTTTTGTTATCAATGATAACGGTTGAGCTCAGCAGTTATATTTGCAGGGTTTAGCTGCTTCCAATCAGCATGTGTATGAATTAGTATTCTGCTCAGTATAAGCGTAGGTCGTGAGTAAAATCTTTACCGGAACATGAAGATGCAAATTTGCATAGAAGGTTTATTGAATAACAAAAGCGAAAGTGTTTATGTATTTTCTCCTCACTGTCAATTTCCTGGACTTTCCGAGGTGTGTATCAGTGGACCAGTCATCAGTGTTTTTATTAGGTATTGCTTCATTAAAGGTTGTGTTTTGTGCAGGTGTTTCTGTTGGTACTTTCCTGTCGATGATCATAACCTGTAGTCATAAACATGGCAGCTTGGAGGAAAAGCTCACATGACTGAAACAAGTCAATAAAACTCTCCTGTAGACCTGCCTCCAGGGAAACGATATCCAGTCCTGATTGACATGTCTGCAAAGATTATGTCAGTTTTTGTGGACTTGCTTTTTGCTCTTGTCTCATTTGAAAATCAAACATATTGAGAATACAAAAGATATTTTTACAGATGTAATGATTCCATATAAATCTGCATTTTTTTTTTCCCCAAGTGCAGCCACATCAAGTGCAGCCAGGATACATACGACTTCCAGCAGGAATAATAAGGGTCAAAACAATCAGAAATGAAATGCAGTGTGATTCACAGAAACACTCCCATTTGTGTGATTTCACCTTTTCAGAGATTCCTTTTGCTTTGAGCATCAGTCATTGCTTTTAATACAGATATATTTCAGCAACATCACTTGACACGTGCGCACACACACAGACACTCTGTTTGGTAATCTTATCTCGTCCAATACTTTAGATTCACAAAACATACTTGGTTTTTCCCCTCCTGTTAAACAGTTTTAGGTTCACATTCCTCAACTCTGAAATGTTGCTTACAACGAAAAAACCTAATTGATTTGTTGATCAGAACTGAAGGGAGCAGAATGAGCACAGCAGGTCATCAGTGGGAAGCTGATGCTCTTTAAAATACAAGACCTTGGACCTACAGTTTGGGTACTTAAGCACTTTATTATAGTTCCAGTGTGGGGCAGTGGTGGCTCAGGTGGTTGAGACTTTGGGTTGCTGATTGGAAGGTCAGGGGGTTCGAACACCACTGCTACTGGTTTGCCACTGTTGGGTGCTTGGGCAAGGCCTTAAGACCATACAATAAATATTTATTTATAAATACAACCTGGCCCTTTAAAAACTACCAGTGCAAAGGAAGTAGCAGAACTCGTAGCCCTATGTGCCCAACAGCTCTGGAGTAACTAAAGTCCTATCGCACATTTATACACTTAATTAATTTAGCACTTTTCTATATCAAAAAAATATGTATTCGGGCTCAAATTCAGAATCACTTGTACATTTTTTTGTAGAATTCATGTCACGTGTGTTATTTTGGATGCGTGTTTGAAGTGAGGCAGCTCTGTATCATGACGCTCTTACCTCTGTACTGTACTTACACTGTGGGCCCGTGGTGCTTTCAAGCTCATGCGTATAAACCCTCTTTCATTATTATAATAATATAAGCTGAACTAATGCTAAAAAGTTCTGTTTTTGTTTGTCAGACCAGACTATGTTGTTCCCAAAGTGGTCTAGATGCATTGAGATGTATGTTACTGTGTTTGTGGTAATTTATTGTGTATTGTTCTGTGTTTTTTTTTTTTTTTTTTTTTTCTCCTGCTGTTTCATGTTTCATGTCGTCTGCAATTCTTCTCCCGTGACTGACTCATTACTTCCTTATCAGTAGTCTGCAAATGCAATGTGAAATCTTGTTGAAATATTTTTTTTTTATTACACCAGCAATAATGTGCCTTAAAATATTTTCGTCTCAACCTTGATTTACTACAATATGATATATACATGCTTATATGTAGTGTATTCATTTTACCATATCATGCTCATTTTTAGTCCATTATTAATCAGGAAAAATTTTCAGCTTCATAAAATCTTTGACCTTGATATAAAGTTTTTATATTATTCCAGCTCTAATAGATCGATCCTTTCTATTCCTAAAACCAGTTCCAACCTGATCCATTATTAATTTTCTTCAAATAGTACTGTATTAAAGCATCACTAATTCATGCGTGGCGGCACGATGCTGTAGTGGTTAGCATGTCTGTGTGAGTGTGTGTATGTGTGTGTGCCCTGCGATGGATTGGTACCCTGTCCAGGGTGTACCCTGCCTCGTGTCCTAAGTCTCTTGGGACAGGCTCTAGGCCCCCCGCGACCCTGAATACAGGATTAAGCGGTAATGCTGACGAGTGTGTAATTCATGCGTTCTCTCCTGCCTGGTAATACGATCCATTTAGCAACCCGATATCTTTCTAACAGCTTCTCCTCTGGCTTACTGAAGACCGGTTATATAGTATTTCTCAACATAAAGTGTACCAAAACAACAAAATATGTATTTCAGATAGATATAACTTTGTCATTGCACAGTACAGGTATTCAGGAAAGAAATACAGTTAGGCCTTGTTCACACGGGCGTTAAAATCGACCGTTTTTCTGCCGTTCGTAGCGTCCGGTGATCGCGGATGAAGCGCAGAGGGTTTTCTACACATAGGAGTCAATGACGGTGTTCACACGGGCTGTGGTGACGTGCGTTTGTCCAACTGCGCGTTTATACGGTGTTAAAAAAAACGTTGCATGCAGCTTTTTCTTGCCGTTCAAATCCCAACGAACGCAAGGAAACCGTGTCTAGTTCGTTTTCTCCGCGTCCATTTTACGCTTCGGAGGACCGGATATATCCCATGATCCTACAGGCTGTACAGAGGGAAATGCGGAAAAAAGGCAAAAATAAAATGATTAAAAAATAAAACTTGCGCGGAAATGTTCGCATTTCTTCATAAACCACAAAAAACTTCCTTTAATCCGACGTTGTGCAGTCAGAGGGTGAACCCAGTAGTGGCACCGTTTTTTTTTTTTTTTTTCTCTCCCTACGTCGCCGTATTATTTAAAAAAATATTTTTCATATATTATTTAAATATAATAATATAAACATTTTAAAACAATAAGATTAATGTCTAATATTGCAAAATGGTCCATATTAAAAGGAGGCACCTCAAATAAAATGACAAGGGCTTTCATATCCAGTTCCTGACACACTGCCCCCTACAGGTTAAACACACAAACTACAATTTGGGCTGCAGGCTGGCGTTAGACAGAGACAAACGAACGCCAGTGTAGAAATCAATCGAGCGCGGGTACAAAACACAACATCAACGTATAGGACGTTCAGAGCTCGTTCGTTTATCCAAAAATCTTACGCCCGTGTGAACAAGGCCTTAAGTGTCCACCAGAAGTGCAAATAGTCTTGTTTGTATATACTGTACGCACACACATCAGTGCAAATATTAAAGGTTAAATAAGTAGATTTATGTATACAGTGAATACAATAAATATTCTATAACAAGCGTGCTTTTAATTCAGAGTCTAAGAAAGTGAACGTGCCGGAGAACCCGGTATGTCCCTCAGAGTCCTTCCTTCTCATAACTCTGCGTCTTTGCTGGGGCACTCTCGCTCCAACCCCTCGGTTAAACCCGCGCCCGAGCCAAGTGAAGGAAAACAGAAAACATGCCAAATAAATAGAGCACATAATCCGTACAGTAAAATGACAGTTGTGCGTCTTGTTTGGATGCCAAACAGGAAAAGGATCAGTGATGACACAAGGTCTTTATGTAGTCATTTAAGGCAGGATGTACCATCGACAAGTCTCACCATGTTAACCATGTAAGATCCTGATCACGTTGTTATCATGCTGTTATTGTTTCTATAGTTACAGCTCTTAGTGTGGGAGTTGTACAGCTTTGAACGATAAACTGTTTTTGTAATCTAGTAAAATTGTAATCATTGATGTTTGTGCGTGACATTCATGTAATCATGGAAAGGAGTCTTGGTTGTAAATACTTGACATTTTTCAGGTTTAAACACCAGATCCTCAAATTCCTCTCAGTAGCTCTGTCCTTTCTGTAGTTAGTGTCTACAACTAATCTGTTTATGAATCTTAAAATGGACTAACGCGCGCGCACACACACACACACACACACACACACACACACACACACACACACACACACACACACACACTTACCCTGAAAAAGACCTAACAAACTTAACTAAAGTTAGCTAAACATATAGTTGATGTGATTTGTCTTGTCTTGTAACTGTGTGCTGTTTGTGTGTGAGCCACATCAGAAACATCTTCAGATATATGAATCTGTGTATCATTCATTCATTGTATTTCATATTATATTTCAACATAAGATCAAAAGACAAGGAAACATATTTTTAAGAACGAAATAAAAAGTATTGATAATGGCTTATTTCTGATTTTGTGCTTCATTGGTCTCAGTGGAGCATGGTTTGGAGTAGAGGTATTTACTGTTTGTTTCCTCACAAGGAATAGTATGTTCCTGAAAAGTATTTCAGCAGAATGTGCTAAATAGTATTTATTTAGAGAAGCCAAATTTGTGACCCTCAATGGAAGTCCACTTACACAATTTAGAAATCAGGGATAATCAGCAGCACAGGCTTTTAGTGGCGTGGCTTTTAAACATGTAGGTTCAGCAGTGCAGAAATCAGAAAACATGCTTCTGTGGAAAACATAAAAAAAATTTTAACTTAAAAATTATAATTTAAAATAAATATGGAACCAAATAAAACACATGAAGTCATAGTATCTAGGAGTTTTTTTTTCTTTTTCTTTTAGATAAATAATCCTTTGCATTTAAAACTGTCTAAATCTGTTAAGATTTCTTCAGTGTATTAAGACGATGGTAAACACTTTTATTTAGTACTGTAAGTTACTATTCTTATTATTGTATTATTCTATGTCTTATTATCATATAATTAAAAGGATATCATTGCTATTTTTATATATCCTGGGATACCGTAATACCACCCAAGCCTGTTGTTCACATCAAACATCAGAAAGGTGGAAAGTCGATCTCCGTGTCTTTACTCGTGGCCTACATCCAAATCACACTCGTTCATTACATCAGCATAATTAACTTAAATTTATTAGCATAAATGTCTAATACAGTGGTTGCAAAATCTCCTCTCAGGAGCTTCATGTTCTTGGGTATTTTCCGAGAGAAACACAAATGTGGACCCAACCAGTGCAGCACAAAAACGTCATTAAACAAACGTAACGTGCGCTTGAAAACACGTTCTTGGAATCCCCTAAGCCTGATGATTCCAACAGAGTGATGAACTCTTACCTACATTAGCATGGGATGCGTACTGTACTGTAGAGCACGACAACAGCTTTTTTTGTCATCAAATCGTAGTGCGAGTGAGTTTATTCTGTGTGGATTCATTCATACAGCTGATCCGATTTCTCAGCAGTGATTTCAAAGTTAATATTGACATGTTAATTTAGAAATGTGAGTACAAATGTATCAAGACAAATTTGGAGAAATGTGCAGCAATGAAAATGTGCGTTTCATGCGGCGAGGGAAAGACAGACCGAACTGACTGACCTCCGTTTGTCTATTGTTGAACTGTCTTCTTGGCTGATGTCACAGAGTGCTGTGTGTGTGTGTGTGTGTGTGTGTGTGTGTGTGTGTGTGTGTGTGGGTTGTATGAGAGAGAGACCATGAAAGAGAGACAATAGTCTCAGCCTGTGAGGCCGTTCTTTATAGAGCATACACATCTAAGTGAGAACAGTTTTCAGCTGCCAACTGCTTTTATTTATTTATTTATTTATTTATTTATTTATTTACTGCCATTACGTAATCTCTGAGTCATACCTGGGCCTCGCCGTGTCCCGTTTCTGAGAAAGACGTTTGTTGGAATGTGTGGGTGTGAGGGAGTGCTCCAGCAAGTGGCCGAGCGACTGCATACACATGATTCCTCAGTAACTCGTAATCCATATTGACTGAGTGGTTTTGTTTTTATTTTTCGGTTCTGCCGAAAAGGCTGTTTACCAGATTATCTGTTTTGCTTTGCAGCCCTCTTGTTCCCTAAAAAATGTCACCTCTAAACCTGTCTTTCCTGTCTTATGCACACCAGTTTTGGCTGATTTATTTTGTTAGTAGTTAGGTGTATTATATTTAAACTCTTATTTATCGCTTTAACATTATGCAAATTTTTTTGTTTAACTGTCTTTCCTTGTCTTCTGCAGGTGGTGTGCTTGTCCAGATCCAGCATGCAGCTGTGGTGAAGTTGCTCTTTGTGCATGATGCTGGTGTTGTTCGTGCTGTTGATGGTTGTGTTGGGGGAGAGTCATGCCTGCTCGGGAAACTGCTCTCAGCCCAACAACACCAACACCAAGGACTGGTGCTACTTGGCGAGGATCCGCAGCACCGTGCTGCAGGGGCTTCCGTTCGGAGGAGTGCCCACCGTCCTCGCCCTCGACTTCATGTGCTTCCTGGTACGTCACACCTTTCTGGAGACACTCGGATTGGTTAAAATGACTAACACCTATTCTTTTTTGCCAGTTGAAGTTCAAGTCAGTTTTATTTGTATAGCGCGTTTAACAATTGTCATTGTCGCAAAGCAGCTTTACACAATAAAAAAATTATGGAAGTTTGTATGAAATGTGAAAAATATGTAAGAAACAAAATGATAAGATTGTCCCTGATGAGCAAGCCAAGGACGACGGCGACAGTTGCAAGGAAAAACTCCCTGAGATGGCGTTCAGTATACGTTCAGTATAACAGGAGATGTGTTTATGTCAGTGGTTCTCAAAGTGTGGGGTGCGCCCCACTAGTGGGGAATACAGACATGACAGGTGGGGCGCAATGAACGTGAGGAAATTAGTGGAAAATAACAGGAAAGTACCTATTCTAATTCATGCTTTTCTTTATTGATAATGAAGAACGTACGCTCAAAACTAAACAATCACACACAAATAAATGGATCATTAATACAAGTAAATTTAAAATAACATCAGTTGTGGGCCGGGAGAAAAAGTGGAACCATAGTGGAACAATAACTTCGGGCCAACTTGCGCGACTCTGACAGAAATATACCGCGCCGACCATCAAATTACATTTTCTGGGATGCGCACATACAATCCAGGCATGGCAAGGCGGAAACAATAATAAACAGTCCTGACATTTTAAATAGTTTGTAAATAAAAACATAGTGGGTCGCATTCGAGTGGCGCTGCGCGATCCACCGGGCTGCGCAAATAAACCAGATCATCACTGCGCTATTCAGGTAGTCGCGCTGCGCTGTATTTGCGCAGATATTTGGTTCAATCGGGTGCCGCGGTTTCGTCCCACTTTTGATGTGTTTGGCTTCACATACACTTCGACAATGGAAGAAGACGAGCAGTGAGCTTGCTTATATATGTGACAAAACCAACAACGAGGAGATTGTAAAGAAAAAAGCTGCCTCGTCTGTGGTGTGGAATTAGTTTGGGTATAAGAAAAGTGATACGAATGAGATGAACGCGATCCACTTTAAACATGTGGATTGCACAACCCTGGACATTACCATTCTTTTCCTACTCGTACAGCTGCTCTTATTGTTCACATATTCTTCATATATTTTCTATATTGTGTATTGTTGTACAGTTATTTTATTTTATTCTTTCCTAGTTAAACTTACCCCCTATTTTATTTTTCATATTTATTTCCTATTCATAGTCTTTTATTTTAAGGTTTGAATTAAATAGAATTTTTGAATTTGATTTGCAAGGTACGCAAGTTCACTGTTTTAACAAGTGGGGGAAACACGTTAAACCTCTTCTATCATCTGAAATCCAAACATCCAAACGAATATGGCCAAAGTAAAAAAAAATGCGGCAAACCTCAGCAATTCACAGTTTATATAAAATTACATTATGTAAAACAGTTTCTTTGTGTTAGAATTTTTATTTATGCATTTTCAGATACAAATTGCTATATTGTGATTATATATATATATATATATTGTTACCGAGGTAGAAAATTGCTTCTACTGTGATAGAAGATTTTGGTTATATCGCCCACCACTAATGAAGCCTAACTTGCTTCATGGTGGTGATGGTGGGGGCAGAGGAGAGACCTGTGTGTGTTTTGTGTCTTATACCGCTGGCAGCAGACCGCATGAGACCCAACAAATTAGGAAGACACTTAGAGAGACAACACACGTTAATAAGCCACTTGACTTCTTTCAAAGAAAGCTGGCAGAATACAGACAGCAGGAGAATCGCATGGTAACATCTGAATCAGTGGACAGCAAAGCACAAATGGCTTCATTCAAAGTTGCATACAGAATTGGCCAGTGCAAAAAAACTACAAACGATTGCTGAGCAGCTAATAAACATGGGGTCAATTATGCAAAGATAAGTGACAACGTAAGCCTTTTATAACAATTGCACGTGTATTTTATCTGTTTTTAACTTGGTGTTGTTTTATCTTATTGGTTTAGAAATTGATATTTCAATAAACAGTAAACTTGGCAGATTTCGTTATTATTTTGTTGACAAGTGGGGCTTGAAAATTCGCTCACCCCGTTAAGTGGGGAATGACAGAAAAAGTTTGAGAACCACTGGTTTATGTTAATATGGAGTTCAGTTCGTTATTAGAGGCTCAGGTAGACTTGTAGGACATTCCAGTCTTGACGATGCAGCGACTCCAGTCACAAGTCTTCAGAGAACAGCTGTCTGTATCAGCTAAGGCCAGGACCATCTCGTGGTAAAGAGGAACCGTCCCCAGACCACGCGGGGCATCCATGCGACGAGATCTCCAACCAGAAGCAGGACACCAGGATGAGTCAGACAGTCTGGGTCTGGATCACTGGCAGCTCAGGAGAGACATGTGTAGCTCGACAGAGAGAGACAGAAAAAGCGATAGTGAAAGAGAGTAGAAGAGAAGAGATATGAGGAGAGGTCACAGTGAATGTATATTTAGTGCTATCAGGTACTCAGTCAGGACTAACTATGACAGCATATAACTTAAAGAGAGAGCCAGAAGGAGACTCGGACATGAGGGATGTACAGCAACCAGTCACTCCACCGTCAGGTTTCTTTCTCCCTAAATTATTCACCTGACAAATTCCCGCCCACCATACAGTGCATAATTATGTATAATTATTAATATTTATGTGCTTCCTCCTTCGAGAAGTTTGAAGCCAGCACAAGCACAAACTGCTGTTATTTTTCATCACAGTCCAGCATAACCCGCTTGGAAGAAAATGCACACATGTGAGCTCACAGACCAGTTCACCCAAGTGTCACTATATTTATTCCCTTTCACACAAAAAAAGGCTTTATAATTTCAATATTGTGCTTCATAATTCACACAGAACCTAAAAATTTGGCGCCAATCCGCCTTATTGTTGGCTTTGAAGCAGCACACGGCGCTGCCGATTATACAGTAGTAGGTGTAGAAATGTGTCGGAAATACCACAGATATCATTTCTTTTAAAACAACAAGGGCAGGTGAACCGAGTGTCATCACTCATCAAAGGCAACGAACTACTCAGACTACTCAGGCGTAATGTGTCACCTGTAAGCTGTGATTTGTCACTGAACCAAAAAATAAAATGCCTTTCAGTCACCTGTCATTTACAAAGCCAAATTTTTATAACCAGTCATAACCAATAAGGTTAAACCGTAGTGCTGTGTTCCTCTGATCTACTTTGTATAAGATACCAGTGGGTTAGCTGCTAACTAGTACTGTTGATTAAAGTACTTCCTGACGTTTTTGAACCCATCGCACGGCTAAAAATCGTCAGACCCCTGTTTTGCGAAGACCATTCTCTCTTTTCACGCAGATCTCATACCGCCCCGTTACTACTGCTGCTCCTGGCTTAAAGCCACAGCGCAAATTACCTCCGATCCCGCCTCTTGTTTCTTTCATACAGATCACAGAAGAACAACGGTGGTACAGTTTTCTCAGCTTAAACTAACTGTGCCCTATGAGCATATGGCCCTCACACTCGAATACTATTTTAAGGCCGCTTATGTGTTTACCTGTTGTTTTGCTTTGGATTTGGTTTTAACTGCGTAGCATTGTTTAATAGGGATGTAAAGAGGCGAAAGGTACATATAAGCAGCAGACTTGTTTTGAGAGTGTGTTTTATGGCAGTGTTGCTAGCTTTGTTGATGGAAATGGTGTTAAGACTGGGATCTTATTAAAGTTTCCCTAAAATTTGGACTTGATAGTGCAGTGCAGCGTCCAATGTAATTTAAGGGTAGTTCAGTGGTTAAGGCCTTGGACTACTGATCAGAAGGTCACGGATTCAAAACGCTTTACTGCTAAGTTGCCACTTTTAGGCCCTTTAAGGCCTCTAATCCTCAGCTGCTCAGATGTGTAATGAGATTTTTTTTTAAATGTCTTTCCATCAGTCTCTCCTCTCACTCTCTGTCAGACTGTACACCGTGTCCATTTGTTTTGTGCGTCAGTTTTCAACTGCAATATCATTCTCTTCACCCAGTTTCCCTTTCGATTCAGACAGGGTCCGCATGTGTTAATGATTGTAGCCGTATTATAGACATAACCTTTTAAACTATTTTCCTCTTTGGTTTCTTCTTAGGTTTTAATTTATTTATTTATTTTTTACCCTGAACATTTTGAATCATGAATGTGGCATTAATGGGTTTGACTTTTTTTTTTTTTTTCCCTGAAAGCTGACAATATGTTTTAAGTCTATAATTTATTAATGTCTCTTTAATGCAATTTAATTAGCTGAGTTTTTTTAATTGTATGTTTTTTTTGTTGTTTTTGTTTTTCCAGGGACTGCTTTTTGTGTTCTCTTTCCTGAGGAAAGTAGCGTGGGATTATGGGCGTCTGGCGTTGGTCTCAGATGCAGACAGGTAAGCCAAAGAAAAATGCAGCTGTTATTGCTCCATGTGATTCAGATTTAATTCTATTTCTCAGCGTAGGTCTGTCCTCTTCATAAAACACGTTCATGAGTGGCTGCCCGGTGAAGATTTACTGTTTTGTAATGCTCGACCTGGACAACCAGAGGCTACACACACATATGCCACGCTGCTCTATCACATTAATTGCAGTTGTTAATATCAGAAGCTGCTGTTCCTTTTTTGGTTCCATCATCACCATGATTGTGTTTTTAGCTCATGGCTGTTTTTATTGACAGATGTATGCACTCAGATACCGTAACATTAAGTGTGATAAGAATCACCACTTCACCACTTGATGTGTCGGTGGTGAAGTGTTCACTGACACAACAGGGTTTTTTTTTTCATTTCTGTCATCTCATGATCTCATCATTCATCTTTTTCTTTTTTTTTTTTTATTGTTTATAAACTTCAAGGCAGGACCAGCGATACCGGCGTCTGGATGAACTAGAATAGTATGTGCTATTTTTACATTCCTCGTTTCTTAGGAGTTCCTGCTTTCTCAACATAATTTTCTCTCCCTCTCTCTCTTCACTGGGGTGGTGGTGTGAATTCCATTAACATGACTGTTTCTTTCTGAATAACATAATTTCCTATTAGTCCTGTATTGTTTTCTTTTGGTGAAGGTTTTTTTTTTTTAATCTAGTTATGAACTAATTAATGATGCATGTGTGTTTATTTGATGCTCAGCATGCATTCTGTGTACTTGGCTATTGCAGCGAATGCTGCGCACAGGGAGAGGTCAAGCGCTGTGCTGTTAGTTCATTCATGTTTGTGATTGGGTTAGTTATTAGCAATTATGGTGTTTGCTCTTTCACATACAGTGGTGTGAAAAACTATTTGCCCCCTTCCTGATTTCTTATTCTTTTGCATGTTTGTCACACTTAAATGTTTCTGCTCATCAAAAACCGTTAACTATTAGTCAAAGATAACATAACTGAACACAAAATGCAGTTTTTAAATGAAGGTTTACGTTATTAAGGGAGAAAAAAAAACTCCAAATCTACATGGCCCTGTGTGAAAAAGTGATTGCCCCCCTTGTTAAAAAATAACTTAACTGTGGTTTATCACACCTGAGTTCAATTTCTGTAGTCACCCCCAGGCCTGATTACTGCCACACCTGTTTCAATCAAGAAATCACTTAAATAGGAGCTAACTGACACAGAGAAGTAGACCAAAAGCACCTCAAAAGCTAGACATCATGCCAAGATCCAAAGAAATTCAGGAACAAATGAGAACAAAAGTAATTGAGATCTATCAGTCTGGTAAAGGTTATAAAGCCATTTCTAAAGCTTTGGGACTCCAGCGAACCACAGTGAGAGCCATTATCCACAAATGGCAAAAACATGGAACAGTGGTGAACCTTCCCAGGAGTGGCCGGCCGACCAAAATTACCCCAAGAGCGCAGAGACGACTCATCCGAGAGGCCACAAAAGACCCCAGGACAACATCTAAAGAACTGCAGGCCTCACTTGCCTCAATTAAGGTCAGTGTTCACGACTCCACCATAAGAAAGAGACTGGGCAAAAACGGCCAAGGTGCAAACCAAGGAAATCCAAGGCTCGTCTCAATTTTGCTAAAAAACATCTCAATGATTGCCAAGACTTTTGGGAAAATACCTTGTGGACCGACGAGACAAAAGTTGAACTTTTTGGAAGGTGCGTGTCCCGTTACATCTGGCGTAAAAGTAACACAGCATTTCAGAAAAAGAACATCATACCAACAGTAAAATATGGTGGTGGTAGTGTGAGGATCTGGGGTTGTTTTGCTGCTTCAGGACCTGGAAGGCTTGCTGTGATAGATGGAACCATGAATTCTACTGTCTACCAAAAAATCCTGAAGGAGAATGTCCGGCCATCTGTTCGTCAACTCAAGCTGAAGCGATCTTGGGTGCTGCAGCAGGACAATGACCCAAAACACACCAGCAAATCCACCTCTGAATGGCTGAAGAAAAACAAAATGAAGACTTTGGAGTGGCCTAGTCAAAGTCCTGACCTGAATCCTATTGAGATGTTGTGGCATGACCTTAAAAAGGCGGTTCATGCTAGAAAACCCTCAAGTAAAGCTGAATTACAATTCAACAATTCTGCAAAGATGAAAGGGCCAAAATTCCTCCAGAGCGCTGTAAAAGACTTGTTGCAAGTTATCGCAAACGCTTGATTGCAGTTATTGCTGCTAAGGGTGGCCCAACCAGTTATTAGGTTCAGGGGGCAATTACTTTTTCACACAGGGCCATGTAGGTTTGGATTTTTTTTCTCCCTAAATAATAAAACCCCTCATTTAAAAACTGCATTTTGTGTTTACTTGTGTTATCTTTGACTAATAGTTAAATGTGTTTGATGATCAGAAACGTTTTGTGTGACAAACATGCAAAAGAATAAGAAATCAGGAGGGGGGCAAATAGTTTTTCACACCACTGTACATGTTTCAGTGTGAAATTTCTACTAACAGTCATGTCTGCTGAACAGTGATGATTTCTGTCCCTTTGTATGTCTGTAACCATCACTAAATGTTCCTCTTTCTTCTGCATGTTTCCTTCTCTCTCTAGGCCTAGTGGAATCTTTATCCTCTATCTTTAATACAGTGGGAACTTGTGTAAAGTTACATTGTAACATGACATTTGACTGAAATAAAATAAAATTATATACATATTTAAAGTTGACTTGTTCTAATTTAGCCAGCCAGCTAAGTGCCGTTATCATCTGACCTGTCTCTGTTTGGAATCCGATGATTATGCGTCCACGCACAGGGTACACAGAGTAAACTGGTTTGTTCGGTTTGTGTTTGTGAACAGCGTGGCCTCCGCATTGCAGACGCCAGTAGATACACGTTACGAGCGCTTGACTTCGGTTTCCAGTTCGATCGACTTTGACCAAAGAGACAGCGTAAGTATTTAATTTAGATTTAGCTTTGTCGAGTTTACCCAGCACTTTCCCAGCACACACACACACACACACACACACACACACACACACACACACACACACACACACACACACACACCGGCGCTCCCTGGGCAGGCCTTAAATACACACCTACGTGTTTAGTTTACGTAAGGTTGACTCGGCTTAGTCTCCCAGCCATCTGTTTGACTTTCCCTTTTCCACGTTCTACAAGGTACCGGCCGCAATGTGTAATCTAGTGTGTGTATCTAGGGTGCAGCCTTGTAACCACAACCAGAAAAGAAAGTCGAAAAAAAATGCTTTAATGACTAGTATGTAATATACACTCCATCTGCAGTACGTCAGTGTTATGAGTTGGTGTGTACCAATTCTTGTGTTGTGTGTCCTCCTTGCAGGGTTTCTGTTCCTGGCTGACGGCCATCTTTAGGATCAAGTGAGTCCTGTGTACTTCTATAGAGCTCTTGATTAAGTGATCGCGCTCGAGTGCTGGAATGGAAAGATAAGAGGGCTGTGCATGAAAGCTTTTTGAAATGTTCTTTTCATGATAGTATATCTCTGCACTATAAGTAGTTCTCTGCCTCTGATTTTATTTATTTTTTTTTTTTCCCCTCAGAGATGATGAGATCAGGGAGAAATGCGGCGAAGATGCAGTGCACTACCTCTCATTCCAGCGGCACATCATAGGCCTGCTGGTGGCGGTGGGTGTGCTGTCAGTAGGCATTATCCTGCCTGTCAACTTCTCAGGAGACCTTCTGGGTGAGTGATCAGTGCATAGGACTGTCCCCAAGATAATGTCTTCTGTCTTTAGAACAAGCAGAATCTTCTTTAATGGAATTCCTGTCCTCTGAAATAAACATTGAAGACTCGTTATTACTTTCTGTGTGCTTCACAGATCATAATGCGTACAGTTTTGGGAGAACAACAATAGCCAACCTAAACTCTGGGTAACATCCTGTTTTTAGAAATTGAGTTTTTTTTGTGTACGATTATGGTCTTTAATCATAGTTGATGTACGTTGATGTATGTATGTTTGTTCTGTCCCCTTTATATTACCACAGGAATAACCTTTTATGGCTACACACTATCTTTGCGTTCCTTTACCTGTTACTGACCGTCTACAGCATGAGGCGACACACCTCCAAGATGCACTACAAAGAAGATGATATGGTGAGCCGGCTGAAGAACCACTGTAGTTTGTTCTTTTACAAAAACTCCACAAACCAATCAAGGACTTTATAATATGTGCTTAGTAGGGGTGGCCTCAGGAGAACGGCACACAATTGCTTTTCTTAGGAATCTGACTGATGGTTTTTCGAAATTCCTGATTTTCGCCCTCAGTTTTTCATGTGTCCTCATAAAACTTCCTCAGCCGGGTGCGATGAAAAATATACGTATAAAATGACAAAATATTCAGCAGGTATAATAAAACGTTCTTAACCTTTTGGTTTTTACGAGGATCCATTTGGTACCCGTGCTGAACCACTTTCCTCCCCTTCTAGCGCAGTCGTTTTGATCTGAATGGAAAACAAGACGCGGTACTCGAAAAACTACATGAGTTTAGTAAAAGTCACGTAGCTCTAAAATAATTCACCCTTTCCAAAATGGTCCTGAAATCGCTGCAGAAACCAGTGTATAGACTACAGTGGGGTTTGTAGAGTAGATGCACAGTGAAAGAAAATGCTTTTGGACTAAATTGGAAAAATTATATACACTTTAAATTTGGATTGTCCTCTCTCAAACAATCCAAATCTCTAGCACCCATAGGTCCCTCTGATATAAGTAAAGCCGTTGACTTGAAGTTTCACGTGCAGCGAGTGACCCAATCCCACACTCTCACACTCACTAAAACCAAAGACAGTATACTGTACAGTACATGTTTTTATAACCGTATGGGTAGGAAACTAGCATTTTGGCAAAAAAAAAAAAAAAAACAGCACACCATTGCACTTCTGCTTCACATTTTCTCAAGGAATTGTAACTACGTAATTTTGTTGTAGAAATAGGAGCGATTAAAAAAAGATAATTTTTTTTTTTGCTTTTTCCCCCCCACAGGTGAAACGCACTTTATTCATTCATGGCATCAACAAATATGCAGAAGAGCGAGAGATAAGGCTGCACTTTGAGTAAGGCCACAAATGTTCATAACACTCAACATCTTTTCTGTATCTGTCTGCAATCGGACTCATTTGCTATAAAATGTTTTGAAAATTATACACATGAATAGATATATAGTACAGTCACTGCATACTGCAGTACAAATAAATAAATTAAGACCTGTTGGTTTTCATGATTACAATTTTAAAGCATAGTATAAAATATGTAATGGGTTGACACTATACAGTGCCTTGCAAAAGTATTCATACACCTTGGACTTTTCCACATTTTGTCATGATACAACCACAAACACAAATGTATTTTATTGAGATTTTATGTGATACAACAACGCGTTCAACACAAGTCACATAAGTGGAAGGAAAAGTTTCCACTGGAACCAACTGCCTTCACTAGTCACGTGAGTAGTAAATAGAGTCCACCTGTGTGTAATTTAATCTCAGTATAAATAGAGGTTTGTGAGTGAACAAACGGCATTATGAAGCTGCTCATAGGAACACACCAGACAGGTCAGGGATAGAGCAGGGTTAGCTTATAAAAAAAATACCCCAAGCTTTGAACATCTCACTGTGCTCTGTTCAATCCATCACCTGAAAATGGAAAGAGTATGGCACAACTGTAAACTTAAAAGAACTGGTCACTAATTAAATTCCCTTTTCCCCCTCTTGTTTTTCTTCTCTTCTCCCTATTCTGTACACACAGGCAGGCCTATGAAAATTGTGTTGTTCTGGATGCTCGCATTTGTTATGATGTGGCCAAACTCATGTATCTGGACTCTGAAAGGTGACCATTAATCGTGTGCAACCTATTTCATTTAAACTGCTAAAAAAACATGCTTGTGGGCTGCTGGGATTAGATATATGACCAAGTGGTGATAGTCATTAATAAACTTCTCTCCACAGGAAGAAGTCAGCACGCAGCAAGAAGTTCTACACTGACTTATTCAACAAGGAGCATGTGCCTACTATGATCAACCCCAAACCGTGTGGCCACCTCTGCTGCTGTGTCGTAAAGGGCTGTGAGCAGGTGGGGCCTCTTTAGGGATTTTAATAAAAGTGTAAAATGCAGAATACAGTTATTATTTTATGTAAGATAGTTACATGTTATAGCACAAGTTGTGTAGAATTTTAAAACTTCAGCAAAATAAAGCAAAAAAAAAAAAAAAAAGTGAAGTTCATTATACGAAATATTAACTCCATTGTATGGATGTGCTGTGTTGTAAATAACAAAAGGCACCTGAACACATTAGATTAGCTCATCCGCATCTTCATTTCTTATTATGTTATTATACCTTACCTCAGAAAAAAGGGATAAAAGATTAACATGTTATGTAATAATGTATACTTTCTAATGTATGTGATTGACGGACACTTCTGTGCTTCTTTGTGTGGGACAGTAATTTATCAGATTTTTTCCAAATGCCCGATCTGTAGCAGTTTTGTGCCAGTGAACACCTACAGTACATATTTTTCATATGTAACTTTGAGCTCTTTTTAATGAATATTGAAACTGTTATGGTGTTTGCAGGAGGAAGCAATGACCTACTACACCGAGCTGGAGGCCAAGCTGAGAGAAGATTATAAAAAGGAAAAAGAGAAGGTCACCACTAAGCCTCTGGACATGGCCTTCGTCACCTTCCAGAATGAAATCATGACTGCAATGTAGGTTTGATATCCTATGTGTTTTGGATGTAGTAGGAATATATCGTTAGCTTCACAGACTCGCTGTATTTAAACGATGTTCAAAAAACTGATCGAAATATAGTGATTACAGTGCCACTGAACTGTACGTGCATTTTTGTGTTTCAGGAACATACCCAGCAGCCCAGAATTTCAGTTTAATGCTTGATGATTTATTTGTTGCATGCTTTCTGGCCGCGTTAATATCTGCTATAAATGGCGCATTAGTAATTTTTGCAGATTGTTTTTTTTTTTTTTTTTTTTTTTTTTATCTCTTGTGGAAATCTTGACTGAAATTTTTAAGTTTCCTAGACTATGCATTTTTAAAAAAAAAAAAAAAAAAAAAAATATATATATATATATATATATATATATATATATATATATATATATATATATTTATTTTTTTTTTTTTCCCTTTTTAGGATTCTTAAGGACTTTAATGCCTGCAAGTTCCATGGCTGTCACTGTCGGCGCGAGCCAAAATCGTCACCCTACAGCACCAACCTATATACACACAACTGGACAGTCACCTACGCTCCTGATCCACAGAATGTGTACTGGTAAGAGATTCTGTTCAGAGCAGTCCGACTCTCCTCCACCATTCCTGCAGAGACAGTAAATACAGTCGATGCCTTTTCTTGACAAATGAGGTAATGGTAGTTATAGTAATAGGTTTGGTAGTAATTTTGTCTTTTCTCCTGCAGGGAGCACTTGTCCATAGGCGGCGCATCCTGGTGGCTCCGCTGCTTGGTTATCAACTGTTTCCTCTTCATCCTGCTCTTCTTTCTCACCACTCCTGCCATTATCATCTCCACTATGGACAAATTCAACGTTACAAAACCTGTGGAGTACCTGAATGTAAGTAACTAGTGCATTAAATGCGCGTGTGTCTGCCCTCACTCATGCATGGTGTTTTATGCAACAAAAATTATGCAGATTCGTTGGGGTTTTAGACCTCCTCTTAATTAGAATTAAGATTTTATAATTCTATATAATTAGATTGGATTTTAATTTGTCACCCCTATCACATGTCCTTCCCTTCACTTTGTTTTACCTTGATATGGATTTCCAGAATCCCATAATCACCCAATTCTTCCCCACTCTGCTCTTGTGGTGCTTCTCGGCCCTGCTGCCCACCATCGTGTACTACTCGGCTTTCTTTGAGGCGCACTGGACACGGTACACACTCACGTCCCTGCTTTATTTCTTTTGCACACATCAGCTAGCACTGTATTAGAAGAGCACATTATGGGTTAAGAGTTCTGTTCATTTCATTCACATAATATAGGAGATTGTTATTCTAGCAATTGTGTATGTTACATATTTTAGTTGATGTCCAGTTTCAATGTTATAAATTTTTTTAAATTGTATTGTAAAGCTGCTAGTTAAGCTGTACAAAGCTTCAAAATCATTCCATGTTATTTGAACACAAATAATGCACCAATCTTCTTTCTCACTCTGGTGTTTTTTGGGACTTTTTCCTCACAGTTCTGGGGAGAACAGAACCACAATGCACAAGTGCTACACTTTCCTCATCTTCATGGTGCTTCTGCTGCCGTCTCTGGGCCTCAGCAGGTTAGACCTGGAATACGTTAAATTGTTCAGTGACTGGAGGAAGATACAATGTTGACGTCTCACTGTAAAGTTTAATCTTTGTATTATTTTTAAACAATATGTGCGTGTCAGTAGATTTAGGTATAATACACTCCTCGCCCAGTTCTTACTCATCATTCCTGTAAATCAGTTGTTCCTTATTGCAAACACTTTGGCTTATCTTTACATACTTTGGCGTATGTAAACTATTTTAACTATGAGTGAATATGCCATGACTTTAGTAACATGCTCTGTGTTTATTCTTTTCCTAACGTAGTTTGGATGTTTTTTTTCGCTGGCTTTTTGACAAGACGTTCCTGGATAAGGCTTCAGTGAGATTCGAGTAAGTTAATGCATGAGCAGGTTATTCTGTACTTTAAGGGATCATGAAAATATTATACTATACAGTTTAATTTCATTTTGCACTCAGCTTGGGGTCTAATATTAAATTGTCAGCAGTGCCATTTGTCATTTCAACATTTGCATGTTAACAGTTTTGAAAAAGGTATTTTTTTATGTGATTTCTTGTAGACTTTTACTGAAATGTCTGTGTCTTTCTTCAGATGCGTATTTCTTCCAGACAATGGGGCATTCTTTGTGAATTATGTCATTGCCTCGGCCTTCATTGGTAATGCCATGGACCTGCTGCGTATTCCGGGTCTGCTCATGTACATGATTCGTCTGTGCCTGGCGCGTTCTGCAGCTGAGAGACGCAATGTTAAGAAGGTGATGAATTTCCTTTGACACTCCATATCGCCATACTTTTGCATATTGCCACATTATCTAATACGATGAAACCTCGGATTGCGTTCCGCAAGACGAGCAAAGATTTTTAATAAATTTTGACTTGAAAAACGAGCAATTCTTGGTTTACGAGTGCCCAGTATCATGTATCACACATGTGCTTACTGTTTTGACGCTGAGCATCACGTGATCACAACTGAGCCAATGTTTTTTTTTCCTCTCTCTTGCACTGCGGAATGGTGGGTAATCGTCTCCCCTGCTCGGTCTTAGTTCGCATCGCTCACTGGTATAATTAACATCCGTGCACACACGTACTGTTTACTATAACACTGTGACCATGTGTGTGCGTGTAAAACATATTTTATTTTGTGTTTGTATACGTGTGTGTACAATGCGCGCGTACTGTTTATTATAACGTGTGTGCGCATGTGTAAAGCGAAAGCAAGTCTCATTAGAGAGGTGAAAGATCCATTTTCTCCCTCTCTGTATCAGCTGTGTCTGTGTGCGCGCGTCATTGGACACCGTGCCCCTTTACACACACACACCCCTCCTTTCACCTACACACACACGTATAAATCTGTTAACATTGGGTTTAGCTAAAACACCAGAACATAATCATTATAAGGTGTCCACATACTTTTGGACATACAGTGTATGCTAATTAGAAAGTGTAAATATATGAAACCCTATTGATTGCACAAACAGGATACATGGAATGAAACAGTATAGAAAATTGTCCTTTTTCATATTTTATTTTAACAAACTGCCTTTTTTTTTTTTCTTTTCTTTTTAATATCCATCATACTTACATACTTGCAATAAAATAAGATAAATATAACAATAAAAATGTAATTAATCATGTAGCTAAATTAATGTGAGTTTTTGCTACGCAGCATCAAGCATACGAGTTTCAGTTCGGGGCCGCATATGCCTGGTTGATGAACGTCTTCACCGTAGTCATGACCTACAGCATCACCTGTCCGATCATCGTTCCTTTCGGTAAGCATCTCAAACCCAGTCAACCCTTGAAAATGTGTGTTGGTGAATGTATGTCTTCTCAAACAACATGTTGTTAAGCCTGAAAACTTTACTTTATATATTATCTGCGTTAAAACTAATGTATATCTAAACATTGCATATAATGGTTAAAGTGGCTAAACTCCTCATTTGGTAGCTGTCATGGGGTTGCGGGGCGGGGACTAGATATTGTGAGAAATTAATAAATAACGCATGTAATATGCACACCTGTACCACGTCATCTTGGACGCCTGAAACTGTTACGTGATGGCAGTTGCACAGGCATGTTGCTTATTCCAAGAATTGATGACACGTGACAAACGAGCCTGAAAAACATGTCAAGTCTGACGGGACAACTCTGCCTTTTACATTGAGACAACATTTTACAGGGTGACTCACAGCAGAATCATGCTAAGGCTGACAAAATGGCACAAAATAAGTCACAACGCACACTTCATGAAGTGCCTGAAAATCACCTGAACCTTTTAAATTACTCTTTCTGTCGTCTCTTTAGGTTTAATGTACATGTTATTAAAGCACCTAGTGGACAGATACAACATGTACTACGCCTACCTGCCGTCTAAACTGGATAAGAAGATCCACTCTGGAGCTGTGAACCAGGTTGTGGCTGCACCCATCCTGTGCCTCTTCTGGTTGCTCTTCTTCTCCACTGTACGCACAGGTGAGCACATCCTTCTTGGCTGGACGTCTTCTTCATTTAGTGTGAATATATCATTACACATTGTAGTACCCCCATGTACATTCATAAATAATTAAGGCAGATAGCAATGATTAATTTCCAATAGCAAAAGTATTGTTTATATTTTGCACTACTACTAATTTGCTTTAAGGTAATCGCACCAAAATGACCAAGCTCCCTTCCAGCATGCCATCTTGTTTAGCTCATGCTTGGCACAAAACCAGCACAGTGTTTAGTTACTCCCAGCCTTAAACCAAGCTCATCTGACATGGAGACTGTTAAAAAGCTGAAATGTGCTGTTCTGTAGATGCCATTTGTGAACAATTTGCAAAATTCAGTCTTCATGTATCGGCTTGGAAAAAATTACTTAATTTGTTAATTAGAATAAAATAAATGAAGGCATTTCTTTCCCCTAACAGAATTGTCAATGATCTTTTTTGCTCTCCCCAGGGTTCTCTGCTGCCACCTCCATCTTCACATTTGTGGTTCTGATCATCACCATCATAATTTGCGTCTCTCACATTGTGTTTGGTCATTTTAAGTACCTAAGCGCACACAATTACAAGGCAAGTCTATAATCCACATCCAGGAAAGTGGTACATACTGTACTGTACTTCTGTGTGAACATGTGCTTCATGTAATCTTTACAGATTGACTCTCAGGATGTGGATGGAGTAGAGAACGGACAGCCGCCTGGTACCTCCCCGCCCGCCAAATCTGCGGTGAGATTGAATAGCTATAGCGTGTTGTCTGTCATTTTCTAGTAACTCCAACACATCACATAAATTCCCCTAATTGCTATGAGTATCCCGTTTTACATTTTAATGTTCTTACATAAACATGAAATAATTATTTATGACTCGGGCGAAATAAGTGACAAAATAATTTATTCCATTCTTTTCAGTTGTAGAATTTTTATAGTTTTAATTAGGCTTGGGATTGATACCTTGTCAACTATTATTAATTATTTTTAATTGGTATTATCAAGATTTTGTGCCTAGTCCTTGCAGCGCATGTGTAAATATATAGTGTAGGTTGACATTTATGCTATTATTCTGTTAGTGGAAATTTACAAGTTATGATGTCATTTACCACCAAGTGATAAATTTATAAAATCATGTCTTTTGTTTACACTGTGAAAGCATGTAATGCAGATTTAAAAAAGCTGCTTTCATCACCCTTTTACACTTCTACCAGTAGAATGACTACTGGTACTGGTGTACTTCTTATAGTGAGCACCAACATCAGAAAAATTCTGGGCTGAAATTGCAGCATATCAACAACCATATTAACCATAACTTTACCATATTCAGTGTGAGTGGCAGCTTGATAGCTGAGAAGCTAATAATAGGTGACTCCGAAGTTACAATTACCAGTTGCAAGTAGGGAATTGCAAGTTGGCTCAAATGCAATATTAAAATCACACAGACCGGTCGTATTAAGATCTTGTAGTAGGATCCATATTACTTGTTTGTGGATGAGATAAGAAGGTCAGACCTATCTCATCTATAAATGCAGATCTGTTATAACTCATTCTTGTGGTCTGGCCGAACTGTTACCCCAGGCGTCATTACATGGTGTTCAAATAACCTATAGTGTAAAACAGCCAGCTGTACAGAATGCGCCAAAATATTCTAAAAACGAAAAGACGAACATTATTACCTTGTTTTCATCTGAGTTTATTTCTCCTGGGAAAAAAAAACAAACGTACAACATATTAGCGTGTTGATTTTACCAGCATTTATCCAGTTCACCCGGATTCTCAACCCAGGTCCCTGGAACAACACTTGTTGCAGACTCCTGCAAAATGAGATTATTTGCTTGCGTAGTGCAGGCACAGTTTCTAGCGGATCTTTACAGTTTAACTGTAGGCACTCAGGTGGTGTAAGATCGGGGGAATGGGACGAATATGGCACCTTTTTCAACTGTCTCCCTTCACAACCACATCCGCATGAGCAGAAATCATACTCCGATATGAATACTTTCTTTCTCAGTCAACTTTCTTTTCAATACTGGGAACAAGTGTATCAGGAGCTACGCCCCATCAAAAAAAACGAGATGCGCGAGTTTCAGTACTGTATATTTTGGCGCATACCGGATTATGATCAGCCACCTGGAAATGATCTTGTTTATCCAGCAATTATTTTGACATAATATTAATCACGATACATATCAAGTGTTGTTGAAAAGTAAAAGTATGCAAAAGTATACCCCACATTGTGTCTTGTTGCACAACCCTGACTCATGCATGCTTTACTGATGGAGAAACGCTTGAGTTTTGCTATGAAGGTAGTAAAATCTGGGTGTTGGGAAGGATTAGGGTTTGTCATTCTCTTCTGCTGTAAAATACCAAACAAGAATAAATTAAAATAAAAATTTTTTAAAAAGAGACATTTTCTCAACCAGCTACTTTAAATCTGATTATGATTTCCTCTTTTTCTCCGGTCCTTCAGCAGAAGTACATCGCACAGGTTCTGCAGGAGCAGGGGACAGACGAGACAGGCTCTGGGAGCGGTGAGGAGTATGGACAGAGTTCCTTGCCGGATGACGAGCTCATCGCACCGGGCCCTGTTGTTAACGAGGGGGATTTCCAGTCAGGAGAGGACAGTCTAATTGACAACGAGGTGCATCAGTGAGGCTCACTACATTCTGTAACTAGAGCTAAACAGACCATTAGTTGATCAAACGCAAACACACTGTACTGAGATCGGATAAAGCTGTGCTCCAGGACCCTTATGCAGCCCGGACCAGGGCGTCGCACCAGTATACGTTCCGTTCCTTGGGCTTGGAGAGCAGCTCGCGAACACTAACAAGGCTCGAACATTTCCTTTCATACTTGACATGGAAAAAGCCAACTGTGCTACTACATACTAAACTTCAAACTAATCAAGTTCACCAAGGCTGCTTCATGACTGCTTCTCCACATCATGTACGACTGGCTCTCAGTCACCACTGGAAGGAGGGCTCTCTCATGGTTGCACATCGATTATGATGGTTTTGTTTTTGCTTTGGAAGAAATCCTTTTAATCATGGTATTTATGCATTATGCGCCTATTTTGTGTTACAAGTCGGACATCTTTAATCAGTAGGTTCCCGGGTTAAGAAATGTTAACTATTCTTTAAAGGTGAGTATTTATCTGGACACACTCCATCTTGCTATCATTGGAAGTGCAGGGTTTTCTTTTTTTTTTTCTCCATTAAAAAATACAAAAAAAGTGCATGTGTCAGTTTTGCAGTAATGAGCCAAACTGTTAATGTTACGAATGTTCCTTGTGGCTTCAGCTGTAACTCGACAATTAAAAAGAAAAACAATGGGCGACGACCAAGTACTTTAAGTTCATGCAGTGTTTTACAGATGATCTCAACACAGAGCCAACTTTTTTCCAACTCGTTGAATTGTTTTAGCATTACGTGTATAAGTGCCGCCGCAAAGCAGTCTGTCCAACATATCACTGGATGAACTCCAGGGTATTATTTATCATCAGGTTTAGGCAGTAGAGACACTGTCATTTATAATAGGATTCACTGACTCGTTTCTTAAACAGACTGCGGGGTTATGACACTGATTTAGTTGCCTTTACTAACAGATTATAAAGTGAACTTGTAATCTCTTGATTTTTAGGTTCTCAAAGACGGCTTTTATGCGGTTGTCTCTTCCTTGCACGTTTTAGCATGAGAGTTGCTTATTGTAGTTTTTTTTTTGTTTGTTTGTTTTGTTTTTTGTTTTTATTTTTTAAACAACTGTGTTAAATTCTAAACAATGTAGCAATTAATGTAGTCGATCACTGATGCAGCGTTTCACAAGATGCAAAACAAAAATGAATGAGCTAAACTTTAGCTCATAGGACCATAGTCTGATCCGGTCTGTTTCTTTGTGGATTTCTGTGCACCGCAACCCGCCTTATTGACGGATCTACTACATGATAGGAAGAGCAATAAAGAGAAAGCGAGTGTATATCTGTAAAAGTCACATACCATGTCCTGGCTGGTACTGCAAATTTACTGCTGAATCGTTGTCCATATATTTTGAATTGTTTACATGAATTTCCTGTCAGATGTTTTTGCCTGCCATATTCTGTACCCCATATCAACCCATGGTGAGTACTTTGTGAGCCTATGACTGCACATGAGGAGAAATAATGCATATTTTTCTGCACTGACACTTGAAGAATGATGTAAACCCTATAATCACTAATTCTAATATATTAGGTAAATTAAATCTAATTTATGAATGGCAGTGCTGCTCATACTCGTGTTCCAATGGCAATGATGCTGCTTCTCGTGTTACTGTAAACATGAATCATGGTGGTGATCAACACTCATGATGATGCAGCATTTCCATTACTGGATATATATATAGAGACACACTTTTAATCCTTGATTTAAGGGAATCCCCATGTTTATCCAATTAATTTGTCATTGTACCTCTGCAGGTGTTGGATCCAGCAGATGAAATATGACCATGACGTTGCACTTTACGCACACATTTCTGTCGATGTTTCCGTTCATTTCTGGTATTTTATTTATATCATTGCTACAGTGTCTCAGTGGAAATGGAGACCACTGTTTGACTAAGTGGAGCTGTTGGAACTACATTTTCATTTTTGTAAATAATGTCATTGCACTGCTTTGAGTGAACAAAGAACACTAAAACTGTGGCATTTAAGGATGTGTACAGTTTATCAGGTTTTTGTTTTCTTCCCCTCCCTCAAAAACACCAAGGATCCCTTTTATTATATTGTGACAGCTGTGGAATTGCATACGTTGCTAATCTGTTCTCAATGTTTTCTATTGTAGCTTCCTTTGTTCCTCAGAACTTCTTTTTTTATAATGTACACGTCAGAGCCTTCCATGTCTTCAAACAATAAATTCAGCCTTTACTGCTAAAACGTCTTGGTTTTCGTCATCGTTCATTCATCATAAGGAATCATCTTAATGGATGCTGATGTGGTTTTAGGAAGTGTGAAGAAACTGGAGGAAACCTTAGAGACCTAGAGAGAACACACAACCAAGAACACACTGTGCTGCATGTGTGCACAAGTTTCTGGGGGTGGGATACTCTATCACTATGCACACATCATAGAACAGACATTAACAACAGATGTCATCAATTCAGTTATTTGTCAAAATAATTCATATTTTCCTGGCAGAATAATTCATATAGGTGTGGGCAGCATTCTAGCACATAGCAGCCTTCACACTCATTCAAGCACAATGGGAACATTTGACAGTACCTCAAGAACAAGATCAGACCCAGATAAAAAAGCTTGTATTACAGTTTATATTACCTTGTCTGTACTGCTCTTGATCGACATGGGGCTTAATGTTTTCCTCTGTCGTCTTGCACCTCCAGGGTCTGGGTTCAATTTCCGGCCAGCTTCGATTCTCGCCTCTGTGTGCATGGAGTTTCCTTAGTAGGTTTCCTCTGGATACTCCGGTATCCTACCACAGTTCAAAGACATGCAGATTAGGCTAATCGGCATTCCTAAGTTGCCTGTTGTGTGTGTGTGTGTGTGTGTGTGTGTATGTGTATGTGTATGTGTGTATGTGTGTGTGTGTGTGTGTGTGTGTGTGTATGCCCTGTGATGGATTGGCACCATGTCCACAGTGTACTCTGCCTAAGTCCTTATCCTAAGTCTCCTGGCCCCCCCGCAACCCTGTATACAGGATTAAGCTGTATAGATGATTAGTGGATATGCGTATACTTTTCTTTGGTTTGCATATTCAGAGGCACATTCAAGTCAAACCGGGACTTGTGATGAAATTTCTCATGAATTAAATCATAATTTTAAAATCAAACTAGATGGCCAGCACCAACAATCTGAAGCTAGGATGTGTAAATATTAGATCTCTCACATTTAAAGAGCTTATTGTAATAAAACGATCACTAATCAGGAGTTATTGATAGTATATCAACTCCTATACTATCCTATGTTTAACAAAAATGTGGATTTAACCGCATCAGTCTCTGGCCAACTGGTAGAGGAAGAAGCATCGCAGTTAAAGTGCTTCTAATGAATCAAGTCTACATTCAAAAACATGACATTTGAGGTTCTGAATACTAACATAGCAAACATCACCACAATGTCTCCCCAGTCAATTACAACTATTATTATTTGCAGACACTCAGGGCCGTACTCTGAATTTACAGATTTCATTTTAAACATGGTCATTTCCATAGACAAAGCATTAATTCCTGGAGAATTTTAAAAAAATCTTGAAAAGCCTCTGAGAACCGCATTTATGTCCATTCTGGACTCACTAGATGTACGTACTGTACATCAGAGCATAGCAGGGCCTACTCTTGAAGAACACACTCTAGATTTAATACTAACCTTCAGATTAAACAAAGAAAATATAGGGATGTTTTCCCAAACAGATAATATCAACAAAAAATGAATGCCTTGAAACCTCTTATTAAGAAATCTGGACATTGATCCATGTCAGGTGTCCCACTATAGGCCAATATCAAATTTCCCCTTTATCTCAAAGATTCTAGAATCGAGAATGACATCACTGATCATAGTATTCTGCTTGATTGATTAGAAGATGTTGTAGGAGGTAAGGGGAACGGATTTCTCCTGGCTCAGGTCTTGTCTGACAGATCGTTATCAGTTTGTAGATGTAAACATACAAAATTTAAATTTGGTGCACCACAGGGTTCCGTTTTAGCCCTACTGACATTTTCTCTCTATATGCTTCCTCTTGGTAACATGATTCATAAATATGATATTAGTTTCCACTGCTATGCTGATTATGCTGACAGTTATGTCTCAGCGACACCGCCTTAAAAAAAGTTGAAGAATGTGTGAAGGATATTAGACTTTGCATGCTAATTAACTTCATTCTGCTTAATTCTGATAAGACAGAAGTACTGGTACTGGTGATCACATGCAGCTAGAAGTAAGTTTTCACAGAGTAACTGTGGATGGCCTTTCTGTTTCTTGTGCAGCAGTAACAGACCTTCGTGTGATTATAGATTATTTCAAGATCCTGTAGATAATATTACCAGGATAAGAAAAACTTGGTTCTGGATTTTGTCACCTCTAGGTTGGATTATTGTAATGGCTTAGTGTCTGGATGTTTAACTAGGTGCATAAACAAGCTCCAGTTCATCCAGAATGCAGCAGCGAGAGTCCTCACTAGAAACAAAAGATATGAGCACATCACCCCTATCTTATCCCTACAGCACTGGCTTATCATTTATTATTATTATTATTATTATTATTATTATGCATTGATTTTAAAATACTACTATTGCCCTTTAAAGCACTAAATGGTCTCGCACCATTTTACCTGACTGAATTGCTAGTGTTTTATGATCCGCCACACCTACTCCGATGAAAGGATGCAGGCTACTTTTCAGTACCGTGTATTATGGAAACTACAGCAGGGCTTTCTTACAAAGCTGCAAAGTTATGGAATATGCTTCCAATTAATGTTCAGGACTCACACACAGTCTCCGTGTATAGGTCTAGGCTAAAAAAAATATTTATTTAGTTTTTTTTTTCTATTTATTTATCCAAAAACTATTTATTTATCCATTTTGTGTATAGTTTGTATTAGGTAAAGGAGCAGATCTTGGGGACTGATGGATGTAGAGTATTATGGTGAACTGGTATGTGTATATGTGTAATCTGAAGAGATTTGGCATGAGCCCCCGCATCCTCAGGACCTTCTACCGCTGTGCCATCGAGAGCATCCTCACTGGATCAATCACAACCTGGTACGGCAACAGCACCGCCTACAACCGCAAAGCTCTGCAGAGAGTGGTGCGGTGTTCCGAGAGGATAATTGGAGGTGAGCTTCCCTCCCTCCAGGACATCTACAGGAAGCGGTGCCTGAGGAAAGCGAGGAGGATCATCAAAGACTCCAGTCACCCCAGCAACAACATATTTAAACTGCTCCCGTCAGGCAGGAGGTATGGCAGTATCCGGTCCCGAACCAGCAGGCTGAGGGACAGCTTCTATCATCAGGCCATCAGACTGCTGAACACTGACCAATAGGTCTTCATAGACACTACACGGTCACTTTACACTGTCACTTTATAGTCACTAAGCCACTTTCCACTCCATACTGCACATAATTGCCTTTTTGCACAACATTCATTGCGGACATTCTTATACATTATACACAAGTAGACATACTCTCACAAACGTGTGTGTATGTGTATATACATGTATGCATATATGTGTATATGTAGATGTATGTATGTATATATAGATATATGTAGATGTAAATACAGTATATGTGTGTATATATATATATATATATATATATATATATATATATATATATATATATATATATTATGTATACTTGCATTCACAATTTTTAAAAATTTTTTATTTTTTTATTTATATTATTTTAGTTTATACTATTCTTATACTGTACTATTCATATGCATACGTATTTATTCTTATAATTGTACACCACTATTGCTTGTGTAGCTTGCACATAAGAATTTCACTCACGTGTACTGTACCAGTGTACCAGTAACGTGACGTGACAATAAAAGTGATTTGATTTGATTTGATGCTGTCTGAGGTGGTGACTGGGAAAGGTTCCACTCACCATGACGATGGACTCAGCTGATGCAGGCAGTTTTTCCTGTGTGAGACTACGCAAACTTAACAGTTCAAGACAAACAACAATTTTTGTACTTGTGATGATGTCATAGTCATGTCATCGTGCTTGGGCCCTGATTATTATTATTATAATTATAATTATTATGGATAAAATGGTATGTGGTATGGTGGCGTATTGGTTAGCACTGTAGCCTTACACCTCCAGGGTCGAGGGTTTGAGTCCTGCCTCTGGTCTGTGTGGGTTTCCTCCGGATACACTGGTTTCCTCCCTCAATCCTGCGATGGATTGGCACCTCATGCAGTTATTATTATTATTATTATTAATTACATTTTTGGGTGACATAGTGGCCTCGGACCTCCAGTGTCCAATATCATGAGTGTGTGTGTGTGTGTGTGTGTGAGAGTGTGTGCCCTGTGATAGATTGACACCCAGTCCAGGGAGGGGGGGTACCCTGCCATGTGCTCAAAGTTTCCTCGGATATGCTCCAGGCTTCCTGCGGTCCTGTATACAGTATAAATCCGTATAGAAAATGAATGATTATTTTTTTATGAATGAATGAATGACAGTTGGTTTTTCACTCCTGTGCGGTATCTCGTGCTTCAGTCTTGTGATTTCCACGCAGATAACCTGCGTCATCGGTGTAGTTCCTGTGTTTATCCACTAGATGTCGGGGTTTCATCGTTTATATGAGGAACATAAAAGTCGGTAAAAGTCCAGAACGGCGACGTGGAGACGCTGAAACCGCGCGACGTGACAACATCAGCGGGGCCTCTTGGTTTCTCTCCGGGCTTCTTTGGGCCATGTGAGCGGACAGTAAGATAAATAATCCAGTAAAGTGCAGGAGAAAGAAGATCTGGACGCGATGGACGGAGCTCTGGCGGTTACTTTGATCTCTGCCGCGATGTTCGGGGGGTGTTTTCTGCTCGGACTCGTTCCGTTACTGATCAACTTTTCCCAGGTAACAACAAACCTGCTGTATTTCATATTTCTGCCTAAAACTACAACAATAATACGGACCTGACCTGAGTTGGAGTCAACATTTGTTCTTAACATCAACATTACAGAATATAATCAATAATCAATAATCAAAGACTCTGAACTCGCTATAAAGTGTCTCTGCGCACAAGACGTTCAGCTTCCAGCAGGTTCTACAAGTCCGACAAGTAAATAACCACCGCTACAAGTTACACCGTGTGGCCGACAATTACAATCCAAAATAATAATTATATACATTATATACAGGCAATGTTTATATACATTATATACATTATATACAGGCAATGTTTATATACATTATATACAGGCAATGTTTATATACATTATATACAGGCAATGTTTATATACATTATATACAGGCAATGTTTATATACATTATATACAGGCAGTGTTTATATACATTATATACAGGCAGTGTTTATATACATTATATACAGGCAATGTTTATATACATTATATACAGGCAGTGTTTATATACATTATATACAGGCAGTGTTTATATACATTATATACAGGCAGTGTTTATATACATTATATACAGGCAGTGTTTATATACATTATATACAGGCAATGTTTATATACATTATATACATTATATACAGGCAATGTTTATATACATTATATACAGGCAATGTTTATATACATTATATACAGGCAATGTTTATATACATTATATACAGGCAATGTTTATATACATTATATACAGGCAATGTTTATATACATTATATACAGGCAGTGTTTATATACATTATATACAGGCAGTGTTTATATACATTATATACAGGCAGTGTTTATATACATTATATACAGGCAATGTTTATATACATTATATACAGGCAATGTTTATATACATTATATACAGGCAGTGTTCATATACATTATATACAGGCAGTGTTTATATACATTATATACAGGCAATGTTTATATACATTATATACAGGCAATGTTTATATACATTATATACAGGCAGTGTTTATATACATTATATACAGGCAATGTTTATATACATTATATACAGGGAATGTTTATATACATTATATACATTATATACAGGGAATGTTTATAGACATTATATACATTATATACAGGCAGTGTTTATATACATTATATACAGGCAATGTTTATATACATTATATACAGGCAATGTTTATATACATTATATACAGGCAATGCTTATATACAGGCAATGTTTATATACATTATATACAGGCAATGCTTATATACATTATATACAGGCAATGTTTATATACATTATATACATTATATACATTATATACAGGCAATGTTTATATACATTATATACAGGCAATGTTTATATACATTATATACAGGCAGTGTTTATATACATTATATACAGGCAATGTTTATATACATTATATACATTATATACAGGCAATGTTTATATACATTATATACAGGCAATGTTTATATACATTATATACATTATATACAGGCAATGTTTATATACATTATATACATTATATACAGGCAATGTTTATATACATTATATACAGGCAATGTTTATATACATTATATACAGGCAATGTTTATATACATTATATACAGGGAACGTTTATATACATTATATACAGGCAATGCTTATATACATTATATACAGGCAATGTTTATATACATTATATACAGGCAATGTTGCCTATGTAATTGTTTTATAGTTACCCTATTGGTGCAGTGACCAGTTTAATCACTTTATCCAAACCCTTACAGCAGAAACAGCAGTTTATTACCGTGCTGGGGGCGGGGCTTCTGTGTGGCACCGCCCTCGCAATTATTATTCCAGAGGGGGTGGAGCTACTGGAGGGCTCGTGCAGAGGTGAGTAACTTCCCCTTCTAATCCAGATTGTACTCTATATTACATACTTTATATTAAATATACTTGTATATTTCTGCTGCTGCTAAATCCATGTGGGATCCAAATCAGCAGTCATGATAACATGATACAATGTTATGATCAAATCCTCCGTCTCAATATGATTTAGCGATTCCATACAATAAATGTCACGGTTTTATAAATATCCTCATCCGATATTATAATAATTGTATATAATTTCCCCCCGATTTTGGTCCAATTTTACACCTTTAAAAAAAGTTAAATGATGAATTAAATGCAGCTCGTTCCATATAAAATGTGTTTTCTCATTTAAAAAACACACACTAATGAGTTGAGAATTGATAGAAGTGCTTTAGAACGCCTGTGTTGGAAGCCACACTCACTGTGCGCTCACTGTCCAGTTCATTCTATGTGGTAGGAGTGAATTATCTGTAACAAGTTTGAATTACATGAATACATTTGTCGTAATTATTATGGTGGATGACATAACAGCGATAGTGTTTACATTAAACAAGAGTTTAACATTGAAATACAAGCACTTGTATTCATAGAAACTACAAATACAAGAGTTTAAAAGCAACATTTTTGCTGAGAAGTATGTACTGGATCTCTGTTGTGACAAACTTATTCAAACTCCAAACAAATAATTAACTCCTACCACATGGGAAGAAAGTCTCCAAAGTCTGAAAAAGCATTGAACATGTGAGCTGTGCGGCTGCGAGCACGGCTAATGCAGGCACTTGGGGCTTCTAATGCACGCGGTTTTCAACTAATTAGTGCTAATTAATTAATCGATTTTCATTAATGAGTTGATTTGTCCCTCATATCTATTGATCAGTGTTCGAGTTGTGCTGACTTCTCAGCCATGTGTGATTGTGTTTTAAAACTATTCTCATCCCAACTGCAAACTAAATCTGATCTTTGCCATATCCAGATTGGAATCAGTTTGGAATCCGATTGCTTTCATGTAGTCTGAACAATAAAAAACATATTGAATTTGATTTTTGCAAATCAGAGTCGGGTTGACATCAAACTGTCCTTTATGTTATTCACAATGCAATGTGGAAGTTCAGGTCCACACGATCACACGGTATGGACATGAACCCATAGATGAAAAAGGAGTAGAAAGACAATGGAAGAAATGTGACCTGAAGGGAGAGGTGTGCTATTTCCATTTTTAATTGTTTTCTTGTTACCTGTATGTTGTTACTGTATAAGTTGCCAGCATTTGACATCAACATACATACTGTATGACGGTGTAGCGACGCCTCTGTCGTCATTGCCGCAGCAACCAATGCAGATTGGTCAACAGTGAGTAAGATTTTGGCTTCAATCTGAACGGAGCCAAGTCCAATTTGGTACTGTTTATATAACAAAGTTAGTCCGAATGATCGGATTTGTAGAACGAAACATGTTTACTGTAATATGAACAAAGTATGGTTATTGGCTCTTTTCAAAGGTTACATCAATACTAATACTACTATTGTTTGTCCATTACAAGGCTAATTTACTTGTACTTGTAAACATGTAAAGATGCTACAATTCCAGCACCTGACACAAGTACTATATACTAGATGTGTAGGACAAGCCTAGTGTACCTTGCAAACTGCTATGGTCTGTGAAAAAAGCATCGTTCTGATACCTGAAACATTGCGTATTTAAACAACATCTTGAATAGCACAAGGTGACCTAAAGTGTCTGTGCACAAAGATGTACGTTCATTCATTCATGTGTTTTATCTATATAAATACATTTTGTTTGTACATTGGTCAGAACTCAGTCTTTCAGTGATCTCTTTGTTTCATGCATTGGAGGATTTAAAACCAGTACCAGAATTTGGACAGTCTGGACAGAATTTAATGAAACTTTGCCAGTCCTTCTGTATTTGCCTGAAGTTAATCCTACAGCATAAATGAAGTTAAGTTACAGTATAAGCAGTTACCTATGTAGCACAATATAAACCGATTTACAAATGAACTGATGTGACACTTTCACACCTGCAAACCTTTTTACTGTTTCATCCTGCAGAATCATTTTGTTCAGTTGCTTCAGCTGGACTGAACGTCTCCGATTCGGATTCTACTGCTAAGCCTTCCACAGAGAAACGATTGCGTCCACATGTCTTCATCGGAGCGTCACTGGTCCTGGGTTTCACACTGATGTTTGTGGTTGATCAGATTGCTGATTACTGCTCTACACATGGTAAATAGTGTGTGTGTGTGTGTGTGTGTGTGTGTGTGTGTGTGTGGTGTTTGCATGTTTTGGTGGGTTTCCTCATGGTACTCCAGTTTCCTCACACTGTCCAAAGACATACAGGGTAGTAGATGCTATTTCCAAATTGCCCATAGTGAGTGAGTGAGGGTGAGCGCGCACGTGTGTGTGAGTGTGAGAGCGAGCGCTCGTGTGTGTGTGTGTGTGTGTGAGAGCGAGCGCACGTGTGTGTGTGTGTGTCCTGCACTCTGTCACTGGTGTACTCTGCCTCATGGATAGCCTCCAGGCTTCTCATGACCCCGAACAGAATAAGCCAAATAGTGAGTGCGTGAGAGAGAGAAGTATAATATAGTTACTTTTCTGTATGTCTTCCTTTCTAGTCTCCCGTGCACGGGTATACAATGGCAGCACCACAGCGACTTTGGGTCTTCTCATTCACGCAGCAGGTACTGTCAAATATTTCATTTCTTTATAGACATGGCTGAAAGAGATAAATAGTGATAGATTCTTTTGATAAATAAAGCAATTTTAATGGGCACAGTGGGTTGAGTTTTCAGCCTGAAACAACTCTGGGTGTGTTTCTGTGCCCCAGAAAGAAAGAGCCAGAGAAAACAGGAAGTAAGCAATCTGACATCTATCTAAAATAGAGTCTTTTTTGTTTGCTTGTTTTTTTTTCTTTAATAGTCTTATCCTTATTATCTACTGATGTATGTAACGCAGAGCCTTAAATAAAATAAAAATAATTGTTCAGCACCAGAAAACACCCCTCTTGCCTTTATCCTTTACATAATGTAGATGAGAAGCCAGCTCAGCTCACCTACTGAACCTGTAGTTTAAGATACAAATGATCAGTTATGGCATCTACAGACAACATTATACAAGAGTCGTTCTAGTCCGACTGGGATCATTCATGAACACCATTTGCACCATAGTACAGGAATTCAACTGCAAGTTATTGCCACATCCCCATACAGTCCTGACCTCTTTCCAAGCCATTTCCACATATTTGGGTCATTAAAGGAGTTCCTGGGAGGCCAGTGTTTCAGATGTAAAGCAGGCAGTCCGATCAAGGCTCCGGGAAACTGAGAAAACTTTCAAGAAATGATTGAGAAGTAAAGGGAATTTTATAGATCTGTTATTCTTATCAAAAGTCCCAGCTCTAATCACTAGAGAACAGGAGGCTAGTTTTGGTAAACTGAAACTGAGTAGTTGAAGACTGAACATGACCAAGTTAGTTTTTTCCAATTTTTCCATGTCAGATACTCACTCTATCTGTAAACACTGAGGTCACTTTTTTCCTCAGTCGGTTTGACATGAATATTAATTGAAACTCTTGAGCTGCAGCTACATGCTTTTATGCTTTGCATCGCTGCCACACGATTAGTTAGTAGGATACGACAATCTGTCTTTTACTACCCGTGATGGAGTTTTAGTCCACAATGGAGTTATAGTGCATCCTACTCCTATAAGTGGTCATTGAGATGGTTCTCCAATTTGAGTTCATTGGACATACTCAGGAAAGCCCCAAGCCTGGCTATTAGAGGTCTCACAGGAGATGTGCATGTCAGAGTGAAAACAAGACCATGAGGTTGGGAGAATTATCTGTAGACCTACGAGACAGGATTATGTCAAGACACAGATCTGGCAAAGGATGCAAGAAACACCCAAGAGCATCATTCTCAAAGGGAAGAGATTTGGAAGAACCAACAGACTATACAGATCTGGCCAACCAGCCAAACCCGAGACATTGGGGATGAAGGGCCTTAGTCAGAGCAACCAAAACCCTAGGGTCACTAAAATGAGATCTCGAGTTCCCTTGTGGACATGGGAGGGCTTTATAGAAGGACACCCATCACTGCAGCACTCCACCAGTCAAACCTCTTATGGTTCAGTGGCCAGACAGAAGCCCTTACTTACTAAAAGTCACATTGTAGCTGGCTGGGAGTTTGCAAAAAAGCACCTGAAGGAATCTCAGACTGTGAGAAACAAAATCCTACGGCCTGAAGACACAAAGATTTAACTATTTGGAGTCAAGAAATCAAGCACTTATCACCTTATTAAAACCATCACTACAGTCAAACATGGTGGTGGCAGCATCATGCTGTGGGGATGTTTTTTTGCAAACTAGTCATTAAGAGGGAAAATTGATGTCGATTAAATAAAGAGCTATCCTGATTGTCTCCAAACGTTAGTGAAATGCTGGGATAAGTGTATTAGTGTAGCAGGGGATTATATAGAGTTTTTTACTCTCATAACTGTGTTCTGTTATTCTGTATAATCAAAATCCCAGTTTGACTTGAACACTCCTCATATGTCCACTGATACTGGGCAGTTGAAAACTGAACATGACCAAGTGCCATTTTTCCAAACTTCCCAAGTCAGAAACTCAAACCAGGACAAGACCAAAGTCACTGAGATCACTTTTTTTCCTCATTCTGTTTCAATGAGGTTGATCACAATATGTCTTTCACTAGCCGTGCGCGTGTGTGAGTGCGCGTGTGCGTGTGTGTGTTTATCTAAAAATGTATTCAAACCTTTTTTTCCCTCCTTATTATTATATACACACACAATAATGCACAGTGACTAACAAAAAACTATAAGCATCTGATTTTATTTTATGTATTTAAGAAAAAATAAAGACTGAAATATCCCATTTATATAAGTATTCAGATCTTTTGTGGTGTTTAAAATTGTGTTTTAGTGCATCCTACTCCTATCAGAGGTCACTGGAGTCCACCTGTGCCTAAGTGAGTTCATTAGATATAATTAGGAAAGGCTCACATCTGGCTATTAAAGGTCTTACGGGAGTGTACTGTATGTCAGAGTGAAAACAAGATCATTAAGAGAATTATCTGTAGACCCATGAGACAGGATTGTGTCAAGCAATAGATCTGGGGAAAGATAAAAGAACCTGTGTTCAGCATTGAAAACACCCAAGAGATTGATGGCCTTCATCATTCTCAAATGGAAGTGATTTAGAACAAATAGTCTTTCCAGGTCTGGCTGCCCAACCAAACTGATTCATTGGGGATGGAGGGCATTGGTCAGAGAGGGAAGAACCCAAGCGTCACTATAAATGAGAACATGAGTTCACTTGTGGATTTTGAGAAGCCTTACAGAAGGACATCCGTTACTGTTGCACTCCACCAAACAAGCCTATATGGGACACCTGAAGGACTCTCAGACTAGGAGAAACAAAATCTTCTGGTTTGATAACTATTTGGAATCAGGTAATCAGGCACTGCACACCATCTTATTAAAACCATCCCTACAGTCAAACACTGTTTGTCTGGAGTCTGGAGAAACCTGAAAAGGACTTTGTACTGGCGCTGCCCATCCAACCTGGTCAAGCTCCAAGTTTAATGGAAGAAACTTCCAAAAGAAATGTGTACAGACTTGAGGCCGTCACTTCTGCCAAAGGTGCTGAGTCCGATTACTTATGTAAATTGGATATTTCAGTCTTTATTTTTTAAATAAATTAACAAAAAACTATAAACATCTGTTTTTTACAGTGGTCTTGTACAACGTCCACATGTAAAACACAGGCACTCCTACCTCTGTAATAAACACGGAGAAAATAAACACTACTTTGGAAAACTAGTCCCGTCCGAAAACTAGTTCATGTCTGGTGACTGGGCTGGCCAATCCTGCGGTACCTCGATTTTCTTTGCTTTCAGGAACTTTGATGTGGAGGCTGAAGTATTTGAAGGAGCTGCTGAAGAATTTGCCCTCTTCTGTGGTTTGGAATGTAATGGGCAGCAAGAATGTCTTGATACCTCAGGCTGTTGATGTTGCCATCCACTCTGCAGATCTCTCGCATGCCTCATACTGAATGTAACCCCAAACCATGATTTTTTTTTCCTCCTCCAAACTTGACTGTTTTCTGTGTGAATCTTGGGTCCATGTGGGTTCCAATAGGTCTTCTGCAGTATTTGCGACGATTGGGATGCAGTTCAATAGATGATTCATGGGAAAAATCAACCTTCTGCCACTTTTCACATAGTCCATCCTTCCTGCAAGCTGTGGGTCTTGGCAAATGCAACACGATTTTTTAAATGTCTTCTGTTCAGTGCTGGTTTCTGAGCACTGTTCCATTTGGCCATTAAGACCACTGCGTGAGAGAATTTGACAAACTGTTTTTGTAGATACAGAGGTTTCTGGTGACCAGTTACACTACCGTTCAAAAGTTTTAGAATATTTCTAACTCCATGATGGTTCCTGATGTTTATTTCTTTCTACATTGTAAAGCTGAAGGCGTCCAAAAACTGCATGAATCTCCTTTGAACAGTTGATATTGAGATGTTTCTGCTACTTCTGCTCTGTAAAGACTTCATAACGCCTCTAATCTGAGCTGCTGTTAATTGGTCATTTTTCAGGTTGATAACTCTAAATGAACTTCTCGTCTGCAGCAGAGGGAGGTTTTGGTCTCGTCCTCCTGGGACGGCCTTCATGAGAGACAGTTTCATTATGGTGCTGGACGGATTTTGCAAATGCACTCGACACAATACTGTTCTTGCAGGAACTATTACAGAAAGGCCGACCTCTGTGTCTTACAATAACAACTAAATGGTGTTTTTCTTGTTGTTACGTAATTACCTAATTCCATATTTGTTCTTTTATAGTTTTGAAATCCACAGTATTGTTGTAGAATGTAGAAAATAAATCACTAAACAAAAACAAAGACATTTGCAAGTGTTCTAAAACTTTTGACCGGTAGTGTCTGTAACTCTCTGCAGTTGAAAAAGGGCTTGTCCTGGACTATCGAACCAACAAATGGTCCTTTTGAACAGTTGTCTTTTGTGGTCTGCCTGACCTGCGCCTGTTATGAACTTCACCAGTTTCTTCAAATCTTTTTCTTAGATGTTTAGATGTTTGCCACCATAGCAGGAGATTTGGTCTTCAGGCTCTTGATCATCAGCACTGGTCTCTTTTTGAATCTTTGTCATGCTGTCAGGTCAGGATACATTTCAAGTGAAGGTTGGGTTGGTGTGCTGGAGTTCTTCTTCTACACACCTGGTAATGTGTTGATTACAGTATTTGTCTCAGGTGACGCTCTAATCTGTGATTGGTTGAATCCTTTAAAGATGTGATTTTTGTCTAAGCAAATCCTGACCTTTCTGTCCTAATTAAACAATTAAAAATGATAAGATTTTATTTTGGTAAAATAAGAGTAATCTAGAGGCTTTTGCCTTTCATAAGCCACTTCAGATTCCAAATGATCAACTAGAAGTCAAGTTATTATTTGTTGTTCCTACAACTTGGATAGGCGTGTCAGGGTGTGTATAACGTCTGAAAACATTGTGTGTGTGTGTGCACTGTGTGTGTGTGTGCGTGTGCACTGTGTGTGTGTGTGTGTGTGCACTGTGTGTGTGTGTGTGCACTGTGTGTGTGTGTGTGTGTGTGTGTAAATGTTCTTAGTTTGACTATTAAACATAGATATGGGTTTTACAGTCCCCCCCCCCCCCATCAAGTGTTTAAGTCACCCCTTTTTTATTTTCAACAACATTTCTTCCACAAAGTTGGCAGTTCATTAATCCTTCCAGGTATTAATAATGTGTTGAAGGATTATTAACCCAGTTCTAGATTTGTTTTCTTATTTTGGCTTGACTTGTGTGATACTAATCTATTAATATGATTAATGAGGTTGTGGCCTTGTTGTCTGTCTGTAGCTGATGGTGTGGCTCTCGGGGCAGCTGTTGCATCGTCTCAAGTGTCTGTTCAGATCATTGTCTTCTTTGCTGTGATTTTGCACAAGGTAAGACTAACTTCATTATTCTTACAAGATAAAAAACATTTTTAACCGAAATGTATTTTTCCATGCTTATTTCCTTTAAAGACCTCAAAAACATATTTCCTAGGAATGTTATTTACATTGGCAGCGCAGTGGTGGTGTAGTGGGTAGCACCAATGCAGTCGGGAGCCGTCATCCTGAATATAAAGTGGAACCTTCCTCACTTATCAGATCTTACAGCAGAACACATGGGGCATCCTCAGCAGCAAGTGATCTCCATGTGATGAGAACTCCAACCAGAAGGGGGCGTCAGGATGAATCAAGCAGGTCAAGAGGGCAGAAGGGGTCAGGGCCACTGGTATCTCAGAAGTGCTTCAAAAGCGTGAAATTCAATGCTAAATTATAAGATGCTAGATTTAAACGGGGCGTTCAAGTCAAACTGGGACCTTCTCGTTAATGAGGGAGTACACCCAAATACTTCAAGCACAATGCGGTGATGAGCCATTTTAAAGAAGACCGTGTGTCCATGACTGACGATCTCAGCCGAGTTTGATCAGCGCACCGTGAACGTTTAGCAAGTAGAAGACCTGATTCTGGAAAATCAACTAAGAAATTGTCACCAACAGGGAGTTCCTGGGAGGCCAGCGTTTCAGATGTGAAGGAGACCGTCAGATCATGGTTCCGCCGTGCTGAGAAAACATTCAACCTTGATGGTATCCAAGTACTAGAGAAATGCTGGGATCTGTGCATTAGTGTAGAAGTGGATTATAGAGAGAAATATAGGGACTTTTACTCTCATACCTGTGTTCTGTTATTCTGCACAATCAGCATTCTCAAAATCTAATTTGCAGCAGTGATTTTAGTGCTTGCTACTGTATGCTGTTAATATTAATAAAACAAATTAATTCAACAGCAAAAAGTCTTCAACTCTTCAGTCTGCATTTCCTATCCCTGATAGAACGGTTAAAAAGGAAAGTGCTTGTGTTTAAATACAGTGTTTTAGACTCTAGTGATAAACCCAGACTTAAAGTAGTTTATGGTAAACATGAACTAACCATTGTTTATTTGCATGATCTTAATGCCACAGCTATTATATTGCCTTGAGCAGTGCGACTGAATTAGACGTCACTTAAATATTAACAGATTTTTTTGGGTATTTTCAGTAAGGCACAGTCTGAACACTTCCTTGGTCACTTTGTCTCCAGGCTCCAGCGGCGTTCGGTCTCGTCTCGTTCCTCATGCACGCAGGTTTGGAGAGAAACACAGTCCAGAAGCATTTGCTGGCTTTTTCATGTGCTGCACCTCTAACAGCGATCAGCACCTACTTCATCCTTATTGCGGTGAGACATTTAATACGACACTAACGTGTTCTGGCTGCACTTCTATACTTCATGAAGGAGAGCTTGAAATAAACTAATAACAAAATATGTGTTTATTTTTAACTTCTATCTTTGATGTGCAAAAAAAAAAAAAAAAAAACACCTCAAATTCCTCCCTATTTTTGGAGCTCATGCTGATATGACTAGTCATGCCATGTAAGCACAAGATAATAAGGTAAGAATCTGTGTGTCAAGGATTATTCGAGCAGTCGCTCTTATTATTATTATTATTTCTTTAAACCTGTGTAGACGGGCGGATCGTCAGAGCACCGGCTGAGTGCGACAGGAATCGGCATGCTGGTCTCCGCTGGGACGTTTCTTTACGTGGCGACGGTGCATGTCATGCCTGAGATTAACAGCAGAGGACAGCAGCGATCCAGTCACGTCCACCACCACGCAGAAACAGGAGCGTACCATCACACGGGACTCGGGTTAATGGAAAGCATCACTCTGGTCGCCGGAGCTGGACTGCCTGTACTCTTAGCCCTCGGCTTACCTGACGAATGAAGAACTGTTGCATTGCCTAGATGATGCTTGGGATTGAATAAATTTTAAATGCATTTTAGATTTAATAATGCTCAATGTGTGTGACTATTTATGATTATTTTCTTTTTTTTTTCTCTCCATTTTGTACATTTTTGCAAATCCCGAATCTAGCATGACCAATCCTGAAACAGTGGTACTGAATTGTTATATTAATTAATTTAAAAGAATATGAATTTTACTATTAAGGTCGTTTACAGTGTCGTGTCCAGTAACACAAACAATAAACATATTCACATATTTTTGATTTTTTTTTTACATTTATTTCCTCATAAATTTAGACTGTAATTTAAGGTGCAGTGATTTCTACATACTTTGTTTTATTCTCCACAGTGCTCTGCAAAAGTGCAGTGAAAATGTATTCATTCATTCATTCATTCATTCATTCATCTTCTATACCGCTTTATCCTGTGTTCAGGGTCGCGGGGGACCTGTAGCCTATCCCAGGAGACTTCGGGCACGAGGCGGGGTACACCCTGGACAGGGTGCCAATCCATCGCAGGGCACACACACATACACACACACTATGGTCAATTTAGGAACGCCAATTAGCCTAACCTGCATGTCTTTGGACTGTGGGAGGAAACCGGAGTACCCGGAGGAAACCCACCAAGCACGGGGAGAACATGCAAACTCCATGCACACAGAGACGGGAATCGAGCCTGAATGGGAATCGAACCCAGACCCTGGAGGTGCAAGGCGACAGTGCTAACCACTACACCGGTGCAGTGAAAATATTATATTGATTTCTGCTCATTTACTTAAATTAATACAGAAAGAAGAGAAACACTTTGAAGTAGGACAGCTGAAAAACATTAAGCTTCAATACGAACACCACAGATTTTTGAAGATTCCAAACACAGATGATCTAAGAGAACAGGTTTCTGTACACTTTCAGTATCTGGACAGTTTTGAGCAGCGACAATCCAGTTCCCAGCAGCAGAGATCCCACCTTGAAAAAAGATTCATTCAGTTTGTTCAAATAAACCATTAAACTTATCAGAGGCAACAGAAAAATCATTGTTGAAGCTGCAGTGAGCAAAACCGCAACGCTGCTATAAGCAGGAGGACAGAATATTAAGAAGTGCATTTTGTATACGACACTCGTATACGCTACCGCACTGATGGAGAGAGAGAGAGAGAGAGAGAGGTTAGCACACAGGGAGTATGTTCATGTGATCAGTTTCTGGGATGTTGTACTGGCATGTTGGAGGAGGTTATATATCAGGTTCTGATCTCAAGACTGAATCCTCCATCTGTGAGACCATTTAACTGTCTTTGGTATACATTATAATTCAGGTTTATCTTCTTAAAATAGAACATTTGATCACTTTTTACTAAAATCCACAGACACTTTATTAATTGATTTATCAATTTCAAGTTGTATTTCAAGGCAACATTCAACAATAAGAGGTCGACATTTAATAGTGTAGTATGTATATGTTGCTTCTGCTGCCTCTCCGACTCCTATTAATAATAATAATAATAATAATAATACCAGCACCCCACCTGATTCCTGCAAGGTACGGAGCTGCCTAACGGCAACATGGACTTAGTGTTCTTGTCTTGCACACATTTATATTTATTCATCAGGTAAAGCTGAACAAAATACTTCCTGACTGAGCAATAAACATTTTTTTTTTCATCAAGCAGACAAAGAAAGTCATTCGCTGGCGGTTATTCGGGACACGTCTTTTCATGAGGAATGGACACACCCAATGGATGTCCTTTTTTTTTTTTTAGCGCTCTAAAGTTATGTCATGTTGCCTGGAGGGAATCCTCAACCTCATTCATCACATCATATTTCAGTTCCGGTCTTAAGGTTTTGCCACAAAAAAGGTTTTGATGGAACGACTGTAGAATGGGAATTTGGAATGAAAATTTAACTTCTGACCTTTTTATGCTCTAGATGTATAACTCATTTGTCTCATTTGTCTCACATACCTGGAGAGTGTATGAGTTTGTCATAGTCTGTATGACCTAAATAGATGAAAACTCTTTATTATTAGACGTGTTTATGCTCACACGTTTCCTCTCTATGACATCAAGGCTTTCCTTGTCGATGCTTCCTGATTTAGACACAGCTGGGGCCTAGAAACCGCTTTCTATTTTTAACCTAAACATCTAACATCTGTACTTCAGATGTCATTTAGTCAGCATTTACACTATTCATGCACCATGAAGAGGACAAACGTTCTAAAGTGTACGAGGTTAATGCAAGGTTGCTTTCTTCAACTGTATCCGCAGCTACTTGCAGAAAATCCTTGCCAGCCTTTAGGGCAGTTGTATCAACCAAAAATGTAATTTAGCTTTTGCTTCCATCTGTTTTATGGTCAGGTGTGTTATTCCTTTTTTTTTTTTTTAACTTAAAAGTAACCAGATAAAAGGTGCAATTCAAGCATCTGTCTTCTTCAAGGAAACCGAGCTAGCAAAGTCCAAGTGTGGACAAAATAAGCTCTTTGGTACTTATTAAGCAAGAAAGAACACACCCATGAACTCTGAAACACCCCGAAATAAAGGAAGAAAAATAAAATGTTGATTGCATATGGATGAAGAAATATGATGCACAGTGCTGTGAAAACGTATGTGTTTTTGAATTATTTTTTTTTGTGTCACATTTAACGATTGAGATCAAACTAATTTTAATATTGTACAAAGATAACCCAAGTAAATACAGGAACATTTTTTAAATGATTTAATTTAAGAGCAAAAAGCTGTCCAAATCTGCCTCGCCCTACTGTACTGTATGTGGAAAATTAAATGCTCCAATCTAATATCGAGTTGTTACCCTTAGCAGCAGCAGCAACTGCAGTCGGGCGTTTGTGAGACCTGGCAAGGAGTCCTTCACATCACTGTGGAGGGATTTTGGCAGAATTGTTTCATCCACATTAAAGGGTTTTCAAGCATGAACAGCCCGTCAAACCCAAACCCAACCCATTTGGGTTCACTTGAGGTCACAAACTGACGGTCCAACATTTTATTTTAAGGATGTTCTGGTAAAGTGCAGAATTCATAGTTACATCAGTTACATGTCAAGCCGTCCAGGTCTTGAAGCCCCAGACCATCACACTACCACCACCATGTTTGACTGGGGGTATGATTATTATTATTCATTTATTTATTTTTAAATGAAATACTGTGTTAGTTTTACGACAGATGTAATGGGACGCAGACCTTCCAGAGAGTTAAACTTTTGTCACATATCAATTACCTTGTTTCTCATCTCTTCTGGAAATTCTATAGATTTTGTTTTGCTTTTTTTTAAGCTTCGATAATCTCAAAAATTTGTGTGACAAATGAGGAAAAAACTGAAAAATCTATCAGGATGGGAGCAATTACATTTTCATAGACCAGTAAAACAGTTAGCCTGATCAAGGACACTCGAGGAGAAAATGTCACTGGAGGACAAAGAGTTTACCGCAAGATCGAAACCACTGGGAAATTCCCCAAACAGAAAGATTAGAGAATGCCAAAACCATTTGGACAGAAAACCTACACAATTCTAGAACAACATCCTATAGACAGATGAGGCAAAGATCAGCTTGTACCACAATGATGGGAAGGGAAGGGAATAAAGAAGGGAAGGAAGTGTTCATGATCTAAAGCATCATCTTACATGCTGTAGTGAAACTGGTTCCATTGTTTTTTTTGTTTAATTTTGCCTAAAACATACATTAAAAGGTAAAGAAGTAGAACGTTCCTCAGTGATGGAAATCAGTCACCTGACCTGAATCCAGAGAGCATGCATTTAGTTTGCTAAAGTGAAAGAACCTGAATTTGGCTAAAGTGAAGCCCTGGCTGAACAGGAAGTTACTCCATAACGAGAGGTTTAAATGCAGTTATAGTCAACAAGCTGATTTTAATTTTAAATATCCTTTAATTCTAAATTCAAACTGTGAGCCAGAAAATAACCTACTGGGCCACCAGTCCTGTGTTCACAGGTCACTATGACCGGGACCGGACTTCTTCTTGGGTTCTTTAGTTGCCATCAAAGCTTTTACTGTTGTTTTTGAAGGACCGATTAAGATTAGTATCCTTCATTGCTTTTTTTTTTTTTAATACAGTAAACTTGCTTATTTTTACTTCTTGCTGAACACCATGTGATGTACTGTATAAGAGCATCAAATACAACACATTGAAAAAAATCCATAATTCTATTACTATAAAAAAAAATAAACTAAGCTAATAGTGTAAAGCCAGGACCAGGAACAATACAGATCCTATTCACGTGCCTGTGTGTGATTAGAAGCAAAAGTTTAGCAAAAAGAATTTTTTTTTTTTAAATGTGCAAATTACTACATACAAATTGAAACCAGCCATCTGTATCCTCAGACGTTAAACACCGATCATTTGCACTTTTTTTTTTTCCCCTATAAAACTCCAGTCACAGGCTGACCCCCTGGAGTAAAACACCAGATGTGGGAGGTTCCTCAGGAAATGCTTTAAAACATCCCTCTGCTAATGGAATCTGTTCGACTCCCCCCAAGATCATCAAGTACAAATAAACACACACACATTAATTTAGAGAATTTAGCTCAGACTTTATTGAATGCACTCAAGCCAAGAGCCACCAAGTCAACACAGCAATGCAAAAAAAAAAAAAAAGGGAAACTAAAGGGCATCTATTAAGGCAGCACACTGTTCTTTTAACCTGAATCTTTACCTATTAAATCTATACAGCATGTGTACACAGAGTAAATACACACACACACCAAAAAAAAAAAAAAAAAAAAACGCTGGTAAGTGTGTTAAACACACCTTGGCATAACTAGGATTCAAAACTACAATCTCGGGAGGCTTACAATAAAGTTCAGGCAGACTGGAGACTTTAATTCAAAACTATTGAATTAAAGGGATAGTTTTTTTTTTTTTTATGCCACCATAATTACGATGCACAATAGGTCTTGGTCATTATACATTTTTCTGTCCTGCACAACAAAGATTGTCACCTGAAACGCCAGGACTGTGCAAATACTGTAATAGGGCCAAATTCCACAACCCTGCTTCTATGCAAGAATGAATTCCAAAGTTCAGCTGAAACTCAGAGCTGAAATCCTCTACAGTCCCACTGAGCCAAATCAAGATTACACAGCATCTAGTAAAAAAATATAGGGAAAAGGAAATAGTTACACTTATATGAAATATCCTGTAATTTGATAGATAATAACTCAATTTAGCTCAATGGGACCGCAGCGGATTTATACGAGTTCCAACTGAACTTTTAGAATAAATTTCTGCATGAAACAAGGGTTGTGGAATTGGACTCACATTGCACTCGCTTTCCAGGTGACAAACTTCAATCAGTGTGCACAGCACTGCCAGACCAGACCTCTGGTCAAATGTATTTACATGGACCTCAATTTTTCACCTCACACAAAATTGAAGGGAAAAAAAAAAAAACAAATAAAACAGAACTATTCCCTTAATTTGCAGAAAGTTTGAATTTATGCTCCTCATTACACTCACTCAACTTCTATACCACTTTATCCTGTATTCAGGGTCACAGGGGGTCTGGAGTCTGTCCCAGGAGACTTGAGGCACGAGGCAGGGTACACCTTGGACAGCGTGCCAATCCACACACACACACAGGGCAATTTGTGAAAGCCAATTAACTAAAAATTTCATGTCTTTCGACTGTGGGAGGAAACCGGAGTACCCGGAGGAAACCCGCTAAACACAGGGAGAACATGGAAACTCTATGCACACAGAGACGGGAGTCGAGCCTGACCCTGGAGGTGCAATGCGACCGTGCTCACCACTACACCACCGTGCCGCCCCCTCATTAAACTAATTCTTTAGTTCATTACATGTTAAAAAAAATAATAAATAAATAAAATATTCAATTAAAAATAATTCTCTGGTCTTAACAGAGCACACGCAGTTACTAAACACGGTGTCAGGTTCTTCATCCGCATAAGCCCCGGTACAGCAGAGTTTACCCTTTTAGCAAAGTTCTTGTTTAGTATTAGTACACATCTTAAAATGATCACTGTTAAATATAAAAAAATAAGAGCATAAAATATGACATATTGAAAAATGTATACTTCTCTTACTATAAAAAAATTAACTAAGCTAATAAAACATAAGCTAATAACAATTTTGTTCTTTTGGCATTTGAGCAAACACTTTTTTTTGTTCTTTCTATAATGTCTGTTCAAGGTTTGTAAACTGAAGCTTCCAATACGTTCATGTTCTTCTGAAGTTTTTCGAATTAGTTGATCCAGGACTGAAGCGAATACGAAATCCATGTGTTTCCAATGACAAAGTTTACCAGTTTTGCAGTGTTTCTGTCCTTCACCCTAGAAGGTTCTAGATCATTGCCCTGAATCCAAAAGACAGTGCAGCTCCCATCGCCAGACCCAAGGACAGGAAGAAGGCCATGATTGCCCCTGCTGTCTCTGCTTCATGCTGAGACACTTTCCTGTGGGACAAATCCAAAACAGCAGAATAATCACTACACAGGAAGCAGTAAAATATTAATGTGTGCAGTGTGTATGACGTCCAATCCAGGATGCATCCAGTCCTTCGTGCCTTGTGTTCCCGGAACTGCATATGACCAGTGTGAAAAGCAAACATTACTACATAGGGTGTGATCTAGTATAACAGTTCTGTAGAATAGGAAAGGAAATGAGTGGACATGGTCAACATTTTCTAAAAACTTACAAAGAACAGGATACAACAAATGGCAATTCATGTATCGGCAGACGCCAAAACCTCGTTTCATGTACAACACTCAAAGCACAACATCCTCTGTTCTAGTCCCTGTAGATTCCCACACTAACATGACACTATTTTAAATTATATCAGAATTCAGACGCCAGCGTTATTGTGTGTAACAGTAACAGCAGAACATTGTAACATCCTCAGAACATCTAACTGTAAGTGTCGTTACTGTAAGTGTCGTTACTGTTTTCATTATTTCTCGCATAAAAAGCAAGGGCAAAATTTAAACAACACAAAATACCTTCAGTTACTTTAGAAGAGTGGGTTTAGGGTAAGGGGCAAATTGGAGGCTTTTAATGCGCATGATTTTTTATTATGTAAAGCCATAAAAATGCATTTCTATGCTTCTGCGCACGTACAGTATCACCAAACAAAACAATCACAAATAATAACTGAATTGACAGCAATTTCTTCATCATTTCATACAGACTTCTACATGCAGCTAAACTATATAGTGCAAATTATTTGACATGAAGTGACATCATAAACCCTCCATGAATGAAACCCTCCATGAGTTCTGTTGACTGGGTTCGCATGACGACACAATAACTCCAGTGGCATGAAACAAGTATTTGCAACCTTCCTGATTTTATTTGAGTTTTTTGCATATTTGTTTGTACAATTAAATGACTGAGATCGCCAAACTAATTTTTATATTACACAAAGATAACCCGAGTAAATACAAAATGCAGTTTTCATATTGTGATTTAGTTTTTTTTTTAGGGGCAAAAAAGCTGTACAAACCTGCCTAGCCCTACAGCAGTATGTGAACAACAGTTGCCTCAGTTAAGGTCAGATTGAACAATAAGAAAGAGACAAAGGGGCAAAAATGTAATTCACGGGAGAGCTCCAAGGCAAAAGTCACGGAGAGCAAAAAGAACACACACGCTCATCTCACAATCGCCAAAAAACTATCTTGATCATCCACCAGGGTTTTGGGGAAATATTCTGTGGACCGATGAGGCAGAAGATGAAGGTTTTGGAATGTGATGGCCTGTTACTTCTGGTGTAAAACTACTGCAACAGCATTTCATAAAAAGAACATCAGACCAACAGTCGAACATGGTGGTGGTATTTTGGTGGTCTGGGGCTGTTTTGCTGCTGCAAGAACTGAATTAACAGTCGTAATTGATGGAACCATGAATTCTGTGCTCTACCAGACGTCCGGCCACCAGTTTGTAACAACCTCAAGCTCAAGTGCACTTGGGCCACTGGAGTGGCCTAGTGAAACTCTGGACTGGCGGAATTAAAACAATTCTGCTTAGAAGAGTGGGTCAAAATTTCTCCAAAAACGATGTGAAAGATTATCATCACTATTATTTGCCAGTTATCACAAATGCTTGATTGCAGTTGTCGCTGCCAGGTGTGGCACAGCCAGTCTTTATGTTTAGGGGCAATTATGTTTCCACATAGTGCCAGGCAGGTTTGCACAGCTCTTTTCCCCGAAAAAAAAACCCAAAATAAATCAGGAGGGGGCAAATACTTTTCTCAGCACTGTATGATAGTCAATAAACACACACACACACAAAACATCCTGGCCTTCACTGTAAACTCTGTGTACTCACTTGGGTCCGAAGCACATGCACAGGCTGGCGAGATAGCCGTTGCTGAAGGAGAAGAAGATCATGAAGACGATGTACCAGGCGTCGTGATTAAACATGGCGGGAATGTTGTACCTGGGCTGCACGTCGCACAGGATGAAGAGGGGGACGAATATGAGACGAGCTAGCACCAGGACAGGCAGCCACATGCTGTCTTTACCAGGCTGCAGAGACAAAGCGCACGCTATATTAAGATCACAAACAATCTACAAAACAATACACAATCAAACATTTATTTTATCTATTCATCAGTCAACTATTATCATAAAATTAGTTGATTAACTTGTATTTGTTTGCAGAAAAACAATATGCAACGAGAACATTTTTCTTTAAATGGTGGAAATCTTAGCTTGCTGTAGTTACTATGATTATACACGTTGTTCCCGCATAAAACTCTTTAGTAATCTATCATGTATACAGACTATACAAAGTAAATAAATCCTGTATCTACACTGTATTTTAATACTACAGTATGTTAGATGTCCTGTGACATAATCTTTATACAAACCTACACTGTTGGTTCAGGTCAAGCACTTCTTAGACGCTCCCTAACTGACTGCGTTACTTTAAAGGCCCAATGATCCGCTTTTTTTTTTTTTTGAGCGATTACAGTAATTTAGCAATTTATAATGGAAGAAAATGTAACAATATATTAATGTGTCCCTGGCTCTCTGTCGACTCTGGCGTAAGACTATATACATTGTCCTTTTTGTGTGTGTTTCGGTATTAAGAAATACACTAGAAGAGAAAATCTCAAATGTGCAGGGAACGTCCTAGAAGAAAGCAACCACAGTTTTAAACAATTTATAACAATAATGTCTCCAGATTCATATCAGACATGTGCATAGTAAAAGTTTCGATTATTTCAAAATGCTGGTATAGTACCATTTTTTTTATTCTAGTACCATGCTACTTTGTTTCTAGTGCAACATTAATGTTAATTACCTTCTACTATCTACCTAAGATGACTATGATGACTGACTCTCAGCACTGGGCATCGCTCCCAGACTCCGGGATTCATTTACTTTAATTTCAGGGCAAACTCCGTCTACTTTCCATCACTGTTGCTCCTTTCCTGGAGTTGGAGTTCTTGCCCACTTCCTTCATGCCACGTGGTGTCGAGAACAAGGTTTTCCTTTATGATGAGTCAAAGCTTTATTTTGAACATACCACATCCTTAGTCTGCCAAATATCACTCACACATTACTCAATTTATTCAGCCTCCAGCTGGAGTCACATATGCAGAGGCCACTTGACTACACGTTTTTATGCTTTGGACCAGACATGGAACTAGAAGCCTTACAGTGTGTGGTGGTGACACTTTCTGTAACATCGTGTCCTTCATTTCAAGATCTTCTATTTCGCCATGGCAAAAGTTCACTTTTCAAAAGAAATCATTGGAGTCAAACTCATGACTTGTGATGAAATTGCTGAAGAATGAAGGTGTAAAAACAGCTGACTGGTTTCAAGAGAAAGTAGAGTGATGAGACTCAGGATGAGCTGCAGTAAAACATTTGAACTATACAAACGTTTTGAAGAAGGCAGTACGTCCGTAAATGACGATCCCGGATGAGGTGGCTTGAAGCAGCGAGTCATTCTCATGAACATTTAGCCGTGGAACGCGAGATCCATAAAATATCAACTGATAACTTGTTAACTCGTGGAAAAGACGCACCTGTCTGTGGGAACGGTACACACAATCATTCACAGACATCACTTGCACATTACAGGAACTTGGCTAGGTGATCATGCCACATTCCCCAGGTCAGTCCTGACCTCACTCCAGTTTCAGCCACTAACGGTGTTCCTGGGAGGCCAGCATTTCAGATGTGAAGCAGGCAGACTTATTACAGCTCTGGGATACTGAGAAAACGTTCTAGAGTGATGGTACCCAAGCTCTAGTGAAACACTGGGATAATTGTCTTAGTGTAGCAGAGGATTATATATAGAGAGAGAGATAGCAAGATTATACAGAGTTATTCTCATAAATGTGCTCCAATATTCTGCACAATCAAAAATCCTGGTTTGAACTGAAAACCCATGATAGAACTTAAAAAGGATTATATAAAAATTCTAACTATCAGATTTTTTTGGTTTTGCAAAGATTTCATTCCTTTTCTTCCTGTACTCACATAAACGCACTGCAAATTAAAATAGACCTTAAACGTTATCTGTCCAATTCTGATTAGGAAATACAAAAGTAGTTAAAATCTTTTTCTTAAGCTGGAAAGCTGCGGCTGCCAGGTTTTATCTTTTAATTCCAGCACGTGTGCTTGTGCCTCATATGGTCCGTTACTGCTGGTCATTGTGTCTACAAGTCTCACAACTGAGTGTCCTATTGTTTCTGCCAAGGTGAAGAATCTTTTATTGGTTTGGACATCGGCCACCGCTCCATCTCATTCGCTCGCTACGGAGAGACTGCTGGCCTTGGTTTTAACAGTCACTGGAAGTGCTTTAATTATTATTTTAGAATACTTCAGATAAAAAAAATTTTTTAGGAAAAAAAAAAAAAAAAAAAAAAAAAAAAAGGACCGGGACTTTTGATTGTACAAAACAAATAACAAAACACCGTTATGAGCGTAAACCTTTTTACTTGATCTTTATGATCCCCTGCTACACTAACCATGCTAACTATCCTAAAAAAGTCTCAGTACGACGGAGCCATGATCGGATTGGCCGCTTCTTGTCAGAAACGCTGGCCTCCCAGCCGGAGGCACAGAGAGAGCTGATTGGCCGAGCTCTCTCAGGGGGAGGGATGAGAGGTACTCGTGCTCCCACATTAATCACGGCTCTAATCAGGGGCGTCTGTGAGCTCGCGCACGCGGAAGTAGCAGATAGCGCTTTCGTCCGAGTGTGTTACTCCGCCCCTAATGGTGCGCGAGCGAGCCGTTCGAAAAGATGCGGTTGGCTGACGTCACGCGGTTCGGAGGACACACGGGATAGTCTTCGCCCTCCCGACTGAGTGGTAGTGGTAGCCTTAATGTGGAGCCCCCTAGTGGCGGGGAGGAATTGACCATAACTAAATTGGGGAGAATTATTATTATTTTTTTTTTTTTAATGTTTGCAATATTCAAATGTTTCTCAGCACCGCTCTGATCACGCCTTCTTTCATAAGAAATTGCACCACAAGCTGTGATTTGACTTAAACAACCCTCGTCTAAAATCAATGGTACAACGTGCCAGCTGGGCATCTTCCAGCACTGCGGCAGACAGAAAGGGAAATGGGTTGAACCAGAAAGAAAGGAGAGATGTGAGGCTTATTTGCGCTAATTTATGTGTTCAGGGATGGGCAACGAGAAATAGAGGCATAGCTGGCAAAACAGACAAGTGTGAACTTGAACAGTGAATCTACAGTAATGCCAGTTTATGTGATATTTTTGTTTATTTTAAGAACTGCACACACTAGCCAGAGAGAGAGAGAGAGAGAGAGAGAGAGAGAGAGAGAGAGAGAATCCTAATTATTGCCGTTATGTTTTAAACAATAGATTCTGTCTCTAAGCAGCTTTACAGGAATCCAGTTTAGTGGCTTTATAAGTCATTACTTTTCTATAATTATGTGTAGAACCGTTGGAGAGGGAGCGGCAGAAGACTTGGGAGACAGACGGAATTTTACCAGAGCATCTGGCTAGTGTGCAGACTGAACACACACTTGCCAGAACGGGTGGTAAAATTCCGTACAAATGGTAAAAATAGAATAATTGTTTTACACATGACGGACATAATTCCAATTCTCTCTCTAGATTTCATTTTGCATTATGGTTTGACGAAAGCTCGATGGGCTACAGTAGGTAGTAAACCAACATGACCACGGTCTATACAGATACATTTGTACTCGACAGTCTAGTATCAGAGCATTTAATTTGAAGGGGGGAAAAAAACAACACTGATACTTACCCATGTGGTTTTTGCAGTTAAGCTTCGTCCAACCCAGTCCATCAAGTTGAAGAGCAAGAAACAGAACACGGGGATGAAGTATTTATCTAGAGATACCAGTGACAGACAGGAAGTCAATGAGATCGCGACCACATTTACACACTGAAATCTTTCAGGAGCACATTTTCTCAAAACTCACTTACTCCAATTACTGTCTTTTTCCCCATGAGGTCTGACGTCTACAGTCACAGCAGGGAATATTCCAATAGTGACGGTGAAGACTAAGCACACTGAAAGGGCCATCACCCAAATCTAAAGGGGTCAGGGAGCACAAACGAACAGCACAAGTCATTTAGAGCACTGAAAATGTATTATATGTGATTAAATCTAAATAATAATACCACCATTATACGACTAGTGTGCCACTGATAAAATCCATCAAATGAGTAAAACCAGGCTCCATGACTTACAGGTATTACTACTACTAGGTCACTGCACGGAGTAAGATGAAGAAGAAGAAGAAAGAGTCCTAGTCATAGATGAAGTGAACAATTGCGCGATTTCCATTTTTGTCTAGTGTGGAAGTTGATTTAAAGCAGATCTTTGGATTGATAAGAATACCCAGCAGTGTTTCCCCTACGACAGTACAGGCACGGCAGGGACGCCCTCACCACGTCTAAATGACGGCAGATTTGTCACAAGTCTGTCTCTGTGTTTCCCCTCTGACAAAACCTGGAACAGTGTTGTACATAAGGGGAATTTAACAGACTCATCCTCTCATTAGCATTTAACATCTAACATCACATGACCTGGCTGGAGAGCTGCTACCTTGTCGGATGAGATGTGTTTAAGTTTTAACAGGAAAAAAAAAAAAAAAAAAAAAAAAACGTAAAAACTCTTTACGCTGAAGGACACTAATCTAATCTAACATATAACACTGCTGGTTTTTCATGTTACATTTTCTGCATTATAGCATATCTATTTTTATTTTAGTTATTTTTATTAAAGACAGTTTGACAAGACAATCATCTTTGATAGTAAAATATGTGGTAACTGAGTTTTGTGGGCAATAAATACGTCTTACTAATTCTCTCCTTGTTTTACTTTGACCTTTATGTGGAAATTACCAACCAAAAGTGTTGCACAAGGGGAAAATATATATATATATTACTGTGCGAGCATATAACCTACATCATCCTCTTGTGTCTGGGCCTGAAAACATTTCTAGGAAAAACACAACGTGAATACGAATAGTATAATAACATGTTTTCAACTTATTTTAGATGACGGTGCCACAAATAGAGCCTTGTTTTAGAAAGGATTCATGGCTTCCAGCAGGGTTGGAGTAGGACGACACCAGTGTGACACCAGACACGTCATATCTGAGCCCACGCTCATTCGGGATGTCCACAATGACTAATGCACAGTTCAAACTCCACTGGGGGTTTATCTACAAAGACACCGCACAGGAGAACCAACAAGGCTACAACACTAACTCAATAAAAATATGCAAAGAAATAATGATACAAAAGGTTTTAAATAATTATAAACAGCTGTAACTAATTTTAACGTTATCAAAATTATATCTTGACAGACAAGTTTATGTCTTATAATATATTAATTTTATGTTTTATGTAATTTTATTTGAAATTATTTAAAAAGGTACATTTCCTTTTAATTGAATGTACTTACTGTATGTTACTTTCTTTTAGCTGAACTGCTCTACATGATTCACAAGGCCATGAATTGTGCAAACATGAACAGGGCTTCTAAGAGACTATAAAAATACCAAATCTCTGAGCTTTAGCAGACCAGAAAATGTTTGATGATTGAAAGATGGGCTACGTTTCCATTTATACAAAATATTCACACAGGGATAATAAAAACATACATATATACATATATACATATATACATATATACATATATATATATATACATATATATATATATATATATATATATATACATATATATATATATATATATATATATATATATATATATATATATATATATATATATATATATATATATATATAATCATTGGTAGAGCTGAGTGCATCACGTCATGTTACACTGCTCATGTGATGCCTGTCTCAGCAGCTGCATCTCCAACATCTGGGCTTCGTACTGTCACAAACAAGGCTGTAAATAAGTGTTTCTCTAATGTACTTCTCCTTTTTAATCTGCTCTTTTCCGCTCCCACTTTACTTATTTTGATCTTCGTATAAATTAAAGCCTAAAACATCTTTATTGTCTAGCTGTAAACCTGAACATTTTGCCTGACTAAACTCACTCTGCAAATCAGAGAGGGATCTCCGAGTGCCGTGTGAAGTCAATGTGTGAGTTCGTGTGGGTCAGAGAGCAGCTGCCTGCAACAATACCGCAACAACCAGCCCAAAGTTATTACATTAATGTTATAATTACGTCTTCATCCAACATACACGATACTGAGGTTAATACTTTCACATGGATGCGTGTCTGCTTATCTGCGTGGTATTTTAATAACATGTTGTTCTCTTTCCATTACTCTTGACAGCATCAGTTACACATTATAGTGTATAATAATAAGAAAAGGCCGAGTACTAAAGGGATGAGTGGCGTTCAAGCTCATTTAACTACTACAAATGGGAAATAAACTTTAGCTAGTGAATAGTGGATTCGTTTGTAGGTACAAAAGGATTACGTTGGTCTCGTTCATCGGTGTGACGGGCTGCAGGTACAGTAACTCCTTTTGAAACATGGCTTCTCTCTCCTCCTTCTTTAGAAACGTTGACTTTGATTACAGTCTTGGTTAACTTTATCCATATGTAAACTATTTCTATGGAGTGTTGGACAACAGGCTTTTCATAACATGAGGGTGTGTGTGGGTACATTGTGACATTTAAAGTCAAGGCTGGCTCTGTGTTGATAAAGGCATTGGACTATGGATTGGAAGGTCCTGGGTTCAAATCCCAACACAACCAAAAAAAAAAAAAAAAAAAAAAAGATTAGATGTAACTCCCTCTGGATAAGGGCTCTGCCAAATGCTCAAATGTAAATGTTTATTCAGAAATATTTTTAGTACGTGTGTAGATTAAAGTATTGTGAGACTGGGAAAACGTGATGAACAGATTAGCCCAGTTCAGCACTTTTTGGCATTGTACTGTTGCTTATTGTCTAATTATTACTTAATTTTGAAGCTTTATAAAAACTAGACATTAAAACAGAGCAGAATCAAACCAAAAAAAAAAAAAAAGTTACCTTTTTAAAGATGCCAATCACAGAGTTGTTATGCGCGGGCTCCTCCTCAGTCAGATTCACTACTGCCCTCGTCTCGCCAGAGTTTTCTGGAATAGCAGCGTCCACAACCATCAGCAAGATCATGACTGTGGATCTTTCCAGCACAATTTTTTATGGAACATTGCATACAAAGTTGAATAAGGACAAAGTGGAAAGTAACATGGAGAAAACACGCTCCAGGGTCTCAAGAGGCTCTGACTTCATCCGAAATGACTCAAAAGCAGCGCCAAAGAGAATTAAACCAATATATCAGATGGTCCAGAGTTTACAGCAGACTTTTAAAGGAAACGTTTTCCTGGAAATCTCTGTATTGAATTTGAAGCCCTCTGCTTTGAGAGCATCTGTGGAGTTGTTAATCACTCTACCTTTGTTCAACATGGCCATCTTGTTTTCCTCATCATTGGAAATGTCAGGGCTACTGGTGCAGGCATGGTGCTTGAAAAAATCCTGCAAAGCCACAAAACGGGGGTGTTATCTACTTAAAACAACTTAAAATGAAATATCTGGTCAGTTTAATTTTACACACAGTGATTAATATACAGCCGTCAAGAAATGAACAAGCATCATAAGAGTCATACCATTTTGGGAAGGGCAAAGTAAGAAACGATGGCCAGAATAATTACAGCACAGGCAATGATGAAGTAGCCAAAAGCACTGTCCTGCAGTGCCAAGCCACCTGAGAAAATACAAATTAGATTAACTTAAGGTCAAAGGGTCATGACATGTAAAAGCTGAAAAAATAAGTCTCAAGCAACTGCAGATAAAGAACAACAAAATAATAAAATCCAGAACAGCCATAGAATCAAGAATGCGTGCTAGATCTGATGGAGGGAATACACACTGGCAAGTGCACAGATCATGGAAAAGGCTGCGAATGTTCCGGCGAAGCCCTGGCCGCTCATGATTGGAGTAGTATAGGAAGCTGGAAGCAATCCTGCTAGACCAAAGAGACTCCCCTGCAGAATCGCACCAAAAGCTGGACAGGAAGAAAAAAAAAAAAAAAAAAAAAAAAAAAACATACTGTAAGTAAATGTTGTGTTGAGAATGTAATATAAACTGAGAAAACTTGATAGATGGTAGAATGAATCCCTGTGGGAATTTCAAAGATTAGTTCCCACCACATTCCCTGTTTTTATTTCCGCAGCTAAACTTCCCAAACCAGCACGCAATAATAACATCAAAGAGGCTAGATGGTCATGTTGACCCGAACCCCTTAAGTGAAAAAAGAAGTCACTGCATGATGGTGGATGGAACTAACTTCTCTAAAGGGCAAATCAGAGACATCCAGCAGAGACACTCACAGTTGATGCAGACGATTTTGATCATGGTGAGGGTGAAAAAGGTCTTGGGGGCCAAGTCCACCTTTACCAACACTGCAGTGATCAGGAACACCACCAGGATCACAGAGAGGCTGCCGGAGATCCTCAGTTTCTGAGAAATCCTGGGGTGGAGGAGGAAAGACAAAAATCAGAAACAAAGATCAACATTCCTGAAACATTCCTGAGCCAACATCTAGGTGAGCGCTAAAAAGGAAGCTCACATCCCATCTGGGTATTGCGAAAAGCATTCATGTATGCGCTAATCTGTATTTGTAATTAATTACAATTTGTATTATCCGTTTTATTCTATTATATCTATTTTATTCTATTCTATCTATTACCTAGTAAAAATGACACTTATGTCCTCATGCCTACTACATTATCACTGCCGTGCTATAGCACCCCCTTTCTTGCGATATTGCTTCATTTTAAATCTTGCTAATAAACTGTCAGGATAAAGTTTTACTATTTGGGCTCATTTATTGTTTGATTACAGGTCTAGATACCCTTATATTCTTCCCTGAAGCTCAACTGGGAACTGAGCTTTCTAGATGAGCAATTTAATGAGCAGACAGTGATGTCAACTTGATTTTGTTAAAATAATAATGAAATTACATAATGACTTTTACCTATGAGAGGAGATTTAAGAAATGAGAAGGAGAAGTGAAACAGGAGGCCAGAATAAAAAAAAAAAAAAAAAAAAAAAAAAAAAAAAAAAAAACCACACACACATGACACAAACATGTACACATTAACTAACTCGTGCGCAGGTAAAAACCACTGACCACCTACATAACTTATGTAGGTGATCCAACATATGTGATACAAACAGGTGTACATCATATGCAAGAAATTAAACATTGGTTATAATGAACATTGCATATTTAAAACGGGTGTTGGTGGCTCAATGGCAGATCTATTGCATGCCATGCGGACGGGAAGGTTCGGTTCCCAGCCAATACCCAAACCCCTGCCACTGGACGCGGTGTCGGCCCCAAGCCCAGATAAAATTTGAGGGTGGTGTCGTGACAGGTGTAAAACCCGTGTCGAAAGTGTGCGTGGATTGAATAGTTCACTGACCTTAATTACGCAATGGAAAGCCAAAAGAGCACCAACATCATATTTCAAACATTGCGGGTATTGTACAGACTCGGCCAGAGCAAGCAAACGAGCTTTAACAATGCTGCTTTCCAATGAAGATAACATTTAATTCATATCTATCTATCTATCTATCTATATATATATACACACACACACACACACACACTAGGGAAATGTAATCAATGAGCACTCTTTTTACATGAAAGAAAATTAATGAGCAAAAGAACATGGGTTACGCAACAGCTGGATTCAAATTCTGATTGTATTTATCTACACTTACAGACAAAACCTCAATCTGGTCAACCAAGAGAAGCATGAATTTAAGTTTCTCTTACTTCTGATGAATGAAGGAGTTAAGGCAGGTGAAAATGAGCAGGGGCACCATGGCACACAGGGTCATCACATTGTTGAACGTTGATTGCAGGACGTTACGCTTCTCATCTCCTTCCGCTGTGCCATTGAAGGTCTGGTTCTGAGCATCTGCGTCTTTGAGACGGCTGGTGAAGTACTGTAAAGAAACAAAATTAAATTATCTTATGCACCGTCTTAAACATCTATCAAGTAAAAATCTAAGTTTTTGGAAACAATCACACACTCATGCATAAACTTTCATGTATCGTTACCATGGTGGCAGTCATGAAGAAGTTCCATGGCAGAAGAGTCCCCAGTCCCAGGATGAAAAATATAATCCATACAGCATTATACCTGTCAAAACAAAAACAACATGTGCATATTCTCAGCTTGCATTCTCAGCATTGTGGTATACATGTACAAAGAGTTTTTTTTTTTTTTTTTTACTTGTCTCGTGGTGTCATGGCCGTCATTATTTCACACTGGTGAAATGTTATTGATCAGTTGAAAAGCTGGAAGACAAAAGGAAGATCTGTAAGAATGACTGAAACAATAACATACATACATGTTGAAACTAGGTGACAAACTGGTGCTACTGAATATTTGTCTAAGAGCATGTTTAACACAGGTACAGGGGCAAAAGCTGTTAAAACAACATTCACAGCATTCTATTAGGGTGTCGGCCCCCGCTGCGAGAATCAAGCGTCGTGCGGTAAAGGGGGTGAGAGACACACGTCACACAAATGGGACAGGATGCACACCTGAGATAAAAGGAGCGTAATTAAGGTCAGTGTGTCACTGTGAGCCAATTTTATATTTCCAGCATGCTGTTGTTGGTTTCTGAGCTCACTCACTCCCTCGCTCTGCTCCACTCTTTATTTTTTTTCTGGATCACAGCAGCACACACACAAGAAAATAGCTTCATTCTCCTCAGGAGTGTGTCCTGTACCATTTATATGACTCTCGCAGCCTTCACACAGGGCGGTGCTTGACCATGCCCCACCAGCACAGACTTCATCTAATATTTAGTTTAAATTACATGTTTCTAGCAGCAGGAAAGTTCACTAGAAAACACTCATCCTCATTGTCTATATTGATGGTTAGCATCATTGTCCATTGGATGACTGTCTGTATTGCATGCGTAAATCAAACTAAAGCCAATTTTAAAAAAATCTCATAAGAGTTGATTTTATGCCTCCTATCAAAATAGTCACTTGTATCCCTAAAAATAGTAGTTGTAGCCCGACTCCGCATCCCTCGTCAGGTGGCATTAGGTAGCATTGTAATACGTTTTTCCTTTCACACGTCAGTGGTTTTAATGTTATGGCTGGTTGGTATGTGAACAAATAAAACAAGTTTTTTTTTTTTTAGCATTCACTCTGAAACCTCCTAAAGCACTTATTCAAAAGCAATAATACACTCTTGTTTTTTTGGAAGCAGTGGAATTCATCAAACAATAATAGCACTAAATTCCCATCAGTGGGTCCGGGCTTTTGAAACTGAAAAAGCCTTCATGCTAAGGAATCTGGAGGGTTTTCTTTGTAATAAATGTGAAAATACCAATCATTCAAGCTAAATACCAAAACTAACAAACGGGTTCGCCATTCCAAACAAAGGCTTGAGCTCCAGTGAAACATCAAAAATGAAGTTTTTTCTTATTATGTCTGAACTATGTAGTAAAATTAGGCATGCTATCAGAGAAAAGTAAAGTGCACAAGGAATTTCTCCGTCCTCTGACTGGACCGGATTTTGCATTATCAAGACCTAGTAGTTAATCTTTAACAGAAATCAGCCAGAAGATAAGTACTATAAGAACAACCTCTAATTAATATGATCAATTATTTGAAATGCAAATGATGCATTATGATATTAAAGTGACCCATAAGCTGAACATTACAGTAGATATTCATACAAATAAAGAATTAGGCAATGCAAAACCAACCTACAAGCAAATGAATAAAAGTCTTACAGCAAATCTACTTCTGGTCTCCAACAGCAGTGTCACACTACCACATCGACTGCTGAACAAAGCTCATTTACTACAGTATGCCGAATGCACAAAGTTCTCCCCCACCTCTCGAATTCACTCCTCCCAAACAGCAGATCTTTGGAATAGCTCACATACATGTCAGGATTAGAAACCATGACTATATGCATTATATATATATATTATATATACACACACACACACACACACACATTTCCTACACTCTGGATTTAAGTTACTCATAATCTGTCCGTATACATGTACATACTGTATTTCCCAATGAGGAGACGGAGGTTTATTGAGAACCTCAAGTGGCCCCAGAAAGACAACAAAAATTAACAGACAAGGCACTCTGAAATCATGCAAACAAAGTTGGACATTCTCAGGCTGAACAAAACAAGTAAACAACTTTGGTGCATATAAACTAAAAAAAACAACAACATGCAACCGAGGTCCAAACAGCTGTCAGAAATCTAAGCAACTTCTCCATTAAAGAGATTTAGGCTGAATCCCATTTCTATTTTCTACCCCTTCCCCTTCCCCTTCCCCTACCCCTTCCCCTTCCCCTTCCCCTTGTCCCTTGAAACGAAGTGGAAAGGGGAAGGGTTTAAATTTTTCCCCTAAGAAATGGGACACCACTACAACACTGTTATACGTCATCATACGTTGTCACTAGTTCCTAATGTTACGTTAAAGGACATGCGCCGATGTTTATCACACATTGCAATAAGAGAGAGATTACTCACTCCCAAAGTATTTTCGCGCCGTATTTCATCCCTATACATAATATAAATTATAAAAATATATAAAAATAAAATATATATTTGTAATATCGTGCAATCGGTGCTAGCCGCTAGCAAACTTTAGCGATTTTTTTGCAAACATTTCTTTACAGAACATCACCATAAACACAAACACAAGACTAGAGGTAATATACATATAATGAAAACTTGTCATAAAAATCTTTATTTATGGCAAAAATTTACATTTATGGGTCTGTTTGCTCGAGTGAGCCGCCATGTTGAAAATTTCTCTTAGCCCTTCGTTTGAAGTGAGGTCCTGAAAAATCTTCGTTTGAAGGGCTATCTGGCCCTTCCCCTTCCCCCTCCCCCTCCAACCAAAAGAGAAATGAGACACCCCTACCCCTTCACGTGAACGCGCCAAACGGAGGGGTAGGGCTATGTGAAGGGGTAAGGGGTAGAAATGGGATTCAGCCTTACACACGGCTCTCAAAACACAGCTCAATTTACCAGATGCACTATGTCTTCTGCCAACATCCAGAACATCTACTCAATGATGCTGAAAGCTTGTCTGCTCAGGAAGTTTAAGAAAGAAAAATTGAATTCTCTAGTTGCTTCTCCTAGAAAAAGAGCACTGAATGACTAACAGCACATGAGCAAAACTGTGTGCTCGTGACTCAAATCAGACCTGTCTACTTAGACGGACACCTTTTCTCTTGTAGTACATATTTTTCAATTTAATTTTATTTGTATAGGGCTTTTCTCTCAATTGTTATTGTCGCAAGGCAGTTTTACACACTCAAAAGATTTATGGAAGTTCGTATGAAATGTGACTGTATGATTCAAGATGATAAGATTTATTTGAGCTATGAGGAACTATTATTTTAATACATAGCCCATCTCTAGGCAAGATTAGTCATGCACTGATAGCAACACTGTATACAAGTCCAAAACTATTCTTGTTTACCAGTACTTGTAAACATGCTCTGATATCAACACTCAATAAGAGCTCTTATCCACAATTAAAACATTCACCATTCTGTGTGGCGCTCATGTCAGCCACATATAATACCGTCAAGTCAAATAATAAAATCACTGGATAAATTTACCCCCACTGATTTTAGTGAAGAAATGATGAAAGACCAGGTAAGGGTGTTTGTTGAGGAACTTCAGTCATTAGATATTACTGATTCTTATCATGCTCCATACAACACTTGAGAGCCATGGACTTGGCAGATTAATGATACATTATATTTACAGTCATGTCATCAGGCAAGATCTAATGGGAAACTATTATTTATTATAAACATTCCCAAGAACTAGTTTACATTCCGTTCTTAAACCGTTTATCGGTTTACAGTTAAAGTTCTATGTTCGGCTATTTAAAGAACATGAAAAATCCTGTGCTTTAAAAAAAAATCCAATTGGAAACAAAAAGAATTCTACCTAATGTATGCTTTAAGGAAACAGATTTAACAAACAGCACATGCTATCTGAATACCATGTACAGCTTAATAACAATGCTAATGAAAACATACAATAGTGACAGCCTCAGTCCAATTTAACTCCTGCGTGTACTAATTAGCAAAATGCTAAACAAGTACCTCATACATGTTTAACACTTATGGTTATATGTCACCTAAGATGAAATGGTCACTATATAAGCACCAGTGACCACCAGCAGGGGCTCATCTTTAACCAGGATTATCCTCATTGCCACGCTGGACGGCCGATTGGCAAAAATGAAAGAGATTTGTGGCTAAGGGATCAACTGGGCAGAGCAATCAATTCAGTTATGAATCACGATTCATGCATTACCACACTGACTCCAATATTATATTTTTTATGATAATTATTTTTTACAATTATAAAGAGAGATGAACTGGTCAGTCAGAGGTGGGTGGTTTTCACCATGACTGGTGATTGGATGATAAGTCTCAGATAGGGGGTGTTAAATTCAAGTAAAAATAAAGTAAAAATCAAGTGCATTAAAAAGACTCTGATCATTTTTTCCCTCTAAAATCTGTAAGAAAGTTATTCCCAAAACCCATGATTTACACCAATCTTTAAAAAAAAAAAATTATATATTTTTAAATGCACTCATTGTCAAGCTGAGTTTTAGCAACTTTATACACAGTGCAGTTCTTTTTATACTGTCAAGTTCAAAGTTCAGAAACGATTGGTGAAAATCAGAATGAGACAAGAACATGTTTATACATGACTGAACAAACTGATTAATACTTCAACTGTAATATCAAAAGGAGTTCGTTTCAATGGAAAGTGAAATGGCGCGAAAGGGAATTAAAAAAAAGAACCGCGTCCGGGGGGAGGAGGGGGGGGGATAAACCGCGTCCGGGGGGGGTGAACCCCATCCGCCAAGCATGAACATAAACACAGTGACTTTCCTCAGGATAGAACAGACCGAGTGCAGCGACTGATTCGTGTCAGATGATCTGCGGGGCGCGCGCGTGCTGCACTTGTCCATCACGCCGCGCCGTGTTTAAAACGGCAAAACTGGCGGCAAAAAAATGCGGCACGTGACCGTAAACGCAGCGCGGTCTGAGAAATGTCGCTGTCTGTGTTCAGTCAGCTGACTAAACCCTGGCGCCAAAAAACAACTGTTCCCGCCAGACGGAGACACTGACCTTTCCCGTATTTGGGTCGCGGAGACGCCGTCCTTGTCCTTCTCCTATCTGGACCGCGATGTCCTGATCGCACGGGGGACGTGACGCAAATGTTGAATGGGCGCCTGATGAGGAAGAAGCCCTGACCCCTGTGACGATCTTCAACTCGGTCACATCAAACACCATCAGCTCTTCATCGTCATAAAGACATCAAACGATGGAACTGTTACGTTTAACCCTAATCTCGGGCCAGGATCTCTGTGACGATCCCCAGATAGGCTACACTAACTAACTAGTGATGGGTATAACACGGATTTCTCCCCCAAAAGGAAACACACTTTATTGCATTGAATGATTGCACTACTAATACAAGTTGTAGGCCGAGTTCTGACTTTGAGAAGCCCAGGTCTACGGCATCAATAAGAAAACAAATAAAAGATGGCACTGAAGCAAGACGGCAGTGCCAGTGCTCGCTCACTCTCTGCAAATAAAAAAAAAAAAAATTCATGCCCACTGGTTCCTTCTGAAAAGTAAATGAGCTCGAAGTGAATTCACATGATATGGCTGGCAGATGCAATCAAGGTCCACACACAGCAAATTCTATAGTTGTCCTCATTATAGATAGATATAGAAGGTTCAATCAGCAGCAGGAACATTACGAAAATGACCTTTGCATCCATTTTGCAGAACAGTATTAAGATAACAGTTAAAGGTTAAGGGTCTTCTCCATGCACTTTAACAGTTGGAATATGAACGCTCAAGCGCCTCGACTGCAGCTGCAAACTAGATCATGACTACATTCACAAATTTAAACTTTAGAACAAAGGAATATGCACGATATTGGTCTTGGATCAGAATGATGAAAACATTTTGGTAAATAAATAAATTAATTAATTAATTTGGTTAAACTAAAACCACACAGATACAACTAAACAGATACTATATTTTTCAGTTAAGATTTTACTTGAACACCTGTACACATATTCATTCATGCAGCCATTTAATCAGTCTATTGAGTGGCAGCAGTGCGTAAAATATAGATAAACTCCAGCACCTTTGGGGAATGAGGAAGAAATATGATCAGTCATTCTGAGTGCTGTGTGTTTGTTGGTGCCAGAAAGGCTGGCTTTAGTACGTCTACAACTGCTGTAAACTGTTCTCATCTTTGAGGATGTTCATGCCCAAAGGTCTATAGATTTTACACAGAATAATGGCAGTTCTGGTGCTTCTAAAGGCGGGTCAAGTGATAACAGTCCAACTGGTTCAAGCTGACAGAAAGGTAACAGTAACTCAGGAAATCACTCAGAATAACATCTCAAGCATAACACGTCAAACCTTCAGGCATACGGGCTACAATGGCTGGGGCCAGGTGTAGCTCAGTGGTTAAGGCATTGGACTACGGTTCAGAAAATCCCAGGTTCAAAACACACAACCACCAAGTTGCCACTGCTGGGCCCTTGAGCAAGGCCCTTAACCCTCAACTGCTCAGATGTATAATGAGATAAAAATGTAAGTCGCTCTGGATAAGAGCGTCTGCCAAATGCCTAAATGTAATGGCAAATCATGTTTTCACATTTTCAATTGTTCCCAAGTTAAAACTTGTAAAGTTGGAAATTTTAGTTTCCCCAGACTTTCCCATTATATAAACTTTAAAATGATTAATTATACAACCACCGTTCTAGAGCTACTTCAAAGCAAACACTCCAAGCTTTAAGAAACCATAATGGTGTTTGTGGCATTCTAATGTATGGTCTTCAATACATATTTTAATGTATGGTCTTCAGTGGCAAGAAATCAACAGAGCTGGGGGTTCTCAGTTACTGAAATAGTTGAGACACACTACATAGCAATCTGTCAAACTTTTGTTTGAAAAATACTGCATGACACCATGTTTTTCCTTTTTTAAGTTTAGACTAATTATTTCTCCATTAGACACTTAGCCGTAAGTGGCGCACTATGTAAAACTCTGCTGAGAAATACTGCCTATGACTAAATCTGGAACCATAAAGATGTTTGTGTGCTGCTGTGAGGTTTGAGGGGGAAAAGCATGCTATAAAAATGCTCTCTGCCTCATTCCTGCCTCTTTCACTGGTGTGCATGCTTTAATTTTGTTCGCCAAACCTGCAAAGCTAGGAACCTGATGGCTGGAACCATGGATAGTATGGTTAAAGCAGCGGCAGGCCAGAGTTGAAGAGAAAAAGACGATGTGGTTGTCGCAGGCTGAAAGTGGCGACAACAGGCCAGAATTAAGGCGTAGTAGGCAATAATCTACGGCGGCAAATCCGGTGTCATGATCTAGTAGCTGTGGCAGCAGATCAGAACTAACACTCGAAGCGCGAAAGAGCATACAAGCACACCGTGGTACTCACAGCACACCATCTCTAGCCCCGATATCTCCGATTTATTCCGATACTCCAACAGATCTTCTTGCTATCTTTTTAGGTGAGAGTCCAAGGCCTTCAGCCGAGATGCAGCACCATATTTAGCGGTCCTACCCCCTCGCATTCCTGCTCATGGGGAGGCTGCAGATGTGAACCATTCCTTGGTAAGCGATGTAATTGGGCTGTGCCTGGTCAATGGTAAATCAGTTTACAGAAGAACAATTAGTGGGTCAAAAGAATTGTTACTAGAAAACAAAAAACGTGGAAACGCTGAAATAGTTCTCTCTCAGATTCCCAACCCTAACCCGATATTCTCACCAGAGCATTATACATTCAATTTTGTTCAGACCAAAAATGACTTTGGGTCAGCTCCTCATGTGCCATGTAGTGTCACACTGGATTCATCAAGGTCTTAACCTGCTTCAGTTAGTATCAGACCATTTTATTCTCAGAAACATTATAACTAAATCAAATAGATAAGTGTTGTCTCCAAGGGGGAAAAAAAAAAAAAAAAAAAAAAGAGTATCTTTTCCTTTTTTTTTTTTTTTTAGAAATCTTGAAGTGAATAATTTAATATAAACATAATTTGAACACTAACAATATAAAAGGAAAAAAAGAAAAATATATACATATACAGTATACTACAGTACATCACCGCATATTTTAGGTAGCTTAAATTAAATACATAGTATACAGTATAGAATTATTTTTTTTGTGTCAAAGGTTTTATTGCTCGCAATCTTAACATAGTAATAACTCCATTGTCACTGCCACTTTCTAATATTCTAAAATAATACATCCTATTCTCAGAAGCTCCAGGAATAGTCTGCCTGGTGAGTTGCGGAGTCTCAAATAAGCAACTAGTAACATGAGGGGTCAGCAACACAACTGCTGTGTGAGGGGATGTGAAATATGATTTAGGGACAACTGCATGTGGCTTGACATCAGGTTAAAAATAGCATATGAAACTATCAGAACTTCAAACATTCCCCTCTCATATACTGTAATGCGTGTAGGACCATTTATCACCAAGAATAGCTTCAGAAGAGATCTCAGGTTACATTTTGTTTGCAGGTGGCTATAGGAGGGATGTTTGAAGACCCTGGTACAACAGCAAAACTGACTGGAGGCATTTGTTTTTCTCCTATTGTGTGGTTCAAGCTGAGAAACCAAAACGTGTTACTTGTTCACATGGTAATCAATAACTCTGAGTACACTGATGCTGATATTTGTATTAGGTATAAGCCCAATACTGCTTTCATTTACTTATAGATACAAAAATATCAACATCCAATTACATGTGCTCTAAAGTTTTATGTTTTCTTTGCTGTGACTGAGTGCAGACCTGACCTGGCGAGAAGGTCTCTTATTATGAGGTCACATTGTGAAGCCTCAGTGCAGGGAAAAGCTTTCAATTTGAAAAAGTGCTTCAGCACAACTGTAAATAAAATGTGTTTTATTGTTTCCATTGCATCCGTATCCTTGATCAATTTACTCATCGTAGGGCCACTAGCAAACCTCTTCTTGCTGAGTTTCTAGACATTTCATTCAGGTTATTTTTTTATTGCTGTAGGTTCTTATTCTGACAGCGCACAGTTTGTAGTCTGCTTCTCTTTGCTTCATCGCTATTAACAGCTATAATTACCTTTTTTGTTTGGAAAGAAGCCTCCAGCCATAAAGTTCGATATAGAAAGTGATGTCCTGATGGTTTGTAGTCTACTACGTGGGGAAAAAGAAGCATTCAGACTCAATTAGCAATAACGATCCATCACCAGCTGAGCACTTGGCTGCAGTGTTTGTACTGTACATTCGGCGACCTGCTTTAAATGCTAACGAGGCTATCTTTTTCTCCACAAAGCATGGTACGGAATAGATAACCCCTTATCTCTCCCCTCAGCAACCTGATGAACTTGCAAAATCCAAAAAAGCATCAAGTCACAGCTTAGAAAAATATTATTTTAGTATGTTGATTAAGCATATGTAGAATTAATATGAAATAACCTGCATTAAGGGCTTATAAAATTTCACCTGACTATTTGGAAAACTTGAGGCATAAATAGAAGTCAATGTCTACGGAATACATTTTGCTGCTTTATGGTAGTGCGTGATGTTCCTCACCCTCCCAGATTGGTATCTGTTGTTTTTCTACATTGAGCTAATTATGGGGGTTAGAACCGACAACACCTCAAGCAGGAGAAATTTGAGCTATCTATAGCTTTTATTACTGTACAATAAAACTGTAAAGTTGGAATGTCTGTACATTGAAGATATTGCCGAAAAATTTATCTGGGGAAATGCAAGATGAGAACAGAGTACATCAAGCACGTTTTTAGAGTTTTTGTCTGTCTTTTGCACGCATCACAGAAAAACTAGTAACCGAATGGGTTTTTTTGCAGGTGTATTTGGCCAAGCTAGAAGTAACATACAGGCTTTGAGTCATCGTAGTGGAAAAGAAGGTATGCTACTTAGAAACGTAAATAATAAATAATATAAAATATTAAAAAAAAAAAAAAAAAAAAAAAAAAATCAACCTTGGAAGAATCATTAGTTCTTCTCAAAATTCAACAAATGGTGCTGTAAATTTTTTATATGCAATTATGAGTGTCCAATTAAATTCCACAGCTAATACACGTTTTAAAAAAAGTTAAAAAGGTTTCATTAGGTAGGGAGTCTGTTTCTCATTAAAAACCTTTTACAATGATTAACTAGTTCAGTTCTCTCATGTCCCACACACATGTACATTTCTTTTTTAAAGACAACGGAAACACCGTAACTTTCTTTTATCTACTTACTATGTATTTATTTTTTAAACCAATGTGATTATACACAAACATTCCTAAAAAGTCAGACATCGTAACACAGAGCTCCAATAACACGGCAGGGTTAAACTTGGAGGGTTCTCGCTGTGTAAACCTTTCCTGATGCAGAACAGTGCGGAATGAAAAAAACAACTTAGCATGAACTCCTTCTTAGTGCCAAGAACAAGGTTGTTATGAAGCAAACTGTCACCCCACATGTACTTGGAGAACATGTTGAGAGCATGAAATACAAAACACAATGTCTTTAGAAAAGACTTTCGTAAGGCAGAACAGCATGGTTACAATTAAAGCATTTCCTTAAGCAATGAAGCAAAACTCTTGAGCAACACCCATGTTTTCTCTTGCTGTTAGCCAAAACCGAGCAAATTACTTAAAAATAAATAAATAAATAAATAAATAAATAAATAAATAAGTGGGGTACAAATGCATCATATCACACTCACGCTTTATTACTCAGAATCTTCAGTTCTAATCTTGCTGATACACGAATTGCCAAACAAAATAATCACAATACATAAATAAGTGAATCGATACTCCCCTCAATCACTATAGAATGCAATAAAAAGAATTGTTTAATCATCCGGAGTTTGTGAGTTTGACTACTGGGTGGTGCCTACACCTACAGGTATAAGTAGACAGAAGTCCAGAGAGCAGATTGGCTGTGGGATGGCATACCCACACTCACATGTCAAACATTGTGACATCAGCCAATCATATACGTCTCCAAGTTTACACAAGCAAAAAGGCTGAATAACGATCTGGCTGCCATCACGAGTCTTGAAGGAAGCATGTGATCGTCTTCTCCCTCCCTGCTTGGTAGTTACAGTATCACCTTCAAAGGAAAGTGCTCCAACAACATAGAAATCGTACAAGCCGTACAATGATATTCCTTCTAAATGGCATGCTTTTTCTGAAATTACATTTATATTCTTTGATATCTGGATGTGATATCTGGATCTGGTCCCATTCTGTTGCATAATACAAATCCAAGCTGCCACTAAAGGTAATCAGCTAAATGGTCTTGATACCAGTAAATGGTAGACTTTAGCTATCCTTTCCGAATATACTAGTAACGGTATCAGTTCTCCTTATATAAAAGGTGACTGCATGAAACCCGTGCTCTTCAGAATAAATCACATACATTGTAGTATCTTGGTGCAACATGGCTGATGTGGTGCAATGCGTTAAGCATGAGACAGCAGTATGTGCCTTGGCACAGATTTTAAGCAACTGTCCAAAAGGAACAATAAACCATTCTTTTAATTCATTCAAGATATCCTCTCTACTAATGTTTTTATAAAAGGACTGGTGAAAGCAATCATACTCGTTGCTCTAGTGTTCAACTGGATTAAGATCTGGTTACTGTGAAAGCCATTGTAAATTATTTACATAAATTTTCATACACATCATGCCATTTAGCCAGATGGTGAAACTGGCATCCTGAAGGGATGGACACCACAGGATAAACAGTCAGAATATATCTTCCCTTTTAAAGAGAAGAGGACAAAAACCATGCCAGAGCAAGACAGAACCACTTTGTATGCAATATATTAGTGTTTAGAATATACAATACAAAGTACAATATAAACCCATACCATGCAGCCATTACATTAGCTCTCTGTGGAATGAGATTTTAAAAACGCGCAAGAAAGAGGTACAGAAAGTGTCACAACAGGAGACAAATCCTCCAGTTTTTTCAATTCCCTATCGATAGTGTGTGCGCAAGTAGATATTTCTGCTGAAGTAGGTAAAATTATATGAACTAGATGTTATACTACGGAAACCTGTTTGCATTAGACGAAAAACAAAAATGAAAGAAATAGCAGTACATATTCCACTCTATACAACTCGAAATTCTGAATTATCTGAATTTAACTCATCATATGCGTTGCGATGGATTGGCACCCTGTCCAGGTTGTACCCTGCCTTGTGTCCTAAGTCTCCTGGGATAGGCTCCAGGTCCCCGCGACCCTGAATACAGGATAAAGCGGTATAGAAGACGAGCGAGTGAGAGTGAGTAATTTATCATATTAATTATAATTTCCCATGGAACTTTTTCCATGTCACCTTCACCTCTGGTGCACACATTAGGAATAAACTGATAAAGTTATACACAGTCCATCACCTTAACCACCAAGCCACCCCTGCTCCCATATATAAAATATGACTTGTTATCTTAGACCTTAACTAAATCTCACAATTCAGGCATATTCCAAATGGACTTCTCAAACTTCTGACTTATCTCAGAGTAATTCCCCTTATAAAGTCTGACTAAGTCTTGCCCTTTACACCTCAAACTCCTCTCAAACTGACTCATCTCAATGATCTGACCAATTAACACAAATTTGGACTGAACTAGAAAAACAAAATGAGAATTATGATCAACATTCTGAAACAAGTTTGAATTTATATGATTTATCCTGAAGCCTTCACGTTAATACAACTTAAAACATTAATGCAAGTTAGACTGAGATAAAGGAGGGAGATAATGAAATGTTAGTTTTGTTTTTTTTTTAAAAAAAAGACAAACAGCATACTGTCCATTTTACTGTTCTACCTGGTGGAAAAGAATGTGTTTTGATAACACTGTTTACATTTTTAAAAAAAATCAATAGTTTTCTGATTAGGTTGTTTGTTTTATATTTACACATTTCCTTCTTTTTGTCTGGTGTCCTTGAGGGATGATCTTTGGACCTGCTTAAAATATCCTTTGTGAGTCCACTTATACAGCTAAGGCCTATCATCACTGCTATTTAGATATGAACCATGACAAGTGATTATTAAGATCAGTCTGATTAGATGAACTCCACACATCAATAAACCTTAAACTGAGCTAAACTTCAGAACTCTCGCACGTGACGGTGGTGTGAGACCTCGCGCGCAGTCTGACTGACCGGGTCCTCTGATACACAACAGCAGCAGCTTCACTAAGAAATAAAGGCGGTCAATTTAATGTTCTCGGGCTCAAACATCTCTGGATTTCTTTTTTTTTTTTTTTTTTTTAAATCTCGACGTGACCCTGAACACGGTAGCGAGTCCGCATAGAACACGTGGAAACAGGATGTTGTATCTGTAGTATGTTTCCCCTCAAACTTACAAAAAAAAACAAAAAAAAAGTTTTTATTTTTTTCCCCACATTTCTGTACACACACTGGTATTGATTTTGACTTTTGTAATATCTGTGGGTGCGTTTAAATTTACACAACCACTAAAACAAAAAATATTTTAAAAAGCGCGCAATTTTTTCAGTGTAATAACGAATTATAGTCTCGGTGTGAATACTGGTTCACTTTATAGCCGCCGGCTATTTATTTGTTACATTAATTAATTAATTACATCAATATGTGAGAAATCCCGCGTAAATTAGAAGTTCACAGACAGCGCGAGACTGAGATCAATGCAATGAAGAAGAAGAAAAAAAAGTTCTAGTCTCACTGAAAGGAGAAAAGCAGGAACATCCGACACAAAAAGCCACTTTTGTTTTGTAAATAACCGGGTTTCAATTTACCTTCTCGGTGGAGTGAAGACCACACTGTTCCCTCGGACTGAAGAAGAGCTCGCGCACGCGGTCACGCACACACACAAAGCTCCACGTGCTGAATCTAATAATGACGCAATTTGGGCTGCGCACAAAACCCCACTACTCACTACTTAGTGTACCTTCATAGCCACCAACCACATACAAACCATCTACAGGCAGAGTCGGATGATGTTCCTCCTAACTCTATCGAATCTGCAAGAAACTCCTACAGATGTTCTACAATACAGATGGTATTTTGTCTGCTGTAGTGGGTTTGGGACGGAACCTTAAATGCAGAGATGCTGCTGGACTGAACAAGGTGCTTAGGGGAGTGTAATCTGTGATAGGCTTTAAACTGGACTCAATGGACCTGGTGCTGGAAAGTAAAACGTTGAACAAAATGCTGTCCATCAGACTCAGGTTCACGCTGCTTTAACACCTCTTTATAGTGACTGGGGAGGTGATTGGAATTCCTGGTCAGTTAAAGCAGTTTCTCAGTTAAACATCTTGCTCTCCCTCATACAGTAACACACTCACTGTTCACCATCATGTTTATTTATTTCTTCATCTACTCATCATGTATCTTTATCTGCATTGACTTGCACTACATCAGTCTCACACCATTCACTTTTACACTGCTGTTACTTTCAATGTCTATAACTCTTCGTTTTTGGTAGTCTATATGCTAATATTTATCAATATGTCATATTTGTTTCATTCTCTCTCTCTCTCCGTGTACAATTCTCTTGGTATTTTCTGGTCATCTTCCAGTTATTTTTTTCCATTTGACTACATGATTGACAATCTGTAATTGCCACACCATGATTATTGTCTATCTATCTATCTATCTATCTATCTATCTATCCATCCATCCATCCATCCATCCTATCCCTGGAGACCTGCCAATCTACTGCGGGGACCCAAGCACACACTCATTCACACACTATGGGCAATTTTGGAATGCCAAATAGCCTTATCTGCATGTCTTTGGACTGTGGGAGGAAACCAACGTACCTGAAGGTAACCTACCAAGCACCAGGAGAACATGCAAAATCGACACACAGATCCTGGCCAGAAATCAAACCATGGAGGTTCAGTGGTCACAATGCTAACTACTATGCCACCATATGCCGCCTGTATTGAATTTAGTATTTAACAAAAAAATTGTACTTGAGTAACCACATAGCTTCATTCATTTATTTATTAATTAATTCATTTTCTATATAGCTTAACTTGTGTACAGGGATGCAGTGGCCTGGAGCCTACCCCTGGCATGAGGTGGTATACAACCTGGACAGGGTGCCAATCCAATGCAGGGCACACACACATATACACACATTACCAGCAATTTGGAAACACAAAATAGTAACTAATATGCATATCTTTGTACCAAGCACATGAAGAACATGCAAACTCCCCACTCCACACACTCAAAAACACAATTGAACCATTGTCCCTGCAGTCCCATCGTCCTTAACAATGTAAAATAAATGTTTAAAAAATCGGTTATCTTTATTTACAACCTTTTCCAACACTGCCCTCATGGCTTATAAAATAAGTTCCATTCAGTTTTAATTAAATAGCAGGTTTTAATACGGATATAAAAACACACAGCAACCATAGAAATTTGAATTTAGATCCAAAATATCTTTGAGGTGATAATGACCAAAAAGCCCTCATTGATATACCATAAGGAAGAAACCATTAGAGGAACCAAAAGTGAAAACTTATTTTAGATTGTTTTCATTTTGTCCACGGTAGCATCTATTTATTTATTAGCTGGGGTACTCGACGTTTTTTGGGGTAGTTGACCAATGCCTCTTTATTTAGTTGTCAAATTATTTTTTCATTATAAAACCACTTTCATGACAATAAATTGTAAAATATAAAGGTGATCAGTCATGTCTTAGGCCTGTTTGTGGGTGACTTAGGGCTTCTTATGATCAAACTGTAGTTGCCATATTTTCTGCTATGTACCAGTATTCCAAGATATCCAAATGTAGGTCAAATTCTCTTAACAACATGACAAGGTAAAAGACCAAAGATTTAAAAAATTGTATACACTCCAGTTTTGAACGTATTTTGAACTCAAGAAAGAATTCCACATGCACAAACTTATGAATATAAAGGAATTTGAATGGATGGACCAATGTCTCTCCTCTGACAATGTGTACCCGTCTTTGCCAAATATTACAGGAAAAGCTTCAGTGTTGTGTAATGACAGGCTTGCCTGGGTTCGTCCCAGTTTGGCTTATCTATGATTTGATGCACCCCAGGGCATGAAACTATGGCGCATACAAGGAATTGCTAGAAAACTGTACCAAACATTTGGATTTTTGGTAAATGTAAAAAAAAAAAAACATTAGTGTATCATGGGTACACTTATCCACTTGGACTGTTCATTTCTGTGTCATGTTTACACATGTATGTTCATTTTTATTTTACATTATTCCACAGGTAATTTACTTACATAATGAGTTATGAATGTAAATCTTTAATGTGACCCATCATTGACCTTTAACTTAACCCCAACGTTAAGAACATGTTCATTAAAGGAAGGAAAATGATGCATACCTAGTCAGCCTATGAATCATCTAGAGTATGAACGGTTAGACAGAGGACACAGCCTAATATTTGTATGTTCCATTGCTCATATTGTTGATACTCGCTGGTCTGTGATATTGGCCAAGAAACTTCTCACTCGAGCAGGTCTGGACACAGAGGATTCTCTTGGGAATAAATGGGATGCTAGCCTTACCTGGACTGACCATTTTAGGGTTTGAAGAATAGAGTGTATGCCTCACTTGCCACATCCTATGCCAGTATTACATCTGAATGCTAATGCATGCCTTGAGATTGAGCACAAGTTACAATCACAATTCTACTAAAACAGTTTTGAAACAAAAAATAGTTTTGGAAGATTGCATTTTTGTTAAAAAGGAGACACCAATATGACAAACAGAGAACTATCCTTGGGAGAAAAGAAAGCAACTTTGAAACTGACAGAAGAGGGAAATCGATCTGATCCATTGCACAAGCACTGGCAGAGGCCACACAACAATTTGCAATGTCCTAAAAAGGGAAACCACTGGTGTAGTAAGAACCAGATGTTGAGCAGTTTGCCAATGGAAAACAGCAGAGGATGGTGGAAATATTGTGAAAGCAGTGAAAAAAGAAACAGTCAGTGACATAACCAACAACCTCCACAGAGCAGGGGTGAAAGCAATGCAATCCACCATTTGAAGAAAACCTTGAAAGCAAAAATATAGAGGCTATGACTACATGATGCAAAGCACTCGTCAGCAGTGAGAATCAAAAAGAAATTTCCAGAGAAATAGGGATGAGCCACAGTAGTTCTAAAATAAAAGTGAATCAATAATCAAGTTAAGAAAGGGACAAACGGTGGAGCAAAATAGGATCTGCTCATGATTAAACACATAAGTCGCTAAGTCAGTGTATGAGCTTGCATGGCTTCTTCTGGAACAGGTCCACTGAGGTCATTGAGGTCTTCTATAAATTTAAATGTACAATTTTACAATTATAAATTTCATCCCAAGTCCCAGTTTCTCTTGAATGCCCCTCATACGTTTGTGTTCCCCAATGCTGGTAGAAAGAACAGCAATAAATTAAATTACACTGAACCTAAAACTTCTCCAATACAGTCTCCATAGGTCCAATCATGGCTCTAAAACAGTCAGTTATTGGTGCAAAAGTTGTTCTATTCAACATTGATTCTCATTCACAATTTCATTATAATCAAGTATACTGTACTGACTGTAGATTCTGTGTATAGAGTCACTCTCTGTGCAACTTAAATGTTTAGCGTGACTGCAATTAACAGAACCCAGTCTCCCCTTTAATGCATTTTGCCAGTATCTTTATAAAGTAGCGTGGGTCAGTCACTGTGCAGATGAAAATGTTTTTTCTTTCTTTCTCAGGACAGAAAGTAGTGCAGTTCTGGGTTGTTTTCATATTTTAATCCATACGATCCACCCAGCACAAGCAGAATCTACAACAGGGATTAAATGATGTGGCATCTGAAAGGGTCAACTGAGACTGTTGTGTTATATTATGACACAAACATGGAGTGTACATGTTATATCTCAATGTCCTGACTGTACAATAGAAGATTGAGGGAGAGAGAAAAAAACAGTCGATTGTATTCTCGCACATGCCACCCTCAAGCTAAATGGAGTTTGGACATAAGCTCTGTTCCCAGTTCTGTGCATCAGCCAAAGTCACGTGCAAGACCAAATTCAAATTCAAATTCAAATTTTATTCGTCACATACACAGTCATACACAGTACGATATGCAGTGAAATGCTTACACGACCGCCAGTGACCTTAAAAAGAGAATTGAATCTTACAGTAAGGAATAAATATGAATAAAGAAATAGGAAAATTTTAACTTAACTAGAATAAAAATGGAAATAAAAAATAAAGTATACTGTACATAAAATAGAAATAAAAATAGAGATATACTGTACAATAGAGATTTTCTTTTAAAATTGAAATTTGGTGGAGGATGTATGGTGTGCAAGTAATTTTGCATGGAAACATGTGTTAAGGTGCCTTATTAAAGTGACTTTGTGCAGGGGTCCAGAATGTAAACATAAATATGAGTTCCAATGTCAGGGTAGATGTGCATGAAAGTGTCCATAGATGTACTTTGTTTGTTGTATCTATGATCGTTATTTTATCACGTCATGTTATATCACGTCTATCATGTGCAAGTCTGCACTAGCCTGTGCCAACTTGATGTCTAAGCGTAAGTAACACTTCTCACAATAGAGAAGCTGAACATGGCAAACCATTCCACATACAGTGCCATGAAAATGTATTTGTCCAGACCTATTGGCCCCATGTGAAAAAGTAAATGAACTCTTGCTAAATCATGAATGAACTGTGATTTTTGTAAAGCTGAGGTAAATTCCATTCGCCACACACAGCCATGATTACTGCAAGACATGTTGAATCAAGAAATCACTTAAATAGAACCTGAAATATGCTAAAAGATCTGGCCGGCTTACCAAAATTACTCCTAGAGCACATAGGCTACGTTTACACTGCAGGTCTCGATGCTTAATTCGGATTTGTTGCCTATATCTGATTTTTTTGACCGTCTGTTTACATGTTCTTTTAACTATGACTCATATTCGATTCACGTGTTTACACTCGCCATACCACCTGAAACATCGCACATACTTAAATGGAGGTTCTTGCGCTACACACTGGCCAAGAAGGATGAAGGTGAAATATGCTTAACGCTACCTCTGCTATATATGCAAAGTTCACGCACCATGGTTTTAAAACAGAGGAGGAGAAAAAAAAAACCGCACATATGCCTTATTCATCAAAATACTGATTTAATGTTATTTAGCCCAAATAAGCATTAACACAAGGCGTGTGTGTGTTGGAGGGGGGGGTGTTGTTCTTTTCCTTGTCACCTGCGATGTTGTGATTCCACACGCGCTTCCACCGGAGAATAACATTACGTCATTAAACCGCGAAGAGGTCGCAGTTTTAATGACGTACAGAACACAATGTCTCAGGGAATCCGATCTGTCTGTTTACACGACAATCACATTAGCACATATCTGATTTATATCCGATTTATTTCCACATATGAAGGAGGCCTGAAACCGATCTCGAAATATCGGAATTTTTTCCTGTTTACACATGAAGTTGTTTTTATATTGGACATTCGCCACACATTCAAGATTAACTCATCTGTTTATCAATAATTATGCAAAAAAAACCCAGACAATACTCCAGAGTATTTTCTTACTCTGGAGTAGATAGAGAAACTAGTACAAATAAAAATATTTTTAGATCTTCTCCTGTTACAGCCTGCTGGAGCTAAATCTTTCAGAAACATTATAGTACAATTGGTTTTACATGTGTAACCCACTTAACGAAAAAGCTATTGAAAATTAATAATTTTTTTTATAAAAAATTAATAAATAAAATGTTAAACTGAATATTGTGAAGGGAATGGTTGTAGTTATTAGCAATGATGGAGTGGATTATAGTACAATTGGTTTTACATGTGTAACCCACTTAACGAAAAAGCTATTGAAAATTAATTTTTTAATAACAAAATGATCAAACTGAATATTGCAAAGGAAATAGTTGTAGTTATTAGAAATGATAGAGTGGATTTTAGTACAGTCATAAATACAGCCCGACTCTCAGTAAACAACTTATCTGTTTTATTGGCACAAGAATTCTCTGTGTAATAATTTATTTTATAATGTACATTAAAATAATTATTAATGAATTCAACAAAAAAATAAATAAACAAATAATCCATACTGTAGCCTAACAGTGTAATATGTTTGATGTCCTGTGAGGTATTCCTCTGTAATCTTGTATATTCTTCAGTAAACAAACGTTTGGGTCTTGGGCATGCACTTTTTAGACGGTCCCTTAGTGACTCCATTGCTATAAAGCGGCGGTAGCGTTTCTGAAAAGATTTAGCTCCAGCAGGCTGTAACAGGAGAAGATCTAAAAATATTTTTATTTGTACTAGTTTCTCTGTCCAATATAAAACCAACTTCACATAGAACATAGAACATATCCGATATGTGTCACATATGAGCAAAAAATCGGAATTGGGTCACATTTACCTGGCAGTGTAAAGATGACACATCCAGGTGATCATAAAAGAACCCAGAACAACATCTAAAGAACTGCAGACCTTACTTACATCAGTTAAGGTCAGTGTTCATGATTCAACAATAACAAAGAGACTGGGCCAAAATGACATCCATGGGAGAGTTAAGGCGAAACACAGAGCACTGGACTTAAATCTGGTTAAGATCCTTAAACAGGCGTTTCATACTTAAAAACCCTCCAGCATAGAACAATTCTGCATAGAAGAGAGGGCCAAAATTCCTCCATAGCAATCTAAAAGACTCATTGCCAGTTATTTTAAGGGCTTGATTGCAGTTGGTGGTTTACTGGTTTTTGGTAATTAATTTTTGGGGTAATTAATTTTTCACATAGTGCCAGACATGTTTGGACAGCTTTCTCTCTTAATAAATAAAATCATAATTTTAAAACTGTGTTTTGTATATGACGGTGGGTTCATTCATTCATTCATTCATTTTCTATACCGCTTAATCCTGTGTTCAGGGTCGCGGGGGACCTGGAGCCTATCCCAGGAGACTTCGGGCACTAAGCGGGGTACACCCTGGACAGGGTGCCAATCCATCACAGGGCACACACACACACACACACACACACTCACACACCCAATCACACACTACGGGCAATTTAGGAACACCAATTAGCCTAACCTGCATATCTTTGGACTGTGGGAGGAAACCGGAGTACCCGGAGGTTTCCCCTGGGTACTCAGGTTTCCTCCCACAGTCCAAAGAGGCGTTCCCAAATTTCCTGTAATGTGTGAATGAGGGTGTGTGCCCTGCAATGGATTGGCACCCTGTCCAGGTCTACCCCGCCTCATCTAAATGAATGTAGCAAAATAAACAAGTTTATCATAATGTGATATCTAATGGGGTAGGCTCCAGGGCTCCCACAACCCTGATTACAGGATAAAGTGGTATAGATAATAAATGAGTGAGAGTTAGTAGTGAACTTTTGAACTTAAGCCCTAGCTTGTACTAGTTGTTGCATAACAAAAAACCTATACCTCATTTTATGCTAAAGCATCTGGGTTGGTTTTGCATGCCAAGTAGACTTTTTTTCTAAAAAGAATGAGAATAAGATGGTGTGATGCAATATACTATATGGATTTTTTAATAAAGCTAGAAATCCCAAAATATCTTGCATTCCCCTGACTCACTCAATTAGTCTGAGCCCAAAGACACATATTCCGGAACTGCTGTCTCTACACCACAAAACATTGCCCCTCTTTATTCCAAACTTGGCTGAAGTTTTATTTTTCTTATGGTTTTGGCTATAAACCAGTGGCTTCACAGAGTTTTAAGTCGCTGTTTGCTTTACAGCCCGGCCTCCACGTACCCACCTCCACCCTGTCTAGTCTAAAATCAGCCCACTGTGGTTTGTGAGAGACTGTCTGTAGGATGCCCTTGAAAATAACACAAACACACAAAAACACAGACCTGGAAAGACGGAGTGGGAAGAAAGTGAAGGACAGTGTGAGAAAGAAAGAGAGAAACAAATGTCTAAAACATTAATTTTTATCTCAACAATGTAGCATTATGCCATGAAACAAAGAAACATGGCATGACATTTTACACTTTTAAAATGTCAAATTTTTAAATTTCTAATAAATATTTTAAATAACATACCCTTTCACACATACTGATGGTCAAACGGCTCAAGTTTTTGTTTTATCTGACCAAAGAACAGCTCGACATAAATGAATGTAGCAAAATAAAGAAGTTTATCATAATGTACATTGACATGTCATCAAAGCTGAGTTTAACTGCTCAATAAAGCAATTGTAAATATGGTACATGGGATATTAAGCCTCATTTCAGTCGCAATCAAAACATAAACACACCCATTGTGGATGTTGTGCTTGCAGTATTCGTACTTTTATACCCTTATACCCAGCCACTGAGATGCAGGACAAAATTGTCATGCACACTCAATCTGCGACCGGCACTAGGACCCGGAAGTAATGCGGTCGCCAACCAGGAAGTATAAGAGGAGTAAACAAACCACAGTACAACGCTCAGTCATTGAGTTCGGCCCATGTCGGTTTCGGTTGTCATTCTACAAAACCCTGAGTACTCACCTTTTGGGTTGTTGCTTTCTGCTATTGAGTGTGTATTTCTAGGGTTAAATTTGTGTTTTTCCCTGTGCTCCCCTTTCGTGAGAGTCCTTAAACTAAATCGCATGGTTATCCTGCCTACTCGCTTTTCTTCCGCGTTTGGGTTTACCATCCATGCTACATTGGGCTAACCGCTAAAGCTGCGTCTTCTGGTCACCGAGGTTAGTACAATCTGACAGAATGACTGAGCCTTGTGCGGTGAACCCAGCGGATCATGCGCGTCTCTGCGATGTGGTGGATCAGCATGCCGTGGTAATCGTTAAGCTAACCGGGGAGATCGCTACTCTGCGCCGGAGTGGCCAAGACGTTGTGGCCTTGCGCCGCGAGGTTGCGGAGCTCAGGCGGGAGAACGCGGATCTCCGTGCAGCTGTTGATGGCGCGGCTAGCTGGCCGCCCGTCGCGGCGGCCGCGGCGCCGCATCATCCCTCCCCCCTCCTTCTGATGTTTTTCTCTCATTACCAGAGAGGTGGAATGGCAAGGTTGGGAATTGCATTGTGTTTTTGACAGCACTCGGTCTTTTGTTTGAGATCAATTCCACCAAGTACTCCACCGATCGGCTATGCATTGCTCTCCTCGTTTCGTTGCTCTCATGGCAGGCAGCTGAGTGGGCCACGGCAGTTCTCCGGGCAGACACGCCCATTCATGTACGGAGTTCACTCGCCAACTTAAACTAACCTTTGAACACCCTGTGGGTGAGGTGGAGACCGACACCAAGCTCTACCACCTGCGGCAGGGAGGATTGTCCGTGAGTCGCTACACCGCCGAATTTCGTACTCTCGCGGTCCAGACCACCTGGGGAGATGCGGCGCTCTGGACATCCTACAACTCGCTCTCTGGATCGACCAGCGCCTTCTCTCTCGCCCGAAGCCAGCCCCTAGAACCCTGCTGCCAGCACCCACCTTTGCCTTCACCACCCCACGACCGTCAAACTCCGCTACCTACACCACCCCTGGACATGTCGGTTCTCCACCTCCTGCCGTGGTTGACACAGGAGCCGGGGAACCCATGCAATTAGGGCGTGCATCCCTGACCGCTGCAAAACGAGAACGGCGCTTCAGAGATGTCCGCGTCGCCAGGGACCGCCCAAGCCTGGTGAGCGATGGGAGCAGCTCGCCGAGCCACCTCCATCTCTCTGTCACGACACCTAGCCTCTCTCGTCTCATGGTACAGGTACACCTCCAGTTTGGCCACAAACGGGCCAGAAGTACTGCATTCATCGACTCCAGGGCCGCAGGTAACTTCACTGACTCTTCCTATGCCAAAGAACTGGGGGTGGAGTTTGAAGCGTTATCCCAGCCTGTTCGTATCACATCAGTCGACGGTCGGCCTCTCTCCTCCAGCCCCATTTCCAGCCAGACTCGACCCATCACCCTCATCATCGACCAGCATCACAAACTGATCCAGTTTCACCTCACCTCCATCTTATCACCACCCATCATACTCGGGCACCCATGACTTCTACAGCATGATCCATTAATCTCCTGGGCCCAAAACCGGATCTTACAATGGGGGCCGACCTGTTCCGAGCTCTGCCTACGGGCTCCGGCAGGGACGTGCTCTAGGGAGTCCGAGGCCCCCGACGTCGACACCAACGCCATCCCTGCCGCCTATCAGGACCTGGCTGAAGCATTTTGCAAGCTACTCATTGACCGCCTCATTGCCCTTACGACCTGGCAATCGATCTCCAGCCGGGTTCTATTCCTCCCCGCGGCCATCTCTACTCCCTGTCCACCTCCGAGACACAGGCGATGGAGGAGTATGTGTCTTCTGCCCTCCGTCACGGCACCATCCGGCCCTCCTCATCGCCTGCCGCCGCGGGATTCTTCTTCGTGAAGAAAAAAGGCGGCGAACTACGCCCATGTGTCGATTATCAGGGGCTCAACAACATAACGATTAAAAACCGACACCCATTGCCTCTTACCAACTCTTCCCTGGACGCCCTCTCTGGCGCCACCATTTTCACAAAGTTGGACCTCCGGAGCGCCTACAACTTGGTGCGCATCAGAGAGGGCGATGAGTGGAAGACGGCCTTCATTACCCCCACAGGACACTATGAGAGTCTCGTTATACCTTTTGGACTTTGCAATGCACCAGCAGCCTTCCAACGTTTCATCAATGACGTGCTCAGAGACATGCTCGGACGTTGGGTATTCGTCTACCTAGACGATATCCTAATCTATTCACGCACCCCTACAGAACATGTCCAACACGTCAGAGCGGTACTGAAGAGATTAATCGCCCACATACTGTACTGTAAGTTGGAAAAGTGTGCTTTTCACGAGCACTCCACCACGTTCCTGGGTTTTGTCATCTCGCCCCAGGGTGTGGCCATGGACCCGCAGAAGCTAGAGGTTGTGCGTCATTGGCCCCTACCCAAGACCCTCAAGCAACTTCAACAGTTTCTCGGGTTTGCGAACTTCTATCATCGCTTTATCCGGGGCTACAGTACAGTTGCAGCCCCATTAACCGCTCTGACAAAACCCTCCTCTCATCACCTTCAACTCAACTCTACCGCTATCTCCGCCTTCCACGAGCTCTGCCATCGATTCACCACTGCACCCATTCTCCTTCATCCAGATGCAAATCAACCATTCGTTGTGGAGGTGGACGCCTCAGATGTGGGCGCCGGGGCCATCCTATCCCAATGAGGTCCAGATCAAAAGCTACACCTTTGTAGCTTCTTCTCCAAAAAATTTTATCCCACTCAGCAGCGATACGGGGTAGGGGATCGCAAACTACTGGCCATAAAGTGGGCATTGGAAGAATGGCGACACTGGCTACAGGGCACCAGAGAGCCATTTATCATCTGGACCGATCACCAAAATCTTATCACCATATGCAATCTCAAACAGTTAAACCCCAGACAGGCGCGGTGGGCACTGTTCTTCGAACACTACAATTTCCATCTGTCCGCGCCTGTCCTACCTTCATCCAAGATCATCGCCCCACTCCATTGGGAACTGGAGACAAGGGTTCGCCAAGCGCAGACTGCGGAGAACGAACCGGCAGGTGTGCCGCCTGGACGACTCTATGTCCCCAACACCGAAAGGAACGAGGTCATCCAATGGGGTCACTCCACCCCTATCGCCGGACACCCAGGTACTCAACGCACGCTACAGTTCATCCGACGTGCCTTCTGGTGGCCATCCATGACAAAAGACATTGATGAGTTTGTCCAGGTGTGCCCAGTGTGCGCCCGGGCTAAAGGCACAAACCAACCAACACCTGGGGAACTGCAACCGCTACCTGTTCCCCGCCGGCCCTGGTCGCACATTGCCATTGACTTCATCACGGGCCTGCCGGCCTCGGGAGAGAACACCACCATCTTAACCATCGTGGATCGTTTCTCCAAAGCTGTGCACTTGGTGGCCTTTCCCAGACTCCCGTCAGCTAAACAGACAGCCGAGCTGATATTAGAGCACGTAGTCAGTCTGCATGGGTTCCCCAAGGACATCGTCTCGGACATAGGGCCCCAGTTCACTGCCCGGTTCTGGAAGGCCTTCTGCCGTCTGATCAACTCCACCTGCAATCTTTCCTCTGGTTATCACCCTCAAACTAATGGTCAGATGGAGCGGACCAACCAACAACTGGAGCGCTACCTTAGATGTTTCGTGGCGGATCACCAGCGCTCCTGGGCCCGCCACCTCACTTGGGCAGAACTTTCTCACAAACTTCACGTCTCCACCGCCACCAAGTTAAGCCCTTTTGAGGTGTGCCACGGTTTCCAACCTCCAATGTTCAAACACCAAGAACTGATGTACCCTCAGCCCACCAGTTGGTCCGCAGGTGTCGACGGGTATGGCGCCTAGCCAACGCAGCCATACAACGAGCCAACATCCGTTACATCATCCAACACCGCCGTCGACACCCACCGGGACGATTGTACCACGTAGGTGACAATGTATGGCTGTCTACACAAAACCTGCATCTCCACACCGAATCCAAAAAACTCTCCCCCAGATTTATCACCCATCACGCATCACCCATCGTATCAATCTTGGCCACCTACCGGCTCCAGCTGCCTGCAGCGCTCCGGATTCACCCAGTATTCTATACCTCTCAACTCAAACCCTTCATCACATCACCCATGATTCCACCCACTCACCCTGCTCCTCCCCCCGGATCATCGACTACACTGTGCACCAGATCCTTGACTCGCGCCCTCGGGGCAGAGGTACCCGGTACCTGGTCGATTGGGAGGGCTACGGCCCCGTGGAACGGTCTTGGATTCTCGACCCTGAACTAATCTGAGACTACCGTTGTCGGGTATCCTCCACCCCAGGACCGTCAGGAGCCGGTCCTGGACAGGGGGGTACTGTCATGCACACTCAATCTGCGACCGGCACTAGGACCCGGAAGTAATGTGGTCGCCAACCAGGAAGTATAAGAGGAGTAAACAAACCACAGTACAACGCTCAGTCATTGAGTTCGGCCCATGTCGGTTTCGGTTGTCATTCTACAAAACCGTGAGTACTCACCTTTTGGGTTGCTGCATTCTGCTATTGAGTGTGTATTTCTAGGACACGGGTTAAATTAGTGTTTTTCCCTTGCGCCCCTTTCGTGAGAGCCCTTAAACTAAATCGCATGGTTATCCTGCCTACTCGCTTTTCTTCCACGTTTGGGTTTACCATCCATGCTACATTGGGCTAACCGTTAAAGCTGCGTCTTCCGGTCACCAAGGTTAGTACAATCTGACAATAATTAATGCCAGCCTCGAGCCTGGAGAAATCCAAGAAACCACGAGAAAGGGAATAAGCCCAAGGAGAAAAAGGCGGGATTACATCCGACAGAGGAATTGATCATTTACAAAGTAAAGCATATTTACCCAAAAACTTCTAATAGAAATCTTTTGACAATTTTGGGACAAGTGTTGGTTATTGTTAGCAAAAATGTGAAACTGTCTGCTATGGAGTCAGACAAAAACATGTTTGTTTTAAAGCTATTAAGTCTGTTACATAATGAACCTCATTTTTTGTTGTAGAACACATTACCAGATAAGTAACTCGGTAAGGGTTTTTTCCTTTCAGATCACAATCTACTAACTATTTACAACACCAATTCCAAACAATTTGGGGCAGTATTTTTATACTGTATTTTTGGGGCAGTATTTTATGATTTACCATTTTTATTTAATTGTTTGTTAAAAATATGCACTCATTTCAAATCTGGCGGCTTTAAAATTCTGCCAAAAAAAAAGTTGGTAAGTTGACCAATGTGGAACATCACCATTTTAGTGGCTAACACTTGTTAAGCATTTTAACACTGGTTGCTCAAGTTTATCTATTGAGAGTTCCACCTATTCGTCCATTATGCAGGTCTTCAGCTGTGCAATTGTATTGGATCATCATTGCCATATATTGCACTTCATAATGTATCACACATTCTCAGTTGGAGCAGGTGGGCCAGTCTAGCAGCCATACTCTGTGTTTAGCAGCCATGCATGTATACTCTGAGCAGTGTGTCCTGCTGGAAAAACAGGAATATTTCTAGAAAACATATCATTTGGATGTCAACATATGTTGCTATAAAAATGAACATATTTTTTTCTGTGTTAATGGTGCCCTAACAGATATGCGGTTTGCCCATGCCACAACACTGGTGCACCCCAATACCATGACTGAAACTTGGCTTTTGGACTTGGCTTTTGACCAGAATATATTTCTGTGGTCTGACGAGTCAACATTTTCTGAAACAACCGCTGTCCATCTCAGATGAGACAGAGCCCAGAGAAGTCTTTGATGCCTCTGGACAGTATTGATGTACGGCTTCCTTAAACCTTAAGTAGTGTTTGTAAATACAGTGACAAATAATATTAATGGACAAAAGTTTATCAAAGTGTCCCCAAATCCACATCATGATATCCACTACAGAAGCATTTTAAGACGGCGATTTCTTGATGAGATTACTGGTCATCTTACTTTCTTGATATGTGGTCACATTGTTATTGGTCTAAAATTGCCCCTGTCCCAACTTTTTGGAAAGATATTGAAGACACCAGATTTTCAACTTGTGCACTTTTTAAACAAACAATTTCATTGACTTGGTAAATCATCAAATAGAGTGTCCAAGGTGAATAAACTCCTTTTTGTTTTTATTGCAAATTTTCATACAGTCCAAACATTTTTGGAATTAGGGTTGTCCAAACTGAAACTGGCTAAAAAAATATAAAATGGGATAGATATCCAAAAACGGATATTGCAATGTGGCTGCTACTTTGCAGTCTTACTGCTATTCCCAGTGCTACTGTAAATCCTCTGGACTCGTGTCTTTTGTTTTAGGTCCAGCCAGTTGCCATGTTACTTTTTTATACATTCTGTTTTTCATTTTGTTTTCCCCATTCTTATTAGATGAGGCAGGTACTGCATGCCCGTGAAATAGTGGAGATTTTTGGACTGTTGTAAATAATAACTTGCCATCTCAAGATGGAATCTTCTTGCAATATTCAAGAACAAATCCCTTTTGACAGAAGAAAACAAGATTATTTTGTAAGAGGATAATTGGAAGAGATGTACTATAGATGGGGCAGGGGTAGATCAGTGGTTAAGGTATTGATCAGAAGGTCACAGGTTCAAACTCCAGCATCACCAACTTGCCACTGTTGGGCCCTTGTGCAAGACCCTTAACCCACAATTGCTCACATTGCTCTGGATGAGGGTGTCTCCCAAAATCCTGTAAATATAAGAGAAGTATATGAAGAAGGCAAGGAAACGATCATGTTCCACACCCTGTCCAACCTGATAGAGGCAGTGTTATGTGTTATACAGTATGGTTGTCTGTGAATGCAAATAAAAATAACAGGATGAATTCTGAGCTCTTCTTTCTGTTCGGATTCAGATGTACAGCAAATGAAACCCAAAGAAATAGATTGTTCCTGGATGTCCAAACCAGGCACCAGTCACCAGTAACCTACTTGTGTTTACTTACTTTTAAGACAAAAAACTAAATGCATAAAGACCCATGAACAAGCAGCAACTGAAGGCAGCTGCAGTTCTCTGTTCTGTAGGTTTATTAAAAAAAATAGAAAATAAAGTGTATTTGAGTTAGGACAATTTTCTCAGAATTCCCATTTTAGTCTCACTGGGTTTATCTTAGAAAACTATAGTAATAGTATATAGTATATGAATAGTATAGTAATTACTGTATTATTACTGTATTATTTTAGTTTGTCAAGTTACCTGTGTGCCTTTGAAAATGGAATGAGTATATAAATATTGACTACAATTGCTAAATGGTTAATGTAACATATTTTGTTAAATCCCTTAAATAAAAGTCTAGTTTGTCTAGTATTGACCAGACAGAATATTACATTATAAAGATAAGATAAGATAAGATAAGATAAGATAAGGTAAGATAAGATAAGATATACCTTTATTTGTCCCACAGTGGGAAAATTTCTATGTTACAGCAGCCAAGAAAGAAATTTGCAAATATAACGTCCCTACAATACAGTGTATACATACAGTACAAAAGAAAAGGAAAAACAATACAATAGTTAAACTTTAATAGTTAAATGATTTGCACTAGGGAATATTTCACAGATTAAAATGGTATTATTGCACAAAAATAATACAATATAATACAATATAAAATAATACAATATAATACAATATAAAAATGTTGTAACAACTGTATATGACAGTCATAAGTGTGCATTATGGCGGCTGGTTCACTGGGAGCAGCTCCGATTGTATAGTCTAATAGAAACAGGGAGAAAAGGCCTTCGGTATCGCTGCTCGGCTGCTCGGCTGCTCAGCGATGAAACGGTTTCATACAGTCATTCTCCAGCATTCTCCACCGGTGTACCTCCTGTACAGTGTCCAGGGGAATCTTCAGGGCTGAGCTGGCCATCTTTAACAGTTTGTCCAGTCTCTTCCTGTCTGCAGTAGAGATGCGGCTGCACCAGCAGATCACTCCACAGAAGATCACTGAGGCCACCACAGACACAAGAAAGGTTTTCAGTAGTGCTCCCTGCACTCCAAAAGACCTTAGCCAAAGCAGACTCTTTCTCCGCAGCCGAAAGAGTCTGCTCTGTCCTTTCCTATAAAATGCATCTGTGTTGTCTGTCCAGTCCACTTTGCTGTTCAGATGAACACCCGGGTATTTATAAGAGTCCACTCAATGTTCAGTGGTGATAGGGTAGTGTGTTTGTGCCTGCGAAAAGTTCTTTGGTCTTCCTCGCATTTATCTGGAGGGAGGTCCGTTGGCACTAGTCCACAAAGTTCTGGATCAGTCCACTTCATCATCATCATCATCATCATCATCCTCTTCCATCATCATGCCAAATGCATTATATAGCTGCATTTTAACTTAGACAGGAAATAGGAAGTCAAAATAATTTCTGTTAAAACATTTCTTCTGTTTAGATTGGAAGTTATGGAAGTTATTGTTTTTCCAGTTTCCTTTTGTCTTTTCACATCCATGGTGCCACACTCACATTCACAGTGAGGTTTGGATTTTGTTTGTTATTTTGACATGGTCAGTCTCTGAAGTCAATCTTCCTGATTTAGAAAAGAAAACATACATAGCAAATGCAATTCTGCTCCAACTACATAAACCAATTATTACTCTTTTTGTATATTATGGACAAACCCCACATCCTATCTCTTGATCAAAATCAGAGTTGATATAATTCTTTGTAAAGTAGAACTGAGAAGCCATCAAATTTATTATTGCAGCTACAGTATGCATGTAGGGAAAAATTTTACAATCTCCCACAGGTTGTCCAAACAGAAAATGTCCTTTCTGAAGACTTAAAATCTATTTCTCCAGGCAGCTCCGACATGAACACTACAGCTATGTGTGTGTTGTTTATGTCACTAACTCCTGTTTCTGGTAATACCTTAGGTTGTTGGTGACTTGCATTTGTTTTCTTCTTCTATCAAATCAAATCAAATCACTTTTATTGTCACATCACGTTACTGGTACACTGGTACAGTACACGTGAGTGAAATTCTTATGTGCAAGCTACACAAGCAATAGTGGTGTACAATTATAAGAATAAATACCTTATTAAATTTTAAGACTAATGGAATAATATATTACCTAGTCACTGGTTTAGCCATGTAGTGGATAACAACAGCAGAGCACATGGTAAGGAAAGCAGCTGAGTGTACAATTTTGAACCAGGTACTCTATGTTCGTGGGAAAATATTTCCGACTTAATGAAGCTTGTAAGCTGGGATACAATAACAATACATTGCATAAGCCTAAGTCTATTAAAACAAAGGTTATAAAAATTCCCAGCATAATCACTGTTCATGACATGAACAAGACAAGACAGCACAAATTCCCACTTCCTTAGTTTGGAGTCAAATCAGCATTGCATGGCAGGTCGAAACAGTTCTCAAACATGACAAAGGGCAGAGTTGACCACAGCTTTAAATCCTCCAGTTTTACTTTTAGTAAAAGTATAACATGATGCATACATTTATTACTACTGTATATGATGCACACTTATTTGCTGTCATCAATAATTGTGTACATGTGTATGCCATACAGTTTAGTATGCAGTTGCACAAATAAAGCCAACTAGTGTTAATGCAGAGGTGGCTCAAATAGTTAAGGTTCTGAATGACTGATCAGAAGGTTCGTACTTTAATACTTTAACTATTAACTATATTTAACTAAATTTGTTAAAATACTGTTTGATTAATAAAAATGTCTAATTGTGTAACCACCATCATCCTTTCTTATTTAACATGTATATAAGCTCAGCACTTAATGACATGACAACACTTGCATGTCAAAGTGTGAAAAGCGTAATTAGTGTAATTTTTAACCTGTAGGCTATTGTTCGTAGTACAGTACATATGCACACGCCAAATGTTTACATACACCTAGGCAAAAAATATTCATATATTCATCTAATCTCAGCTTTTCACACTTTCACTCACATGTGATATCACAATATATATATTTTTGCTAATCTCAACTATGCTCTTTACTTGAGCAGGTTATTTTAAAACAATTGATTAGAAACTGAGGTCCTGGCTGAGCTGCTTGGATTTTCCCACAGTATCAAGTGGAAAAAAACACCGTCTCCAAAACTAGGCCACAAGGTCAGTCCTAGTAAACTCTCCAGCATTTATTTAATACTTTCAGAGTTTGAGTCTAGCTGGAGCTATACAGTATATACCCTGTTTTGTGTTTCACATGTTTCACTCTTGCTATGGATCAACTCCTAATTATGGCATAAGCTCATATCATACGCTTCTAAAAACGGCTGGAATAAATGGCTGGAATCTTCTAGACCATCAATGTGGTGTTTGTAAATTTTATCTGCAATTTGTGAATATCTCTGCATTGGCTTATTTTGTGTGCCCATGATCTTGTCACAGTTTGCTGGTGTATAATTGATAATCAGTGTTAATGTGTTAATGTTGTGGCTGATAATGGTTTATGGTAACATGAAGTTTGAATGTCCTTAACCTAAGAAAATGTAAACCTGAACTGCACAGTATTTTACATTATATTCATGATCCTGTCATGTGGAAGAAAGGGTAAGCTTTATTACAGTCCACTTTTAGTCATACTGGCTATATTACTAAATTATGGATTTAATACCTTAGACTACAATAATCTTTCTAAAACTTTTGAGTTTATTCTCATGTTTTTCAAATATTTGCTTATAATTGCAATCAAACATTTACATACACTCATCAAGGACATGAATGTCATGCCAACTCTGGGCTTTCAAAGTTTTTTTTAATTGGCCTGTATCTGTGGGGGAATTTCTTAGAGAGTTTTTTTTATAGATACAATAATCAATAATGCATGGAGTTCCATGTCATGGGTTATTAAGTTACAACTGTGCAGCTTTGAAAGTGGAATCTGTCCAAAATATGCTCATGTGCTCTGCTGCTTTTCATGTTTTTTTCTGGGTATTGTTCCAACATTAAGGTGGTACAATGGTGAAGGTCCCAGGGTTCGATTCCTGTCTCGGGTCTGAGTGTGAGGTGTTTGCATGTTCTTCCTGTATTTGAGGAGACATGCAGAGTAGAATAATTGGCATTCCCAAATTGCCCCTAGTGTGTGAAAGTGTGTGAGTTGATAGTCAATCCACAGTAGCACATAGTAAAGAGATCCGATAAGTATACTTTTAAAAACTTACATTTTTAACTATGTACTTTAATTGTTTGTGGGAAAATGCACACACACACGTGTGTGTGTGTGTGTGTGTGTGTGTGTGTGTGTGTGTGTGTGTGTGCAGTAAAAGTTTGCTTTCAAATAAAGACAATTACAATTCCTAGAAAATCGTGCACATCCACTAGGCTTCATTTATCATTTATGTAAATTTCTTCCAAGATTCATGTGATGCAGATCAGTCAGAGTTTAATTCAATTCAATTCAGTTTTATTTGTATAGCGCTTTTAACAATTGACATTGTCTCAAAACAGCTTTACACAATCAAAAGAATTATTTAAGTTTGTATGGAATGTGTATGAATCAAAATGTTCAGATAGTCCCAGGTGAGCAAGCCGAGGGCGACAGTGGCAAGGAAAAACTCCCTGAGATGGTAATAGGGAGTGAAACATATCAGGAAATGATCTGCATTTATACAGTGTTAAGTGTTAGGTTCAGCTATAATAGTTGATGTTAATTGATGTTATAATAGTTGATGTAAAATGGAGTCCAGTAGTTATTGGAGACTCAGATTGACTTGTAGAAAGTTCCAGTCCTGAACTATCGAAAAGTCCTCCGAGAAACAGCTGACAGCACCAGTCGAGGCCAGAACCATCTTCTAAGTAGATAGAATCATCCCCAGACACCAGACGCATCCTAAAGAGACACACGGGGCATCCATGCGACGAGACCTCCAACCAGAAACTGGGCACCAGGATGGATCAGACAGGTCCGGAGGGCAGAGGGAGTCTGGATCACTGGCAGCTCAGGAACCACATGTGTAGCTCGACAGAGAGAGAGAGAGAAAGAGTGAAAGGGGGAGACAGGGGGAGAGAGGAAAGAGGGGGAGAAAGAGAAGAGGAGAGATTGCAATTAGGATTGGTCACAGTCACAATGTATAATGTGAATGTATATTTACTGTAGAGCAGTGGTTCTCAAACTTTTTCTGTCATTCCCCACTTAAGGGGGTGAGCGAATTTTCAAGCCCCACTTGTCAACAAAATAATAACGAAATCGGCCAAGTTTACTGTTTATTGAAATATCAATTCCTAAACCAATAAGATCAAACAACACCAAGGTCTAAATAGATAAAATACACGTGCAATTGTTACAAGGCTTACGTTGTCACTTATCATTGCATAATTGACCCCATGTTTATTAGCTGCTCAACAATCGTTTGTAGTTTTTTTGCACTGGCCAATTCTGTATGCAACTTTGAATGAAGCCATTTGTGCTTTGCTGTCCACTGATTCAGATTTTACCATGCGATTATCCTGCTGTCTGTATTCTGCCAGCTTTCTTTCAAAGACGTCCAGTGGTTTATTAACGTGACTGGAGTGTGTTGTCTCTAAGTGTCTTCCTAATTTGTTGGGTCTCATGTGGTCTGCTGCCAGCAGTTTAAGACACAAAACACACACGAGCCTCTCCTCTGCCCCCACCATCACCACCATGAATCCAAGCTCAAGATAGGCTTCATTAGGGGGGGGCGATATAACCAAAATCTCCTAACACAGGAGAAGCTATTTTCTAACTCAATAATGATATATAACACAATATAGCAATTTGTATCTGAAAATGCATAAATAAAAATGAAAACACAAAGAAATTGTTTTACATAATTTCATTTTTTTATGTAATTTTATTTGTTTGCCGCATTTTTTTACTTTGGCCATATTTGTTTGGATGTTTGGATTTCAGATGATAGAAAAGGTTTGACGTGTTTCCAGCACTTGTTAAAACAGTGCACTTGTGTACCTTCCAAATCACGTTCATCTCATTCGTATCACTTTTCTTATACCCAAACCAATTCCACACCACAGACGAGGCACATTTTTTCTTTACAGTCTCCTCGTCACATGTAAGCAAACTCACTGCTGCTGCACCGTCTTCTTCCATTGTCGAAGTGTATGTGAAGCCAAACACATCAAAAGTGGGACGAAACCGCGGCAGCCGATTGAGCCGAATATCTGCGCAAATACAGCGCAGCTCGACTATCTGAATAGCGCAGTGATGATCTGGTTTATTTGCGCAGCCCGGTGGATCGCGCAGCGCTGCTCGAGTCACAAACCTGCGCGACTCACTGTGTAAGTCACTGTGACTCACTGTGTAAACCTGCGCGACTCACAAATGTCAGGACTGTGTAATATTGTTTCCGCCTTGCCATGCCTGGTTTGTACGTGCGCATCCCAGCGGGGTAAAATGTATTTTGATGGTCGGCGCAGTCTATTTCTGTCAGAGTCGCGCAGCGCTGCCCAGTGGCTCGCGCAGGTTTGTGATTCGAGCAGCGCTGCTCAAGTTTGTCCGACGTTAAACCGTTATTGTTCCCCTATGGTTCCACTTTTTCTCCCGTCCCACAACTGATGTTATTTTAAATTTACTTGTATTAATGATCCATTTATTTGTGTGTGATTGTTTAGTTTTGAGCGTACGCTCTTCATTATCAATAAAGAAAAGCATGAATTAGAATAGGTACTTTCCTGTTTTTCCTCCCGTTCATTGCGCCCCACCTGTCATGTCTGTATTCCCCACTAGTGGGGCGCGCCCCACACTTTGAGAACCACTGCTGTAGAGTGCAAGCAGGGACTCCGGCAGGACTAACTATGACAGCATAACTAAAAGGGAGAGCCAGAAGGAAACACAAACATGAGGGGGAACTGAGATGTAAAGCAAACAATCACCTCACCGTCAACAAACCTGAGTGATCAAATGAGAGTGAGGAAGACAGCATCTAAACATACCAGTTCACCATAATACTCTACGTCCATGAGTCCCCCAGATCTGCTCCTTTACCTTATGGCAAATCTATTTATAAAAATGCTTGGCTAAATAAATAGGTTTTTAGCCTAGACTTAAACACTGAGACTGTGTCTGAGTCCCGAACACTATTTGGAAGACTATTCCATAATTTTGGGCCTTTGTAAGAAAAAGCTCTGCCCCCAGCTGTAGTTTTCATAATACGCGGTACTGATAAGCAGCCTGCATCCTTTGACCGAAGTAGGCGTGGCGGATCGTAAGACACTAGCAGTTCGCTCAGATACTGCGGCGCGAGACCATTTAATGCTTTATATGTCAAGAGTAGTATTTTAAAATCAATGCGAAATTTCACAGGGAGCCAATGTAGTGAAGATAGGATAGGGGTGATGTGCTCATATCTTCTGGTTCTAGTGAGCACTCTCGCTGCTGCATTCTGGACTAGCTGAAGCTTGTTTATGCACCTAACTGAACAACCAGACAGTAAGGCATTACAATAGTCCAACCTAGAAGTGATAAAAGCATGAACTAGTTTTTCTGCATCATTTAGCGACAATATATTTCTTATCTTGGCAATATTTCTGAGGTGAAAGAACTACTACATTACTTAGTAGTCTTTTTTTTGTATACATATATTTACACATATAGCTTATCCTAGGAAACTTAGGGAACTGGGTGCCAGTCCATCACAAAAGCAATTTGTGTACATCAATTTATGTAATCTGCATCTCTTCGGACCAGAGTACCTGGAGGAAACCCACCAAGCGGGGAGAACATGCAAACTTTGCACACACAGACCTGAGGTGGGAATCGAACAACTAATTGACCCTTAAGGTGCAAGGCCACAGTGCTTACCACTACACCACACATTAGTGGAATATAAAAGTTTATATTATTACAGGTTTGTCATGCTTTTTTGTGTAAATGCTTCTATAAATTACTTCTAGCTTCTTTTTTTAAAATTACTTTTCCAGCTTGATAGAATGAGGACCTTTACAGTATATAATAAATGCTTTTGAAATTGTCTTCAAAATGTCCAAACCTGTGTGTTTTGTTTGTGAAAATACAGCAGTGCTGTTATCTATAATGAGAGTGCTCTCACCCATAAGATATTTCAAATCAGACCACTCAAGAATTATACACTCAAACATTTCACAAGTGCTTGTTATTGAACGCTGCTGTCACATGCATCCCTGTGCTCCTGAGCTCTGTCCACAGTAAATGTACCTGGATGCCAACAAGCAGCTGATGAAGTGATTGTAAAACAACAGAAGAGATTACTTTAACACTTAATGTGGTAATGTTCTCTGATGAGTGTTTATTTTAATGACGTTAAAGAAGCTTTTGAAGCTTGCCCAGTTCCATGCTAACTAAACGGTGACACAGCTAATCTGGATAGTTAGCCAAACTTAGCTAAAGTTAGACTACCAACATCAACAACTGACAAGAAATCTAAATGGCCAAAAGAAAAATCTCGACCTTTGCCCTGGTTCCTGCTTCTCTGATCTCCATTGATCCAGAAGCTAGTGACCAGTGAAAGTCCTTTATATTCATCAAAGTCAGACTCAATCAGTATTCAGTCATCATTAACAGATAATGCTAGCAAAGCACAGCTAATTAAGTTTCTTGTACTTACTGCACTGCTCCAGTTTAAATTAGAGTGGCTGCATGAACTCGACTGATTACTTTATGGCAAAGATTACATTTCATTCTTATAAATTTTATTTAGTCCATGAAAATAAATAAATAAATAAATTATCTGAGCCTGTCTGATTTCTTGCAGCTCTAGCATGTGTGAACTCGCTGTGGGACTTTTAGTTGGGTGTGGAATAATTTTATGTCCAAAATCCATGACATGGATGTCAGAAGCAAAGCCCAAACATATTTTTCCTCTTTTTAAAAAACCAAACAAAATTTTTTATATGTTTCTGAAGTGCACTCATCTTCAGGTAAGCACCCAGACATCCACACTGGATGTCACCTTTCCTAGACTGTATGTAATCAACCTGCTTTATGGTGTCCTCAAAAAATCTGTCGAACAGCCAAGACATTCCTTCTCACAATAAACTGGGCTAGAGCCAGAAAAGCAGACAGATACAAGAACATTGTACTACAGTATGAGAAAATTCATATTACAGTTAGCCAGAAGACAAATATATACAAAGAGATCACTCTTTAAATTCCAAGCAATGCTTAACTTTACAGTACGAGTGGACTTTATACACTGCCTGTCAGAACTAACCTCGGAAGACCAGAAGACATAGCTTTAGCGGTTAGCCCTTTGTTGCATGAATGGTAAACCCAAACGCGGAGAAAACACGAGTAGGCAGGATAATCACGCTCTTTGATCTAAGGACTCTCACGATAGGGGAGCAAGGGAAAGACACAATCTAACCCGCGTCCTAGAAATACACACTCAATCAGGAAGCGAACCAAAAAGGGTGAGTACTCACGGTTTGGTGAACGATTCCGACAGGGCATCAGAAAAACTCAATGACTGAGCGTTGTACTATCGTTTGTTTACTCCTTTTATACTTCCTGGTTCATGACCGCATTACTTCCGGGTCCTAGTGCCGGCCACGGACCGAGTGTGCATGACAGTACCTCCCTGTCCAGGACCGGCTCCAGACGGTCCTGGGGCGGAGGATACCCTGTGACGGTAGTCCCGAATGAGCTCGGGGTCGAGGATGAAACGTGCTGGGACACAAGACTGCTCCTCGGGGCCGTAGCCCTCCCAATCGACCAGGTACTGGGTACCTCTGCCCCGAGGACGTGAATCAAGGATCCTTCGCACGATGTAGGCGGGACCGCCGTCAATGATTCGGGGAGGAGGAGCAGGGGAGGTGGGTGGAACCATAGGTGAAGTGATGAAGGGTTTTAACTGCGATGTATGGAAAACTGGGTGGATCCGGAGCGCCGCAGGCAGCTGGAGCCGGTAGGTGACAGGATTAATCCGTAAAGTGATGCGGTATGGTCCGGTGAATCTTGGGGATAACTTCCTTGATTCGGTGTGCAGATGAAGGTTTCTAGTAGATAGCCATACCATGTCACCTACGTGGTACAAACGTCCCGGGTGTCGACGGCGATGTTGGATGGCGTAGCTGATGTTGGCGCGTTGGATGGCGAGGTTGGCCTGGTGCCACAGCCGTTGACACCTACGGACCAACTGTTGGGCCGATGGCACATCAACCTCCGGTTCTTGATGATTGAACATCAGAGGTTGGAAACCATGGCAAACCTCAAATGGGCTTAGGTTGGTGGCTGAGGAGACGTGGAGGTTGTGGGAGAGTTCGGCCCATTTGAGGTAGCGGGCCCAGGAGTGCTGTCGATCCGAAACAAAGCACCTCAGGTAGCGCTCCAGCTGTTGTTTGGTCCGTTCCGTCTGACCATTCGTCTGGGGATGGTACCCTGATGAGAGACTACAGGTGGAATTGATCAGACGGCAGAAGGTCTTCCAGAACCGGGCGGTGAACTGGGGCCCTCTGTCCGAGACGATGTCCTTTGGGAACCCATGCAGTCGGACTACGTGTTCCAGTATCAGCTCCACAGTGTTTTTTGCTGATGGGAGTCCGGTCAGGGCCACCAGGTGCACGGCCTTGGAGAACCGATCAACGATGGTTAGGATGGTGTTCTTCCCCTCTGATGCCGGCAGGCCCGTGATGAAGTCCAGGGCGATGTGAGTCCAGGGCCGACGGGGAACTGGGAGTGGTTGGAGTTCTCCGGGTGTAGGTTGGTTAGTGTCCTTGGCCCTGGCGCGCACCGGGCACGCCTGGACGAACTCGACGGTGTCTTTACGCATGGAGGTCCACCAGAACGCCCGTCTGACAAACGTGAAGGTCTGTCGGGCTCCAGGATGTCCGGCGATGGTGGACGAGTGACCCCACTGGAGAACCTCCGTTCTTAGGTGTTGTGGCACGTAGAGTCGTCCAGGCGGCACGCCTGCCGGTTTGGTCTCGGTAGCCTGTGCCTGGCGGACCCTAGTTTCCAAGTCCCAGTGGAGGGGTGCAATGATGCGGGATGGAGAAATGACAGGCATGGGGTCCGCCCGGGGGAGGTCGTCCTCATGTTGTCGTGATAGGGCGTCGGCCTTGGTGTTCTTCGACCCCGGGCGATACGTCAGATGGAAATTATATTGTTCAAAAAAGAGTGCCCACCGTGCCTGTCGTGGATTGAGTTGTTTGAGACTCTTGATGGTGATCAGATTCTGGTGATCGGTCCAGACGATGAACAGCTCACTGGCGCCCTGGAGCCAGTGACGCCATTCCTCCAAAGCCCACTTTATGCCCAACAGCTCGCGGTCCCCTACCCCGTATCGCTGCTGAGTGGGATAAAATTTTTTGGAGAAGAAACTGCAGGGGTGCAGTTTCTGGTCTGGACCTCGCTGAGAGAGAACGGCGCCGGCGCCCACATCCGACGCGTCCACCTCCACAATGAAGGGTTTGTTGGCATCAGGGTGTAGAAGGATGGGGGCGGTGGTGAATCGGTTGCAGAGTTCTTTGAATGCAGAAATGGCAGCTGGAGTGAGTCGAAATTGGTGAGATGAGGGCCTGGTCAATGTGGTTAGTGGAGCTGCAACTGTACTGTAGCCCCGGATAAAGCGAGGATAGAAATTCGCAAACCCGAGAAACCGTTGAAGCTGTTTGAGTGTCCTGGGTAGGGGCCAGTGACGTACAACCTCGAGCTTCTGCGGGTCCATGGCCACACCCTGGGGCGAGATGACAAAACCCAGGAACGTAGTGGAGTGCTTGTGAAAAGCACATTTTTCCAGCTTGCAGTACAGTTGGTGAGCGAGCAATCTCTTTAAAACAGCCCGTACATGATGGATATGTTCTTCGATGTTGTGAGAGTATATTAGAATGTCGTCCAAGTAGACAAACACCCATCGGCCCAGCATGTCCCTGAGGACGTCGTTTATAAATTGCTGGAAGGCCGAGGGTGCATTGCAGAAGCCGAATGGGATGACCAGGCTCTCATAGTGTCCCGTGGGTGTGATAAAAGCCGTCTTCCACTCATCCCCCACTCTGATACGCACCAAGTTGTAGGCGCTCCGGAGGTCCAACTTTGTGAACACGGTGTCACCAGAGAGGGCGTCCAGGGCTGAGTTGGTGAGTGGTAATGGGTATCGGTTTTTAATGATGATGTTATTTAGCCCCCGATAGTCGACACATGGGCGAAGTTCACCCCCTTTCTTCTTAATGAAGAAGAACCCCGCGGCGGCAGGCGATGTGGATGGCCGGATGGTTCCATGACGGAGGGCATTAGTGATGTATTCTTCCATCGCCTGTGTCTCCGAAGGGGATAATGAGTAGAGATGGCCGCGGGGAGGGACGAAGCCCAGCTGAAGGTCAATGGCCAGGTCATATGGGCGATGAGGTGGAAGGTGGGTAGCCCGTCTCTTGCAAAGAACTTCAGCCAGATCCCGATAGTCCACGGGGATGGCGTTGGTGTCAACGTCGGGGGCCTCGGACTCCTTGGAACACGTCCCAGCCGGTGCCCATAGGCAAAGTTTGTTGCAAGTCGGGCCCCACTGGAGGATCCGGTTCTGGGTCCATGAGATGAGAGGGTCATGCCTGAGTAGCCATGGATAGCCGAGGATGATGGGAGATGAGGCGATGGGGGTGAGGTGCAACTGGAGCTGTTCTTGATGTTGTTCTATTTTGAGGGTGATAGGTTGGGTCTGATGAGTGATGGGGCTGGATGACAGTGGGCGGCCGTCGACAGATGTAATACGAACCGGCTGGGATAACGACTCAATCTTTACCCCCATTTCTTTGGCATAAGTGGAGTCAATGAAGTTACCTGCAGCACCGGAATCGATAAACGCAGTACTTCGGACCCGTTTGTGGCCAACCTGGAGGGTTACCTGAACCATAAGTCGTGAGATGGTGGTGTTGGTGGTAGAGGAGATCTGGAGAGGGCCCGGTGAGTCTCTCCTCCTGTTCACCGGGGTTGTGCGTTTCCCGGATGCAGTGGGCAGATCGCCCGATGGTGTGCTGCTGACCCACAATAGGCACACAGCCCTTCTCGGAACCGGCGTTCGCGTTCCGCTACGGTCAGGGAGGCGCGTCCTAATTGCATGGGTTCCCCGGCTCCCGTGTCAACCACGGCAGGAGGTGGAGATCCGACTGGTCCAGTACTAGTGTTGGTGAAGGCTGTAGGTGGTCGTAGGTGGTTGGTGTAGGAGAAGGTTGGTGCAGGCGGCAGGGTCCTCGGGGCTGGCTTCGGGCGAGAAAGAAGGCGCTGATCAATACGAAGAGCCAGTTGGATCAGCCCTTCGAGTGTGGCTGGAAGTTCTCGCCCGGCGAGCTCATCTTTAATGCGTGAAGCCAGTCCCTCGTAGAAGGACATCCGTAGCGCGGCTTCTCCCCAGTTGGTCTGTACTGCGAGGGTTTGGAATTCAGCAGTGTACCGGCTCACGGACGATCCTCCCTGCCGCAGGTGATAACGTTTGGTGTCGGTCTCCACCTCGCCCGCTGGGTGTTCGAACGTCAGCTTGAGTTGGCGGGTGAATTCGTTGTAAGAATGGGCGATGTCAGAATCCGATCTAATGACTGCCGTGGCCCACTCAGCTGCCTGCCCGGATAGCAACGAGACCAGGAGAGTGATGCGTAGCCGATCGGTGGAGTACTTGGTGGAGTTGAACTTGAACACCAGATTCAGTGCTGTCAAAAACACACTACACTTCCCGTCCGTGCCATCCCATTTTTCTGGAAGAACAAGAAAAACATCAGAAGGGGGGGGGGGGGGTTGGTGCGGCCATCAACAGCCGCCCACAGATCCGCGTTCTCCCGCCTGAGCTCCGCCACCTCGCGGCGCAAGGCCACGACGTCTTGGACGCTCTGGCGCAGAGTAGCGAGCTCCGCGGTTGGTCTACCACGTCGCATAGGCGCGCATGATCCGCTGGGTTTACCGCCTTAGGCTCAGTCATTCTGTCAGAACTAACCTCGGAAGACCAGAAGACGTAGCTTTAGCGGTTAGCCCCTTGTTGCGTGAATGGTAAACCCAAACGCGGAGAAAACATGAGTAGGCAGGATAATCACGCTCTTTGATCTAAGGACTCTCACGATAGGGGAGCAAGGGAAAGACACAATCTAACCCGCATCCTAGAAATACACACTCAATCAGGAAACGAACCAAAAAGGGTGAGTACTCACGGTTTGGTGAACGATTCCGACAGGCATCAGAAAAACTCAATGACTGAGCGTTGTACTATCGTTTGTTTACTCCTTTTATACTTCCTGGTTCATGACCACTTTACTTCTGGGTCCTAGTGCCGGCCACGGACCGAGTGTGCATGACACTGCCTGGGCAAACAAAAAAAGTCACCACCTGGAATTAACTGAGCAAATAATTACTACAGTGATTAACAGGTGTCAATACGTTATTTATCTCTAAGTAATGGAGTAAGTAGCTTGTCATTTCTTAAACAACCATATCATAGGACATATCCAGTGGCTGTTTCAAAAGGTCCTACATAGAAAAATGGCAAACAACCAAGAAGATTTTTGATACTAATAAGATTGGATTCAGAACTGTAAAATATATTATTTAACCTGGCAGGATAGTGGTGAACCATCACCTTCAAGGATTAAATGTGATCATTAAAACATCCTGAATGAGTGTGATAGGAGGTGACTTACACGGTGCATCACTGATCCATCATCCATCCATTGATCCATCAAGCTCAAATTGTGAAAGAGTGATTAGCATCACTCACATTTAGCCAGTATTGTGCATCCCTACACATACATATAATGTGTGGGTAAGTAGGACACACAGGGTATGAGAGAACATATTTATCTGACATTGTGAAATTGTGAAGATATTGGTATACCAATGCAACTAATGAATTCTATGAACTCACACCTTAATCTAATTCTGGTCATAGCCTCTTAAACCTTCTTAACCATGTATTTCTATGTATTTTTTTTATTCTCATGGAGACCAGGCAATAGTCAAAGCTTTCATTTGAACATTTGATCACCACCAAGATACACCACCAAACATGCCACCCCAGCAAAAAAAAAAAAAAAAAAAAAAAAAAAAGCATTATAAAGTGCTTGATCAGATGATTTGGTTACTCGACCTTGATCAGTGTGCCTTCAGGCACATGGAAAAACCAACAGCTGAATATCCAATAAATATCCTTTGTGCTGTGAAAGTGAAATTACAACACACAAGGACTTAAAGCCCTTTAAAAACATTTTATCTGAAGCATATTTTTGGTCTATCTTGGCTTTACTGCTTACATTTCTCATGCGTATTTCCCATGGCCCAGTCACCCAGGCAGTGAGGTCCAGTGTCACATGATGCACATTCTTGTGGAACAAAATCTGAAATCAGCCAAAGGGATAACAGGATTGACATTTGTATCAAGTGGCATTTAAAGAATATATATACACACAGTATCTCACAAAAGTGAGCACGCCTAACATTTTAGCAACCATTTCTTTATATGTTCTTAGGGGATAATACTATAGAAATTAAAATTGGATATACTTTAGAGTAGTCGATGTGCAGCTTGTATGGCAGAACAGATTAACTGTCCTCTAACAATAACAATATGCAGACCTTATTGTCTAAATAACTGGCAAGGAAAATGAGTACACCATAAGTGAACATGTCAAAACTGTGTCCAAAGTGTCAATATTTTGTGTGAGCACCATTGTTACCTAATACGCCCTTAATCCTCCTGGGCATGGAATTAGCCAAAGCTGCACATGTTGCCGGGATCCTCGTCCACTCCTCCATAACGATAGCTGCTGGATGTTAAACACATGGCACTTTGACACCTTCTGCTTGAGAATTAAACACAGGTGCTCAGTAGGGTTCAGGTCTGGAGACATAAAAGGCCATTGACAAAAACGTGAACATGATGAAGAGGACATGTGACGTTGCATTGTTAAAGATGTACAGCTGTTATTACTTAGGGTGTTCTAAATTTTGTTGCTAGCTATTTTGACAATAATGGCTGTATGAGTTATTTTCAGAGGACAGTAAATCTATACTGTTATACAAGCTGCACATTGACTCTAAAATATATCCAAGTTATATATATATATATATATATATATTACATTTTTGCTATAATTAGAGGGATGTACACAGTGGGTATAGCAATAATAGCAAATAAGGCATCATTATGTAAATATGTGCTGTGTACACACATTAACTTCCATAACTATTGTACAAGGGTCATTCAAGTCAAACTGGGACATGAATGAAGGTGTAAAATCGATTGACATTTACAGAAGAAGTCAAGAACAGTAGGGTCATTGAGACTTAAACATTTAAAAAAGATCTTCCTACTTTGATGGAATCCAAATACTTGTGAAATGGTGTGATAAATGCATTAGTGGAGGATTATGAAGAGAAATAAAGGTCGTTTTTACTCTCATAACTATAATAATAGAACTGTGTTCTATTATTCTGCACAACCAGGTTTGACCCGAACACTCCTCCTACTTTACTTTTTATTTCCTCTGATTTTCATAGCTATGATAAAATTACATCTCTGTGTTTGTGCTTAAATATTTTTGTGGGAGGAATTCCTCTTGCACTAAGCAGTTAATAACCCAAATCTGTATTCACTGCTCTACACAAGTGAGCATGTTATTGATAGTTGGTTGGCTCACTCAATACAGAGAAGAAAAAAACATCATGTGCCATGTGTCCCTCCCGGGATATGCTTGTAATACACCAGACAATGACCCTGACCATGGTAAAAAATAAATGTAGTTAAATGAAATTTGAGGAGGTGTTTTGTCAATTGTATTTTACGAATAGTATTTATAGGAATGATACCTCAATACAAGAATTTGCACTGCAGTTTGTCTGCCAAAGTTAGAATAGGAAGAATATTGGAATAAACAAGTGAGAGAGTCTAAAACTCAGCAGTCAAATGTAGAAGCTCATAAAACAAATACAGCAAAATCAAAAATATTGTTCTGCAACCAGAATCCTAAAAGACAGGTATCACTGCTAATGAGTAACAGCTGTTTATTAAATCAAATGTGCTTCTGCCATCTACTGGTTAAAATAGGAACTGCATAGTTGTTCTGATGGGGATCAAACTTGTATAAACTTGAGTAAGAGACATTGTGAAACACTTCACTGGTTTAAATATGAATAGTAAAAGGTGCACAATTCAACAATGGTTCAACAGACCACTTTACACTTTACAAGAACGTTAAGTCTCTCATATACATAAACATTTCATATACATAAAACCTTTCTCTAAGAAAGAAAATACTACAGTGGTGTGAAAAACTATTTGCCCCCCTCCTGATTTCTTATTCTTTTGCATGTTTGTCACACAAAATGTTTCTGATCATCAAACACATTTAACTATTAGTCAAAGATAACACAAGTAAACACAAAATGCAGTTTTTAAATGAGGGGTTTTATTATTTAAGCAGAAAAAAAATCCAAACCTACATTTGCCCTGTGTGAAAAAGTAATTGCCCCCTGAACCTAATAACTGGTTGGGCCACCCTTAGCAGCAATAACTGCAATCAAGCGTTTGCGATAACTTGCAACAAGTCTTTTACAGCGCTCTGGAGGAATTTTGGCCCACTCATCTTTGCAGAATTGTTGTAATTCAGCTTTATTTCTAGCATGAATCACCTTTTTAAGGTCATGCCACAACATCTCAATAGGATTCAGGTCAGGACTTTGACTAGGCCACTCCAAAGTCTTCATTTTGTTTTTCTTCAGCCATTCAGAGGTGGATTTGCTGGTGTGTTTTGGGTCATTGTCCTGCTGCAGCACCCAAGATTGCTTCAGCTTGAGTTGACGAACAGATGGCCGGACATTCTCCTTCAGGATTTTTTGGTAGACAGTAGAATTCATGGTTCCATCTATCACAGCAAGCCTTCCAGGTCCTGAAGCAGCAAAACAACCCCAGACCATCACACTACCACCACCATATTTTACTGTTGGTATGATGTTCTTTTTCTGAAATGCTGTGTTACTTTTACGCCAGATGTAACGGGACACGCACCTTCCAAAAAGTTCAACTTTTGTCTCGTCGGTCCACAAGGTATTTTCCCAAAAGTCTTGGCAATCATTGAGATGTTTTTTAGCTAAATTGAGACGCTTAATGTTCTTTTTGCTTAAAAGTGGTTTGCGCCTTGGAAATCTGTCATGCAGGCCGTTTTTGCCCCGTCTCTTTCTTATGGTGGAGTCGTGAACACTGACCTTAATTGAGGCAAGTGAGGCCTGCAGTTCTTTAGATGTTGTCCTGGGGTCTTTTGTGGCCTCTCGGATGAGTTGTCTCTGCGCTCTTGGGGTAATTTTGGTCGGCCGGCCACTCCTGGGAAGGTTCACCACTGTTCCATGTTTTTGCCATTTGTGGATAAATGGCTCTCACTGTGGTTCACTGGAGTCCCAAAGCTTTAGAAATGGCTTTATAACCTTTACCAGACTGATAGATCTCAATTACTTTTGTTCTCATTTGTTCCTGAATTTCTTTGGATCTTGGCATGATGTCTAGCTTTTGAGGTGCTTTTGGTCTACTTCTCTGTGTCAGGTAGCTCCTATTTAAGTGATTTCTTGATTGAAACAGGTGTGGCAGTAATCAGGCCTGGGGGTGACTACAGAAATTGAACTCAGGTGTGATAAACCACAGTTAAGTTATTTTTTAACAAGGGGGGCAATCACTTTTTCACAAAGGGCCATGTAGATTTGGAGTTTTTTTTCTCCCTTAATAGCGTAAACCTTCATTTAAAAACTGCATTTTGTGTTCAATTATGTTATCTTTGACTAATAGTTAACGGTTTTTGATGAGCAGAAACATTTAAGTGTGACAAACATGCAAAAGAATAAGAAATCAGGAATGGGGCAAATAGTTTTTCACACCACTGTATTTCAAGTCAAACTGTGTTTGTTTGGCTAAAAAAATAAAAAATAATAATAGATGAATAAATAAATCACAGGCTTTCAAACACAGTCCTATCCCATACACTGCACACTACTGTGCCTAAATGAACACAGCTTATTTTACTTATGCAGCATTCACAACCACTAGGATTTGGAATTTTCACCATTACAGCTTTCACACAAACTCAGCCATGTGAAATCGAACATAAAATTAATGCTCACTGTCTACAAAAACAATTGCGGTTGCAATTGTTTAATTTGAGTTTTAATAGACGGAATAATTCACTATTAATAACGATGAATTGACAAAAGAACAATTTTTTATAATAAAAAAAAATCTGCATAAAGCGAATTAACATTGAAATTGTAAAAATATATATACATATATCATGAGGTGCTTAGCAATTTCCCACAGAAAATCACTAAAAAAAACACTGCTTAAATGCTTAAATTAAATTGCGTGTTCATTTTATTGACAATGTTGTAGGAACATAGCCAGTACAAGATCCAGGTGCAAAGCTGATGTGTAAGCCTGTCTCTTTATGAGTAGCAGACCGAGAATAACAAAAAATATAAAATAGTAAATAAAGCTGTGGAATAAAATAAAAATAAGATAGAAGGAAAGTAAGTGAAGAAAATAAAAAGGCACATTATTTCATTGGTTGAAATCATCAAACAGTTTTATTAATAATAAGAATAGCAATTACAAAAGATTAAAAGTATAAGTATCAAACGTTTTGTGACTAGTTTTGTAACGTGCCAAAAGACTGCAGCACAAGGCTGCACACACAGTCACAGGGAACGCCGATCTTCATAAGTCAGTGTGCCAAAAGACATCGTCCTGTGCACATCGGGAGCTGTGCAACTGACGCTATTCTGGTGCGTTACCACATTTGCGATTTCATCACGGACAACAAAGAGCGAATGTGAAACTGGGCAAATCTGCCACAGAGAGGTGGCAGCGTCTGCCCTGCACGTTTAACGTGTTTAATACAACACTTTGTCTGCTCTCACAATGTCAAAACTGTGCGCTCAGGATTGTGGCATGAATATAACGTCAAAGTCCACAGGCTGCTAACCCAGGAGCAGAAGGAACATTGCATTGTGAAGTCTGCCAAGAACTCTGTCAGTGTGCCAGGGATGACATGTCCGGAGAAGTCCGAGTTCTCTAAGAACTTTCTAAATGAGAATTTAGTCTGATTTCCTAGTGGAAAACGTTGCAGCATGACCTTTCTGTTTTTTGTTTTTAACAGGGTGTGTTAGAGCAGGGAAAATATAATGAAAAAAATACATATTGGATAAAGCAAATTTAATAATCCCAGTTCCAGGCGGCACAGTGGCTTAGTGGTTGGCACTGTTGCCTTTGCACTTCCAGAGTCCTGGTTGATTCCCACCTCGGGTCTCCCGTTCTCCCCGACCTTGGTGGGTTTCCTCCAGGTTCTCTGGTTTCCTCCCACAGTCTAAAAAGCATTAGGATGCAGATTCGGCTCATTTGTGTTCCCAATGAAAGTGTACGTCAGACGAAAGAACTCCAAGAACTTTCTAAATGGGAATTTAGACTGAGGGACACTTTGCAGCGTGACCTTGATGGGTATGTTAGAGCAGGAAATAAATAATATATAAAACTTCGATACGCACTGAATAAAGCAAAGTTAATAATCCCGTTCACAAAACTGTGACTTTTATTTTGAAATACGACAAACACGGAAGTACGAAGAGCATGACCGGATTGTTGTCCTGGAATAAAAAAGCGCGGTGGTAGGTGATGGACTGTAAACGTTATTAAAAACCTTCCCGCATGGCTGTGGCGTGTTTCACTAAGCAGCTGCTCAGACGCGCTGCGGTCACGCCGACGGGACACCGCGCTAGAGCCGTGTTTCATCACGCGCTCGGTGACCTGACGTACTGCCGTGCGCGTGAAGCCCCGGTTTTCCGAGCCTTTCACACGGCACACTCAGCGCTGCTGGCGAAGCTCCTGACGGCGGACGAGCTGTTTAGCACGAGCTCCGTGCAGGACTACCTGAGGAGAGCGGAGGCGGAGTATGAGGAGTGCGCGCGCGCTGTGAGCACCGCACACCTGCACGAGCAGGAGCACGAGCATGAGGAGGAGGAGGAGGTGATGAGGGCGAAGCGGGCGAGGGTCACCGCTCTAGCGCCTCTTGTTCAGAAAATTAGCGAGCTGCAGTTAAAACAAAGGGATTTCGAGGAGACCGAGTCATTACTGAAAGGTACCGAGTGCGTCATCCTGCGGTGTTGTGTGTAAAGTGCCGGTTGAAGTGATGACTGTTCCCTTTATCTCGCTGTAGAAAATGACCCTGACCTGCGCGAGCTTGCTGAGGCGGAGAGGGAGCACTGCGTGGCATCCATGCAAGAAATCAAACAAACGGTGCAGTATTACACCACACCATGTCAAAGCTTCAGGAACAGGATCCTCCGTAACACATGCACATTTATTACTGCATTCATTCTGCCGGTCACATGGCAGCAGCATAAAAGCAGCCAAAGAGCTTTGGGTTAATGTTCACGGCAAACATCACTCACACACACTCACACTCACTCACTCACACACTCACTCACTCACGCACTCAAGATCCATATCGTTTAATCCTGTATACAGGGTTGCTGGGGGCCTGGAGCCTATCCCAGGAGACTTGGGGCATGAGGCGGGGTGCAACATGGACAGGGTGCCGGTCCATCGCAGGACACACTTGCACACTTATGTGAGCATGTCTTTGGACTGTGGGAGGAAACCCGCAATACCCGGAGCAAACAAACTATGCACAGGGGGAACATGCGAACTCGAACCTGAATGGAAATCGCACCTGGACCCTGGAGGTGCAAGGTGACAGTGCTAACCACTAAGCCACCGTGCCGCCCAGCAAACATCAGAACAGGGAAATGTGACCTGGAATGGTTCCTCAAGAAACTGCTTACCTTTTGGTGTTTCATGCAGCCTGTAGAGTTTACAAAGAATGGTGCAAAAGATCTTCAGTTTTTTTTGGGCGAAATGTCCAGACTGGTTTGAGCTGATAGAAAGACTTGCATATGACATTCATTTCAAGTTTAAGTCGGCTTTATTGTCACTTCAACCATATACAGTTAGTACACAGTGAAACGAAAGAACCAGGACCAAGGTGCTACATGCAACATACATTTACAACATAAATTAACAGAAAACACTAAACTAGCTAACTAAGAGACCTAGTTAGCTGGCTAGCAGAGACAAGACAGATAGACCTAATATAAATTACAACATAAATTTACAAAAACTAACTATCTAAGGAAGACTTTTTTTTATCTACAGGGTTTTTTTTTAAATATATTTTTTTAAACAGACAGCAGACAACAAAGTGCACGTGCAAATGTGCAAACAAAAGCAACAAAGTGACAGTGCGACAAAAACACAACGTAACAATAATAATAATGTGTTGTGGTGATGAGTTGAGGTAGTGGAGAAACAGTAAACATTCCTTAGTGCAGCAGCAAAAATTAGGATGTAAAGAAGTTAGTGCAAAAAGTCCAGTAGTGAATATTGTGCAAAAGAGGATTTACAGGTTGGTATGTATGATAGATTGGTGGTGTAGGTCAGTGTGTTTGCGCGTGTGTTGATTAGTCAGTCCAGTCTCAATGTTTTGAGGTAGTTGAGTTAAGCTGAGTGATAATTTGTGTGTGTGTGTTTATCAGTCCAGTCCCTTTTTGTTGAGGAGACGGATGGCTTGTGGAAAAACTGCTGCACAGTCTGGATGTGAGGCCCGAATGCTTCAGTACCTTTTTCCAGATGGCAGGAGTGTGAAGTGTGTGTGAGAGGGGTGTGTCCGGTCAGCCACAATGCTGGTGGCTTTGCGGATGCAGCGTGTGGTGTAGATGTCCTCAATAGAGGGGAGAGAGACCCCGATGATCTTCTCTGCTGTCCTCACTATCCGCTGTAGGGTCTTGCGGTCCGATATGGCACAGTTCCCGAACCAGACAGTGATGCAGCCGCTCAGGATGCTCTCGATAGTTCCTCTATAGAAGGTGGTCAGGATCGGTGGTGGAACCTGGGCCTTTCTCAGTCTTCTCAGAAAGAAGAGACGCTGTTGGGCTTTCTTGTGCAGGGAGTTGGTGTTGAGGGACCAGCTGAGGTCCTTCTCCATAATTTTTAAACAATTAATAAGCTTTCCTTTTAAGCACTGTGCTGTATCACTTGCCATTACTAATAATAGCAACCGTTTCATTTTGTGCTCCCCTGAAAGTAGTTTTGAACAATGTTACTCCTAAGAGAACATCAAGATATATTAGATATACTTCATGTAAATTATGAATAACTTCCTTATTATTTTATAATTATATCTGTGTGCATTCAGTTTGCACAAAGCATGCTATTGGCAGCACTCAAACAATCAAAATCAAACTGTATAAATCTGCTCAGACGTTTTGTGGATAAACATCTAGCATTTAATGTGAAATTATATAACGCATGAGCAAAATATCTTTGCTAAATTATTTGTCAGCTTAGAAATCATGGGAGTGGAGCTTGAAAATTAAGAATATACAGTACAGTAACCTATTATAACTTTAAAGATTTTAGTCAAAACTTTACCTTTACCTATGCAAGTTGCATGATCACACTGTCTATTATGAGCTTTAGTCATAATTATAAACATAACCAGTGTTCGATAATGGATGATTGATAATAAAATGTAGTACAATGGGTTTAGGTTTACTGTACCTACAAACATTTGGGGGTCATGTCCTTAAATATACAGTGGCTTGCAAAAGTATTCGGCCCCCTTGAACTTTTCCACATTTTGTCACATTACAGCCACAAACATGAATCAATTTTATTGGAATTCCACGTGAAAGACCAATACAAAGTGGTGTACACGTGAGAAGTGGAACGAAAATCATACGTGATTCCAAACATTTTTTTTTTTACAAATAAATAACTGCAAAGTGGGGTGTGCGTAATTATTCAGCCCCCTTTGGTCTGAGTGCAGTCAGTTGCCCATAGACATTGCCTGATGAGTGCTAATGACTAAATAGAGTGCACCTGTGTGTAATCTAATGTCAGTACAAATACAGCTGCTCTGTGACGGCCTCAGAGGTTGTCTAAGAGAATATTGGGAGCAACAACACCATGAAGTCCAAAGAACACACCAGACAGGTCAGGGATAAAGTTGTTGAGAAATTTAAAGCAGGCTTAGGCTAAAAAAAGATTTCCAAAGCCTTGAACATCCCACGGAGCCACTGTTCAAGCGATCATTCAGAAATGGAAGGAGTATGGCACAACTGTAAACCTACCAAGACAAGGCCGTCCACCTAAACTCACAGGCCGAACAAGGAGAGCGCTGATCAGAAATGCAGCCAAGAGGCCCATGGTGACTCTGGACGAGCTGCAGAGATCTACAGCTCAGGTGGGGGAATCTGTCCATAGGACAACTATTAGTCGTGCAGTGCACAAAGTTGGCCTTTATGGAAGAGTGGCAAGAAGAAAGCCATTGTTAACAGAAAACCATAAGAAGTCCCGTTTGTACAGCAAACATGTGGAAGAAGGTGCTCTGGTCAGATGAGACCAAAATGCAAAACGCTATGTGTGGCGGAAAACTAACACTGCACATCACTCTGAACACACCATCCCCACTGTCAAATATGGTGGTGGCAGCATCATGCTCTGGGGTGCTTCTCTTCAGCAGGGACAGGGAAGCTGGTCAGAGTTGATGGGAAGATGGATGGAGCCAAATACAGGGCAATCTTGGAAGAAAACCTCTTGGAGTCTGCAAAAGACTTGAGACTGGGGCGGAGGTTCACCTTCCAGCAGGACAACGACCCTAAACATAAAGCCAGGGCAACAATGGAATGGTTTAAAATAAAACATATCCATGTGTTAGAATGGCCCAGTCAAAGTCCAGATCTAAATCCAATCGAGAATCTGTGGCAAGATCTGAAAACTGCTGTTCACAAACGCTGTCCATCTAATCTGACTGAGCTGGAGCTGTTTTGCAAAGAAGAATGGGCAACGATTTCAGTCTCTAGATGTGCAAAGCTGGTAGAGACATACCCTAAAAGACTGGCAGCTGGAATTGCAGCAAAAGGTGGTTCCACAAAGTATTGACTCAGGGGGCTGAATAATTACGCACACCCCACTTTGCAGTTATTTATTTGTAAAAAATGTTTGGAATCATGTATGATTTTCGTTCCACTTCTCACGTGTACACCACTTTGTATTGGTCTTTCACGTGGAATTCCAATAAAATTGATTCATGTTTGTGGCTGTAATGTGACAAAATGTGGAAAAATTCAAGGGGGACGAATACTTTTGCAAGCCACTGTATGTATGCTTCAAACCTCCAAAAGTGCTAATGCTTCTTTTTTAATTCTTATATAGATTCTCTCACTCCTTGTTCCCGAGGAAGAATCAGACCTGAGTGATTTGGTCTTAGAGGTCACCGCTGGGGTTGGAGGTCAAGAGGCCATGCTTTTTACAGCAGAAATATTTGACATGTATCAAAACTATGCTGGTTTCCATGGCTGGGGCTTTGACACACTGGAATACATGCGAAGTGATCTCGGTCAGTCTCTCTTAATGCTGCTTAATGTCATTGTTAACTATAATAAATGGACTGGCTGCAGCTCCTGAATGCTGAATGCCTCCGAGTCTCTGAGAATGCTTTTACTTCTTTAACTCAGGGGGTTTACGACATGCCACGGCCAGCATCAGTGGCCCACTGAGCTATAAGAAGATGAAGTTTGAAGCAGGTGTCCATCGGGTCCAGAGAGTCCCGAAGACAGAGAAACAAGGCCGCATGCACACCAGCACTATGACGGTGGCAATATTGCCACAGCCTACAGAGGTGTGGTAAATAGAACAGACACTAAGCAATATCTCTGAACAGCTCCTTACATGAGGTCATAATATTTTCTTTGGCTTGATGCAAGGGTGCAAGATCACATCAGTGTTCATCCATGATGATGTGGAAATGTTAAAGCTAATAATTATTCTGCATTGCATTCACAGATCTCCTTTACTATTAACCCTAAAGACCTGAGGATTGAAACAAAAAGAGCAAGTGGAGCTGGAGGACAGCATGTTAACACGACTGACAGTGCGGTCAGGATAGTCCATTTACCAACAGGTCAATTCTTTATTAACATCCTTCATAAGCTGCAGTATCAGGCAAAAATTTGGACACAAGTTTGGATTTTATTTTTTTTTATACATTTTACAACAATGCTGGAGATTTCAAAACTATGAAATAACGTACATAATTATGGGATTTAGTAACAACTAAAGTCAGTTGCTACTTTAAAACGTGAAGGTCAGCTGTTCTGGAATAGTTCTTGCATTTGCAAAACCCATCAAGCACCATGATGAAACCGGCTCTTATGAGCTCCATCCCAGGAAAGCAAGACCAAAACTGCTCTAGATGAGAAGTTCATTTAGAGTTACCAGCCTCAAAAACCACCAATAAACAAACAGCACCTCAGATTAGTGCCGTTTGATGGCTTTACAGAGTATAAGTAGCAGACACGTTTCAATATCAATTGTTCAAAGGAGATTATTGCAGATTTTCGATGGATTTCAGCATGGAATTAGGAGGTGTGTCCAACCTTTTGACTAGATCAGGGCAAACAACTCCAACAAGTGTGTACAGTATGTTAGACTTTCTGGGTGCTGAAGGTGAATGTTGGAATTGCAGGCACAGTGTCCGAGTGTCAGCAAGAGCGCTCCCAGATCAAAAACAAAGAGAAGGCCATGAAGCTGCTGCGGGCCAAGCTCTACGCCGCAAAGCTGGAGGAGGAGACGAGTAAGAGATACCACGCCCGCAAACTTCAGGTACACTACTGAGTTTTTTTTTTTATTGCTTTTTTCCTTAAATGAGACAGTATCTATTATTACCACATACAAGTGTGCAAACCAAAGCTTACTTTCATACTTAGCCTTCACTATTTTTAATTCACAGTTCCATATTCATACTAATTGTAATCAACAAGCTAGCCAGCTAACTGTGATGAGTCTTTAAAGCAATCTAAAACAAATACTTATACAGTCTTGTGGAAAAGTCTTGGGCACATGCAAATAACTGCTGTGAAGCAAGGATATCTTCAAAAATATTTCTACATTAAAAAAACATGAAAGCAGTAATTAATAGAACAAAGTCAATAATGATTGTGACGACTGTATACTTAAAATATATCCTTAAGTACAATTTGGTTTTAACTGTAGGACTTAAATGTTTTTTTTCTTCAATAAAAGCAGCATGCTGGCCTGTAAAATCACAGCACTTTGTGATTAATAAAGTACTCTCTCTATCATACAGTATATATACAGTAGCATATCATGATAGAAGCAAAGTTAAATTGTATTTAAGGGAAATTGTAAAAGTATTTAGTGAAACATCAGAATTTATTTTGGATTGGTTTCTGGCTAAGTGTAACACTACCCTCTAGTGCAGTGGGTCTCAAACTCTTTCTGTCATTCCCCACTTAAGGGGGTGAGTGAATTTTCAAGCCCCACTTGTCATCAAAATAATAACGAAATCGGCCAAGTTGACTATTTATTGAAATATCAATTTCTAAACCAATAAGATCAAACAACACCAAGTTCAAAATAGATAAAATACACGTGCAATTGTTATAACAGGCTTACTTCGTCACTTATCTAGAGCTTTCTTTCAAAGAAGTCGAGTGGCTTATTAACGTGACTAGGGCGTGTTGTCTCTAAGTGTCTTCCTAATTTGTTGGGTCTCATGCTGTCTGCTGCCAGCGGTTTAAGACACGAAACACACACGGGACAATTTCACTTTTACTATATAGTTTGGTACCTGTTGTGTATTGTATAGTTCATATTTGCCTGGCCCAGAGAGATTTAAGCTACTAAAATGGTCTGGGAAATCTGGCTTCTTATTCACATTATTGTGCATAATAGAATGAAATATTTCCATTTAATTTTTAAAGTGTAAAATCAATCTGGCCCAGGACAATTTCACTTTTGCTATATAGTTGGTACCCGCTAGGTGTTGTATAGTTCATATTTGCTCGGCCAGAGTGGTTTAAGTCACCAAAATAACGTTTTATTGATAAACTGCGCAGCTTTGGCCAGCGTGAACACTCCCGTTAGTAACGAGGCGAATAAGGAGATAAACTTCAGCCGCAGAATGAGACGCTGCGCAATAAGAAGCCAAACAAATCGGAAGCTGCGAATAAGGAGCTAACTTCAGCCTCGTGTGTAACAAATATATCCATTAATGTTATTATGCTCACTACATACAGTACGCTACTGACCCGGTTTGTGTCCGCGGTAAAATAGATTTAGATTCGCATATTCGCATCTCCGGCTTCAATAGCTGCGTAAATAAACCCGCAAATAAGATACATCCATACATTTCCTCTCTACGTTTTCTTTAAGCTACATCCGCCTTAAATTATACATGTTTAAAAGCATAAACATCGTTATTCTCTATGGCACAACGAATGATTTAGGGATCATCGCAAAATGCCGCACACCAACAAAAAGCGTAGAACGATATTGATCTTCCCTTCTGTTCAATGCCTGAAGGATCAAAAAGCAACTTTGTTGCCGCACTGGAAACTAGAAATGCCAAACAAGTACTGCCTGATAAAATATAAATTTTTAACAAAAATACAGGAACATCAGCAAACACAATGGAATAAATTAAATTACATATATAATACCGAACGTTTCCTTATATATTGTTCCTCTGCAATTAACATGCCGACGTTAAACGTTATTGTTGCACTATGGTTCCACTTTTTCTCTGATGTTATTTTAATTTACTTGTATAAATGATTCATTTCTTTGCGTGTGATTGTTTAATTTCGAGTGTCCGATCTTTTTGTCAATAAAGAAAAGCATGAATTAGAATAGGTACTTTCCAGTGGCGGCTGCTCTAAGACTACAAGGGAAGCTCCGCCTCCTCTACCATGTCAGAAAATAAATGCTCATATATGCGTATTTATATTGGTTTTAATAAAAGTGCGCTAGAACGCATTCAACTTCATGACTAGCTCGTTCTGAATCAGGTATTTATTGTAGATTGTTTGACGCGATTTTCTTGTCACCGTCTTCCAGCGGGTCTTCAGTTCACCATCACAGAGGCAGGATTAAGCCAAGGTGTGTGTGTTCCGATAAATTGTTGTATCTGCATCAGTGCAGTCCTTTCTCATAAATACAGTTTACAAAATGTCATGAGGGATTAATCAGTTACATCTTCACTGTGTTCACCCTCATCACACCAGCTGTTTCCTCTAGTGAACATGAAGCCCTTAATACAGACTCTCTGAACCTACAGTCTACTTTAGGTACTTCATGCCGCTGCTGTTTTAATTGGAAAAACTAACTGTCTATATAAAACATTACACAGTGCATATGGCATTAACTACCATAGAGTTATGCAGATAAATGATTAAAAAAGGTGACAGACAGCATTCAGTGCCTCGTTTAACTGTATAGCAGTGTGATTTACAGAGATAGAAAAATCCTTTTTTTTTGTAATAAATATTGTATTAAATAATGTCCCAAATCGTAAAATACATTTATTAGCCTTAGAGTAGGGTTTTTGTCACTTTGATTTAGAAAAAAGTTACTTTTTTAAATGAATAGAAACAAACAAACAAAAAAGAATTCTATTAAAAAGATGCTTTGTTTAATTACATTTTAACAATGTTTGTCTATATTAATGAATTTGAATAAATAGCCTAGTAGCTATGAAATTTTAAGGGGTTGAATAAAGAACCTACTGTCTTATTTATGTGGCTAAAACACTAATTTAAACTAGATAACATGATCAAAGTTTTAATATTTATATTTAATATTATATTAAATATTAAATATTTATATTTTAATATTTATATTAGATGGAAGGTTTTTCAAGTCACATGAAAAAAAAGATGTTCTATTCTTACCTGCTGCTCATTTGAAGACTCCCATGTGACTTGAAAAACTTTCCATCTACAGTTCTGTGTTCAGTTCTACAGTTCAGTTCTCTGAAAGCACAGCAGCCTCTCAGGCACATTAACAATGAGAAAAGCTATCATAAAATAATTTTTGCATGCATCAAACAAAGACATCAATTCCTTGTACAAGGTTTGATTTTTTTAAAAACTAGATTAGACAAGATTGGCCACTGAGATTTAACAAAAATGTTAACTGTTAACTAATGTGATCTTTTCATGACCCTAGACTTATAATATTTTTTACATAAATTTTCTGTTGTAACAGATTGGTACCAGAGGCAGATCAGAAAAAATCAGGACCTACAACTTCGCACAAGATCGGATCACTGACCATCGGATTGGGAAAACTCTGCACGACATACATGGATTTTTATTAGGGGAGGAGCTGCTGGATGAAATGAGCATGTTTTTGCAGCAGTTTTCTGAACAGGAAGTGCTCATGGACATTATCGAAGGTCACTGACAGAGATGAATAATTATATATGACATTGATTTCAAACAATTAATAAATGCTTTTCTTTTAAGTACTGTACCATATCGCTCGACCATTACTAACAATAGCAACAATTTTATGTTGTGGTTTCCTGAAAGAGGTTTTTGAACAGTGTAACTCTTAAGGGAACATTTAAGACAAAATATTCTTCATGTAAATCAAGATCTCTATCTTTTGTCATTCAGATGTGTCATGTGGATAAACATGTGGCACTCAATATGTAATTATATAACGCATGAGCTTTGCTAAATTAAGGTCAGCTTAGAAATACCTGAAAAATTCCTGGAGAGACTCATCTCGTGCTGTAGATTACTATATTTCAAACATCAATCTGTATCAAGTTGGGAAAACCCATCACAGGGCACAGGATTGCAAACATACTCGCAGTCACTACACTACAATTTGGAAACAATCGCCTTACAAAGCTTATCTTTGGACTGTGGGAGGAAAGACAGAAAGCACACGCCATGCACACAGACTTGAGGTGACACACGAACCCCCAACACTGAGTTGTGGAGCAACAGTTCTGTACCATCGTGCCCCCTGCAAGCAGCCAAAGTGAAATAGATTCTTGATAAATCCAGTAATGCTGGTTCTACGAAATAATTCAGAATGTGGAAGGCAACGGCTCTCCCGGTGTTCTCTGCATGAGAACTGCCTTTTGTCATGTTAAACATCAGACTAAATGCTGCTAGATAAGCTGTGTGGGGGTGACAGCCAGCCTGTCGTTTTCTCACAGGGTGTTGGGAACATTCAAAACCTCTATTCTAAGCAGAGTAAGGTTTTTAAGCACTTTCCACATTCCAGCTCGAGATGTGAAATACCACAGTAATGGCTCTTCATTTCCATTTAAGGCAAGCCTAAGTTTATGAGACTGAGAATAGCAAAAAGACTTGCTTGTATTGCTAGAATGCTTTTATTATTATTGATACTACAGTACATATGGATTGCTCAAATTTCACATTGAACAAATATTTATTTATTCTTATTCATTTATTTTTTTTTATATAGACTCTGTGAACGTTTATGCACAAAACATTTGCAGACTTCAGAGAGAACAGTTATTACTTGTTTAATACATTAAACATTATTAATAGTAAATTGTAGCCTGGATTTTTACAACAAAAAGACTAGCTGGTAACAAAAACGAGTTGCATTGTTATATTCACTAACTAATTACATATTGCAAAAACATCCCAGAATATTTCATCTAAATCGGTTTATTTTTTTTTTCCCTTAAATCGGTTTTAAAAAGGCGCCTTCTCTCTCTTACGTCACACGTACGCGCCATTTCTTTCCTCTTAGTACGCGCTCCGAGTGTCTCATACGCCGTAAATCCGGCGGGTAAAGACTCCGATTGGGGATCTTCTCGTGACAACGAACTTGTAGCCAATAGCAGCGAAGTAGGCGGGACTTGTCCAAACATGCACTTTGAAACGCCCAGCATGCGGGGCTCGCGGACAGCTCCTATTGGCTTTAGCGCGGTTAAAGGTACTATGCAGTATCTGATAGGCCAGCGCTTTTTTTTGACGCGAAATTCAAACTATAGAGTAACTGGCGCTTTTTCCCTTCTCTGCTTTCATTAGTTATTGGCGTCTTGAGTTTGACCGCGTAAAGCGAACATGCTCAGTTAGTGGACGATAATACGCGCCAGAACAGCTCTATTCAATCATTTGTAAGGCTCGTGTAAGGACTTGGAATTTTATTTCTGAGGTAAGGAATATTCCGTGACTTGTTGGAGTTCACACACACATTACACAGTTACATTATTGCATTAACATTTAGTGCAACTAGAGATTCCGGCAGGTTTATGCACGAAATATACTTTAATTTTCGTGTCCGTAGCAGAAATCAATGCAAGATATTTATATATGTTAAATAACCGTAATGTTATAGGTGTTTAATCACCAGCTTGGTCCTGACAATAAACGCGTAGCTAATGCGCTAAGTTAGCCTTTAATTAGTGCAGCTGTGGCTAGCCCGTTAGCCTTCTTGGGCGCGCGCGCAAACCTCCCAGCTAGGTAATGCTATATATATACATTAAATAAAGACTATAATCATGATTATGGAAACAATACGTTTGAAAGTGTGTATGTATAGTATTAGTCGAGGTTTAAGTGGCAGTGTCTTTGAAACAGACCTAGGTTTAATGCATGGTAACTAGTCTCTACCAGGACATGAGGCTCAACACTTAATATGAACTAAAAATAGTTTTCACAAATAAAGTCTTCGCACGGATTAGTTGGTACGTGTTGACTTACTAAGGGAATTAAGTTTTTATTTATTTTTATTTTTTCTACGTTTTTTGTGTGTAGTGTGTAACCAGTTAAATGACTTTCACGAGCTACTTGTTTTAGTGACCAAATCTTCTTGAAATAAATGCTTATTAAATATTCCGTCCTTTACTGTTTTCTAGGTTTTCTTTTGTGGTGAGCAGACTTTAGAACCATGAAGTGCCTGAGCCGCAGCAGAGCCTCAGCAGAGAAGGCTGAACCGGAAACGAGCGCCGAGTTAAAGAGCCAGGAGAAAAGCGCGCCATCTTCCTGCGTGCCTTCCTCCATCTCTCAGCAGCTCAGCGAGCCCACAGGACCTCATAACAAGGAGAACTGCAAGAAAAAGCTCTGTCCTGTAGAATTCCTGTCTGATGATGAAGCTGTCCTGAGCAGTCCGAGTCTCTCAGAAGACAGCGGCTATCTCTCCCTTCATAACAGCCAGCTTGAGCATTATGATGGAGATGCAAGCTGTACAGAGTCTCAGGAGAGAAACGCAGAGAAAAAAGAGTGCAGACTGTCCCCGGTTCATTCTGAACCTAAATCAAGGTGCCTTCCTGTTCTCAAGTTTCAGGAGGAGGTGTCCAAACAGCTGGCCAAAAGCTATAAGCAAAGCCAAAGCTATGACTGGACTGTCATTAATAAGCTAGCTAAGGACTATGGCCTCCATAACATCATTGGAGTAAAGATGGGACTGGAGTATGTTGATATTCTTTGTGAACTGTTGAAGAAAGACATGAAGCACATCCTGACTAGGATCTTGGGCCTACTTGGGGAGAGTGACTTAATAAAGTATGTTCTTTATTGACTTGTACATACTTTTACCTAAGTCATGCTATTCCTGTCATTTGTTAATAAAACAAAATCCAGAAAATGTAGACTGACAAATATTATTTCTACAGCTGTAAAAAAGTGAGCAAGACATGGCGTAAAATCATTCACGAAGACCAGAGATCTGTTCAGAGATCCAGAGAAGCAGAGCAATTGCTAAGGGTAGGGACCAATGCAAATTTTTGCATCAGTTCTTGAGAATTTTTTTATTATGTTTTATTGATTTGTCACCTAACTTGAACTCTGCTTTTTGTTCCAGGACTCAGTAAGGTCAACAGGGTCTTTAACCAGAGACTTTGGCCTTAGTAGGGTGGTATTGTCTTGTCTACAGAGTGTGGCTTCGTCAACACCAGTGCACAAACCCACAAAGACCCACAGCCATACAGACAGTGTGCACAAAGCAGCCAGGCCAAGCCGCTTTACAGAGTTTCATGAGGTGAGCACGAGTTCTTTTGTTCTTTGGGTGGAAATGGTATATTGACTGCAAAAAAAAAATCTTTCTCTGAATATGTTCTAGTTGTTACACCACTTTAACAAATAAATCTTGAAATTAAGTTGTATTGGGACAGTCTGTGTCTCAGGGGTTTGAACAGCATTGCTAATGTACTGCTGGTGACCCAGGCCCTTCTGTTTTTCTTTCAGGCTACTAAATCCCTAAAAGGGCACGAGTCACTGAAGAGCTGCCGTCTCTGTGGTTCTCCTGCACGGTTTGACTCCGCCATGAAAAGGGCAGTATGTATGCGGCCCAGCTGTGCTTTCGACTTCTGCTGGACGTGTCAGTCAGCATATCACGGATCCACTGCATGCCAGAGGGGCATAATAAAGGCATCATCGTCACAATGCCAGACCGTGCCTTTAGCAGGTTCTGCTCGCAGCAAACGCAGTGTCCGACGACTCTGAGTTCCACTAACTCAAGAGCACGATTTGCACATTTAAAATTAGCCTTCATTCCTATAAATTCTTTTATGGTTATTTTATGTGGAATTTTATGTTTTATCAGTGTCCTTAATGTGAAATGTATGTAGGTCACTTTGTCTGTGGTCCTAGCACGCATTTGTAAAGTACTGAATGCCAAAAAAAAAAAGGACTAAACAGCCTTATCCATTGACAGAAGAGAATTTTATAAGGTTTTATAAATGTATTAATGAAATTACCATTTGTGTGCTTTGTTGAAGCAAAATGTAAATATTTACATGGCTGAATAAAGAGTTCTATATATTTTTTTTTATACTTGTGTTGATTGTCTTGCTTTTGATGGAACAACCAGTGAACCCAATGTACACTGCCTGCAAGTCTGTACCAAACAGGAAGAGAAGCGGTCATGACCATTTCTTTATTTAAATTTTTTTTTCTATTATACATTTTTTTTTAAAAAGATGTCTTTGCCAGGTTAGTTCCTATTCTTTTCTGAGCTTGGGGTAAAATGTCATACATTTTTGTTTAAAACTTCATAAATGCAAACTGCAGGAAGACATGTGACTACTGTATTGTATGTTGTACCAAAAGTGCCAAATGTTTACCTCCATTATCATTATTACATTATTATTGAGCTCTGTAGGCGAGTATAGACATGGTGCTCCTTAAATGCTATACCAGATTCAGTAAATCCTAATGTATATGATTGTAAAATTTTTACTGGCATTTCATATTGTTACAATGAGTCAAATAATATAAATGATGGGGGCGGGGGGGTATTTTTAAACTATCATAACTGACTAGCAAATTTAATGTTTCATACTGTTATGACATCAGGTAAAATAACAAAGTTAGTATTTAGGGACATCATGCTGAATTATCACTCTAGCTCCAAGATCTTAAATCCAACACTTCACAAATAATGGAAATAATTATTACAAACAAGGTTTTTAGAAAGCTTTGCTCTTGACTGGATTGAGAAGCAAATCATCAATACAGAATTAGGCAGTTGTCTCACCGTCCACAGGATATTCACCACCATGACACCAGAGAGCACCCTTCTCCAAATTTTGAACACTTCTGCACTGGTTATATTTGTTTCCTGTAACAAACTTGCACATGGAGCTAATGTCATGTGCAATTCCTTTTTTTTTTTCAAATCCATTTTCACACATTCTGAGCTGTTGTTATTCTGCCTGTGTTTACTGACCATGACTTTTGAGCTGACTTCTGTACAGTCTTATTTGGAACCCTTTGCCTATTGGCCATAAGCTCTCTGAGAACTACATGTTTATGATATTTGATTGTGTGTACAATGGGCCTCAAGGATCAGTCTTTTAGTAAAGTGTGTAAATGTTTGCATAAGGCAAATTGGACGAAATGTTTTAGTCAGATTTCCAAAAGTATTTTTCTTACAAGTGCATATTTAGAATGATGGTTATCTGTAAAATATTTAACTTGCAATCACATGCATTACATATGAATTTGGTAATGCCAAAACTCACACAGCCTAAATGGCAAAACAAATGTAAAATGAGACATTCTATGGGTATAAATTAGTTATTTTATCTCTTGTGAACAAGACATCCATAGGTTTACGTTGAAACTTTTAACTTTTCTGATACTGACACTATTCAACAGACCTTTGGAGAGGGCCCGCTGGGACATTTAGGGCGACTTGTAGGATACACGTACATGATGCAGTGGTAGGTCAGTGTGTTAAACCTATAAGCAAGGTTCTTTACTCTATCTGCTCCAGGTGTGCTGTATCATGGCTGATTGCAGAGCCCTAAGATTTAAAGGGCCACAGTGGCATAGTGCAGTGTTTTTCAACCTTTTTTTGAGCCAAGGTACATTTTTAATTGAAAAAAATCACAAGGCACACCAACAATTGAAACTGTAAAAAAAAGAGAAACTCTATAGCCTATATTAACAATATACAAAGTGTCTTGAATAGGAATCAAATAAACACAATGAAAACAGTCTTTTTTGATCTTTAATATTTCTACCTACTCAGTGTGAATCCTGGGCCTGTTTGGATGAACACAGAGCTGATATCCTGCAGGAATTGAAGAAAGACACACACAAAGCTCTCCCACAACAGCTCTTAGTCTCTCTCGGTTTATACTTTTTATAGCAGTCAGGGTTGAGAAGCTCAATCACTAATACCCCTATCTCACCTACTGATACCCCTATCTCACCTACTAATACCCCTATCTCACCTACTGATACCCCTATCTCACCTACTAATACCCCTATCTCACCTACTGATACCCCTATCTCACTTACTAATACCCCAATCTCACCTACTAATACCCCTATCTCACCTACTAATACCCCTCTCTCACCTACTAATACCCCTATCTCACCTACTAATACCCCCTATCTCACCTACTAATACCCCTCTCTCACCTACTAATACCCCCTATCTCACCTACTGATACCCCTATCTCACCTACTGATACCCCTATCTCACCTACTAATACCCCTATCTCACCTACTAATACCCCTATCTCACCTACTAATACCCCCTATCTCACCTACTAATACCCCTCTCTCACCTACTAATACCCCCTATCTCACCTACTGATACCCCTATCTCACCTACTAATACCCCTATCTCACCTACTGATACCCCTATCTCACCTACTAATACCCCTATCTCACCTACTGATACCCCTATCTCACTTACTAATACCCCAATCTCACCTACTAATACCCCTATCTCACCTACTAATACCCCTCTCTCACCTACTAATACCCCTATCTCACCTACTAATACCCCTATCTCACCTACTAATACCCCTCTCTCACCTACTAATACCCCCTATCTCACCTACTAATACCCCTCTCTCACCTACTAATACCCCTATCTCACCTACTAATACCCCCTATCTCACCTACTAATACCCCTCTCTCACCTACTAATACCCCCTATCTCACCTACTAATACCCCTCTCTCACCTACTAATACCCCTATCTCACCTACTAATACCCCCTATCTCACCTACTAATACCCCTCTCTCACCTACTAATACCCCCTATCTCACCTACTAATACCCCTCTCTCACCTACTAATACCCCTATCTCACCTACTAATACCCCCTATCTCACCTACTAATACCCCTCTCTCACCTACTAATACCCCCTATCTCACCTACTAATACCCCCTATCTCACCTACTAATACCCCTCTCTCACCTACTAATACCCCTATCTCACCTACTAATACCCCCTATCTCACCTACTAATACCCCTCTCTCACCTACTAATACCCCCTATCTCACCTACTAATACCCCTCTCTCACCTACTAATACCCCTATCTCACCTACTAATACCCCCTATCTCACCTACTAATACCCCTCTCTCACCTACTAATACCCCCTATCTCACCTACTAATACCCCCTATCTCACCTACTAATACCCCTCTCTCACCTACTAATACCCCCTATCTCACCTACTAATACCCCTCTCTCACCTACTAATACCCCTATCTCACCTACTAATACCCCCTATCTCACCTACTAATACCCCTCTCTCACCTACTAATACCCCCTATCTCACCTACTAATACCTCTATCTCACCTACTAATACCCCTATCTCACCTACTAATACCCCCTATCTCACCTACTAATACCCCTATCTCACCTACTAATACCTCAATCTCACCTACTAATACCCCTATCTCACCTACTAATACCCCCATCTCACCTACTGATACCCCCTATCTCACCTACTAATACCACTCTCTCACCTACTAATACCCCTATCTCACCTACTGATACCCCTATCTCACCTACTGATACCCCTATCTCACCTACTAATACCCCAATCTCACCTACTAATACCCCTATCTCACCTACTAATACCCCCATCTCACCTACTGATACCCCTATCTCACCTACTAATACCCCTATCTCACCTACTAATACCCCTATCACACCTACTAATACCCCTATCTCACCTACTAATACCCCCTATCTCACCTACTAATACCCCTCTCTCACCTACTAATTCCCCTATCTCATTTACTAATATCCCTATCTCACCTACTAATATCCCTATCTCACCTACTAATACCCCTATCTCACCTACTAATATCCCTATCTCACCTACTAATACCCCTCTCTCACCTACTAATACCCCCATCTCACCTACTAATACCCCTATCTCATTTACTAATATCCCTATCTCACCTACTAATATCCCTATCTCACCTACTAATACCCCTATCTCACCTACTAATACCCCCATCTCACCTACTAATACCCCTATCTCACCTACTAATATCCCTATCTCACCTACTAATACCCCTATCTCATTTACTAATATCCCTATCTCACCTACTAATATCCCTATCTCACCTACTAATACCCCTATCTCACCTACTAATACCCCTCTCTCACTAATATCCCTATCTCACCTATTAATACCCCTATCTCACCTACTAATACCCCTATCTCACCTACTAATACCCCTCTTGTAGGGAATATTTGATTTTTAGTATGTTTTATGATATTCTGTGTGCGTGAGAACAGAATATTACTTCTTTCACTTACCTCGACACAAGCTGCACTTTCAATAAACACATCCTATAGTAGTTTATGTTAAAGGTCGTAAAACTGTTAAACGCTCGTAAATACAGAGCTACTCCCAATTTTATGTTCTTCTTTACCTTATCTTTTCTAAACATTCCTGACCAAATGCAAACACTTCTGCACCCACTCTTTCTTTGGTTCTTTGTGTGTGTGCGTATATATACTCCTCTCTCCCACAATAAACTTGGAACGTCTCACTGAGCACGGACTTGTGTATTATTGAGGGGTTCCCTGGATCCAGGCGGGAAGCAAAATACAGGCTGAGCACTGACTAGAAAAAACAAGAAATCCTTACACCTCTCTCACCTACTAATACCCCCATCTCACCTACTAATACCCCCATCTCACCTACTAATACCCCCATCTCATTTACTAATATCCCTATCTCACCTACTAATACCCCTATCTCACCTACTAATACCCCTCTCTCACCTACTAATACCCCTATCTCACCTACTAATACCCCTCTCTCACCTACTAATACCCCTATCTCACCTACTAATACCCCTCTCTCACCTACTAATACCCCTCTCTCACCTACTAATACCCCTATCTCACCTACTAATATCCCTATCTCACCTACTAATACCCCTATCTCACCTACTAATACCCCTATCTCACCTACTAATATCCCTATCTCACCTACTAATACCCCTATCTCACCTACTAATACCCCTCTCTCACCTACTAATACCCCCATCTCACCTACTAATACCCCTATCTCACCTATGCAGTTTCGCGCGGTGGCCGTTAGTATGGTTCATTATGATTCACCGCGAGTTTTTGGCGGTGTGAGTACGTTTCCATCTTCCCGCGCGAAAAATTAAACATGTTTCATTTTTTTTGACGGTCCTCGCGGGAGTTTGCGGACCTGCAGAACTTCGCGGCAGCTGCAATGGCATATTATTCACAGACTTATTAGTTTTCAAAAAATGTTTTAGACCAATTAGGTGAAATTGAATAATTTCCCACGGCACAGCTGACGACCTCGCACGGCACACTAGTGTACACAGTGGTTGAAAAACACTGGCATGGTGGTTAGCTCCATGGCCTCGCAGCTCATGGTCGAAGGTTCCCCCATCAGGTTTGCATGTTCTCCCCATGGTTGGTGGATTTCCTCCGGGTACGTCCTGCAGTCCAAAGACATGCAGATTAAGCTATTTGACGTTCCCAAATTTCCCATAGTTTGCGGCCTGCAATGAATTGGCATTTTTTCCAGGGTGTACCCTGCCTTGGGCCCAAAGTCTCCTCGGATAGGCTCCAGGCCCATGTACATAGAAGTGGTATAGAAGTTGAATGAATGGATAATATATTAAGTACACCTTAACATTATATGGAAAATGCTGTAGTATTTTGTGTCCTTAAAGAAAACATAAACTATAATTCATTAGATACATAAACTATAAGGTATGGTATATATGATGCAGGAAGCCAAAACATTACATTCAAATGACAAGACGACAAATGAAAAGTGTGGATATATAAGGTTTTTCTCCTTTTATCTTTATGTTTTTCTGATATTTACAGCTACAGTAGATGTGTTAAACGACTTTGCAAATAGCACCTTTTGTTTGAACACACCCAAAATATTGGCTATATGTGACTGACAGATGTTTCTTGCGTGCCTTTTAGATTGATTGTTTAAATAATGAATAGCTCTGAATTGGTGTGAGCCCTGGGTTTCACCTGTGAAGACCAGAATGCTGTTTATGTGAGAAAAGTAAGTCATTTTGAAGCTGAGAACAGTGGAAAAGCATTTCACATGGGTCACAGCAGTGAAGATATCATAACCCACTCTTTAAAAAAGTTATGCCATACCACAACAACCAAGATGAACTCTACCAAAGTAATAGAGAGGCAAATTAGTAAAGAAATAAAAGATTGGCTTATGATTCAAAACATACTGGCTTAATGGTCAAGCATGGTGACCACTGAGCGTGCATGGCTGCTTCTAGAACGGATTATCTCATGCTTATTGATGATGTACCTTATTATGGTAATGGTCTACAAAAACATTTGTTCAACATATTATTGGGAATAACTTCATCGTGCAACAAAACAATTACTCAAAACACAGTTCCAGCATAACAAAGGTCTTGTGTTGACCAAGGGAAAAAAAGTAGTTTTTAGATTCTCCAGGTCAATCACCAGACTTTATAGCAATTGACCCTGAAACCCTTAACATAATGGGCTAAAATGAATAACATCTGAATGAAGCCTGGAAAAGCATCATAAAAAAGTGCAATACTTTGGTTATTTCACTGGGTCACCAGTTTGATGCAGCTATTGAAGCAAGTCATATGCAACCAAATATTATTTACTTTGGACTGCTGTTACAATATTTTTGATCACCCAATGTTTTGTACCCCTAAAATGTGAGTGGTCCAAGACGCCAGATTCTAAACCGTTTCTCTCATCCAGATGTACATATCAGAAAATGAAAGTTGGAATTCAGATATATTGTCTCATATCTTTAGATCTCAATGCCAAATGTCTTGTATAACAAAAACAAAATAATTGGTCTTGCCATTTTAATAATTGCAGAGGGAATTTCCCCCCCCCCCCCCACTGCTTTCTCAAATAGCCTTTGAGAAGGATAAATTCTGTCCCTGACAGCTGCAATTATGTTATGATTTGATCTCTGGGTTTTTCTCCTTATAGTAGAAACTTTATCTATTCTGCTAAAAATTTGGAAGTATGTACAAAACTGATTTACAACAAAAAATTAACTTCTTTGTAACCCCAAAACAGTCATTAGGATAGGGAATCCTCTAAGAGAAAATGGTGAAGATTGGTTAGTAGGAGCACATTAAAAATAGCAATGGACTGCCATGCAAGTCATTCGAGCCTGTGCTCCACCAGCATCAGCTTGAGATGCGTTAGAGCTCAAGTGTCCCTGCCACTCTCGGCTCCTCAGGCGCTCTGAGATCCATCTGAAATGTCAGTGCATGGCTGACAGTTTGGTTGCCATTCCTGCACACTACATCCATTTTGTGTTGACTTTCTATAGCGCTTATGGCAATCCTATGATGCAGAGACTAAATGTGGCTCTTATATGATTTAGTGACACCTTTGGGTTTGTCCCCTTTTTCAATCTGCTTATGTAAATATATATTCGCATACTAACTGTATTAGGTCTTTGATAAGAAAAGTTTTAGCACATGAAATATTTTGAGATAAAAAAAAAAAGAATAGCAGTCATAAAGTTTGAGCCCAAAAGATATTTAATCATTTAATTCTTCCTTGCAATTTAATTAATTTCAGTGCTGACCTTTTACATGGCAAGGACTTCAGGGACTCTTTTTTTATTCAATTCCATTTGATTTATTAAAATACATCAGCTCGATGGACCTATGTAATAGAACAAGCCACCATGGATTACTATGACTTAACGATGCTGTGCTTAGCACATACACACAAACACATATATTCACATGTACAACAGTGCAGGACAAAGCCAGATCCTGACTGATTGCTGTTTGGCTAAAAAAATCTAATTTTGCAGTTGCTTGATATTTTATGGAATTAACCTTTTAAAACAGGAGACAGTCTTGAGTAATTGAGTGATATTTTCTTGTGTAATTTGCCCAGTTTCTGTTGTCTGCCTGAATGCACATCGGTCTTAAACGAGCACTAGAATCATCAGTTTATATACTGTCAAAGACAGCAGATTTTTTCTATTCGCACTGATTGAATTTTAGTTAACTTTAGCCAATTACCCAAACATGGCTGAGCAAAAAAAATAAAATAAAATTTTACATCACAGATACACATGATTTTAAGATTGTGTTTGGATCTTTCTACAGTATAATAATAATAATAATAATAATAATAATAATAATATGCTCATTTTGAGAGTTCTACATTTTTGTGACATCATTCCCATAATCTGGTAGTGGTAAAATGTACCCATTTACCTTTACATTTAAGTATGTGGCAGAACTCTCTTATTCAGAAGAGAGTTTGATGTCTGAAGCTTTTCCGTTAACATACACCAGTGAGGCTTCCATATAAGTATATATTTTTAAATCATGATTGACCTATACTGCACTGTAAACCCGAATAAGGTGACAAAACTCTTTTTTTGAGGTCATCAGTTACATAAATTTTTTAAAATAATTTTAGGTAACAATTTTAGGTAAACGGAACTATGGGGTTTTGAGTTTTTTGTACTCATTCATATTAGTAGTTCTTTACTTGCGTAGCCTAACTCATACTATTTAATAGCAATTATAATTTTATTTTTTTAGTTATTGCAAATTAAATAAATTGTTGTTGGTCTTTCGGCTGCTCCCAGCAATGGGGCGCTACAGCAGACAATCCGGTCCACACACAAGCTTGGCACAGATGCCCTTCCTGACACAACCCTCCCATTTTATCTGGGCTTGGGACAGGCGCTTCATCCAGTTGTTGGGAATCGAACCGGGCCAGTGCCCTATTGCCCTGATGATGTCAGACACAAAATCGCTAGTCTTAAAGATTTTAAGTTGATGGAACTTTGAGGTTACTGTTACTTAAGTACTTACAGATACACTTAAAATATCAAATTTGTTTAGCTAACTTGAAAAATGTAATTTCTACAAACTCATAAATACCAAAAAGTTCTTAATACTCATCAAGGTCTATTCATTTGAACTAATTGTAATTCTTTAAGTTAACAGTACTCTGAGCTAATTACTTTAAGCATAAGAATTTACAGAGTGACTTCCCAGCACAGCACATTGCGACGTTCTTTAATGGCCCCCTTGAATCATTCTATAAAAATATAATCACAAGATTTGAAATTTGAAAAAACAAGATTTACAATACAAGATTTGAAATTTTATAAAACCAGTTCATGTGAAATTTAATGCTGCAAGTATATCAGTAGTCAGAATTATGTGCATTTTCAAACTCGGCACATTCAACAGAGGAAGAGCAGAAACTAGATGTGTTTGCATTTTGCAAGGCAAAAGCTGGGCAGCTAACTTGGGTTTGTTTGTTTACGCCGGATGCCCTTTCTGACATAACACTCCCGTTTTATCCAGACTTGGGACCGGCACTGCATCTAGGCAGCTAACTTGACTAACTTACATATATTTTCTTTCTCAAACAGCAAACTACAGTATATTGTCTGTGTTTTAGGTTTAACAAATGTCTTTATGTTGATTAATCTAAAGATTGTACATGTGCTTATATATGCTAATCCAGATTTTCAATTTGGCGACAAGTATCGAAATACAAATACCTTATTATTGTACTTAAGTATTTTTGTCAGGTGTATGTACATTGCTTAAGTAATTTCCATATGTAAACTTTTTACTTCTACTTACTACATATTTTGATGAAAAAATAAATTTATTGGTGTGGTAAGGATAGGAACAAAACAATTCCTATAATCCTAGTTTACAGAAATGACTGGCAGGTCAGTATGAATGCACAGATTTGTTAGAAAGTGATTGGTGTTACCTGGGCAACGGATCTTACTAACTTCTTGTGGATTCTTCTGGCTGCTTTTTCAAGCATCTTAAACAGATGTACTTGTTAAAGGAACTAATGTGCTTCTTTTGTTTCACATTTGTCATTTTAGAAGCTTATAATGCATTTTATTTATTTATTATTAAAAGTATTATAAGCTTATAATTTTGCCACGCTCTTTAAACTTATTGTATTGTGTATGCAGGCAGTAGACCAATGTTAAATTGCATAGACTATTTGCTTTATACAGTGGTAGTTAGTTCAACTAACAAAATAATTAAAGACTTTAACAATGCTGCTCTCCATACATTTAATTAATGTCAAATCTTTTCACTATAAACAAGTCATGGCATCATGTCCAGACCTCCTTTCCATAGCTTCGATAACATATCAATCTCTCAGTTATCATTTTCACCTGCCTTTGTAAAAACAAACAAAAGAAAAAAGCTGAAAAAATCCCACAAAGGATATTTCTCTGGGTTGATTTAAAAAAAAATTATTTCAAGACATATTTACAAGCATTAAAGCACTGGCTGTTAGCAGCTGACAAACAAAACAAATCAACAATTTATTTTTATCTTCTGATGAAAGTTCATTCAGTTTCATTCAGTTCTGATGAAACATTCTTACTGTAGCATCATTAGTCTAAAAATCTATGCAATATTCACTCCTCGTCATGTCTAACCCAGTCAAATTATTAATATAATTCATTAAAAATTCTCATTAAACAAAAAATTATTTAATTTTAAATACATTTGCGTAAAACATTTTAATTTCATTTTAATCCCTACAAGATTTCATTAAATTGTAAGGCATCTGATCACACCCAATGAATTGTACATTTATTTCCTCATTATTCATTTATACTTTCATTCTGGTCCTTTTTTTTAACAAGACTTACACATTCCTGTTATCAACAGAATCAATTTCAATTGTGTCTAAAATACAGTTAAAACTTGGATTACAAGCATAATTTGTTTTGGGAGCGTGCTTGTATATCAAAGCAATATTTATTTATTAAAGTAAAAATAAAACAAATTAACCTGCTTTTTACGATTGGCTCGGTTGTGATCATGTGACACACTGCAGACAAAGCGCATACATTCTGCGCATATGCCAAAACCTCCCTCACCTATCAAGTTAATACTTACTGAAAAATTTTGCTTGTCTTGCAAAATGCTCGCAGACCAAGTTACCAACTCAATAATTCGGTCGGACTGATTTCCAGAAAAGTACTTGTACTTTTTTACTTAAAGTACATTTTAGAGCATGTACTTAGTACTTTCATTTGAGTAAAAAATGTTAAGTGTTACTTCTAATTGTAGTGGAGTACATTTTAGGCAATTACTTATTTATTACATTTTTATTGAGTTTGTGTACTTCTGCCTCATCTTTCTGTTTACAGCAGCATTGCATTTTATTTTTAGTAAACTGTTTGACATCTATTTGGTTTTTGATTTACTCTCCATATAAAACTAGATGTTGATTCATGACCCAGTTCCAGCTCTGCTTGCAGTGAAAATATCTTTTTGTGTAGCTACTCACTAATAGTTCAGCTAATAGACAAACTAATGCACGTCAGATGTCTGAAACTGAAATATAGCTCGAAACTGTAAACAATTGAAAACAACAACAACAACAACAAAAAGTCATGATGATCAAACATGTTAAAAAATAAATAATTGATTGATCATTAATAATTAATAATAAGCCTTTTAGTTTAAGGTTGAAACTATTTATTATTTAAACAGTTATAGTGGCACAATCAAGTGTTTCCCATTCACTGATTTGTTTGTGTGAGGGGAAGTGGATTGCATACAGGACAACTGGTTTTCATAATAGGAATTGCAGAGATCCGTTTCTTCAGAAAATAATAACTTATCTAACATTCGATTACTGCTGGATTGTCCAGGTTGGGTACCACTGCAGGCAAAATTTCATCCTATTAATCTGGTAGAGGAATAACATTCATTTACTTTTTAGTTTTGTTTAAAAGCAGCCCAGCTTTCAGACAAGCACCATGGAAGCGCTGACTATGACATAACTGTGACATATAGGATGACTTTCCATCAGCCACTGCAAGGTGAAGTCACGTGCATGTAATCGGATTACAACGGTATATGTCAATGTAAAACAATGCACAAACCACCAGGGTTGCCCACTACACATTGTATGGTACCTTTAATACCGTATTATTGGTATATATTGTTCTAGGATTACAAGATCGTACAGGAATGGTTCATCCAACACCTTCACTTATAGTTTTTTTTTTCATGAAATAAATAGAGGATAGCACTGTCGCCTTGCACCTCCAGGGTCTGGGTTCGATTCCCCGGCCAGGCTCGATTCGCGTCTCTGTGTGCATGGAGTTTGCATGTTCTCCCCGTGCTTGGTGGGTTTCCTCCGGGTACTCCGGTTTCCTCCCACAGTCCAAAGATATGCAGGTTAGGCTAATTGGCGTTCCTAAATTGCCCGTAGTGTGTGATTGGGTGTGTGAGTGTGTGTGTGTGTGCCCTGCGATGGATTGGCACCCTGTCCAGGGTGTACCCCGCCTAGTGCCCGAAGTCTCCTGGGATAGGCTACAGGTCCCTGCGACCCTGAATACAGGATAAAGCGGTATAGAAAATGAATGAATGAATGAATAAATAGAGGATAAATATTGCTTAACATTTGTTTAATCAGTATATTTGTGCTTTTTCTTTTTTCTAGATGTGTCATGTGTATTGAGTGATTTATTTTTAATATCCTATAACATTTCATATAGATACAATATAACACAATCATTAAGATTTAATTTACATTAGTGTGACCATCCAATGTCTGTTGCTATTGTCATAAATGTGGGCACTGATACAAAGTATCCTGGAAGTGAAAGGCAGATATGGAAAAGCAGAAATGCGCCCCAGACTCAGGAGCATTTCAGACTGACTCATGGGTCTATCTCACCTGATATGGTAGGACAGATAATTCAGATCTTGCAGCATGCCTCCTAGGCAATATCGACTGATCTGTCTCCACCTCGCCATCTTATTCTCTTTTGACATGAAAGGGTTGAGGGAATATTTGCAGCCAATTACCCATGAGTAAGATAACAGATTGGATGTTCTGATTATTATCAATGATGTGGAGTGGAGCTTTTTAATTGACTGAGGTGTATACGCTTCAATAATTCCATTAGAGATGGCTAGAATTCTTGGTCTTCATTTAATCAAGTCTAAAATTAGTGAGTGACTGGGGGAAAATCTTACATAATTACTTACATAATAGTGCTAGTTTGCTTGTGTTTTGGCCCTAGGTCACTTGATGCATCTCTAATAGTGGCAGTTAACACTCCCCCTATTTTGGGCATTGGTGTCATTTCATGCTTACATATGCCTCAGAGAGAGATACAGCAGGAAGTGCCCTAAAAACTCATATCACCAAAACATGTATTGATCACATCCCTCCTTGCGTAATCAACCCTACCACCATTTTGTTGGTTTTCATAGTTCACAGCCACTGATATGTATAATAGATTTTGGTCTTTTCCTTTACATCCAGGCTGCCATTGTTAACTTTCATCTTTGAGGGTGATGAATATAACACCAATAATTTAATTAAAATTTTAGTTATATTTTGCTTTTAAAACAATGGTCATTATCACAATGCAGCATTACAGAGTCAAAAGAAATTCTGGGAGATGAGTATGAAATGTGTGAAAAAATACTCAACTCAACTCATCTTTATTTGTATAGCACTTTAACAACAAGAATGCCCCAAAGTGCTTCACATAAATAATAAAATATTATAGTAATCTAATGAAATAAAAGAAAAAAGAAAAACAAGATAATAATAAAAGAGGAACATAATTAAAATGACATCACACGCATCTAATCAAAACAATATGTAAAATCAACATCTCATGTTGGTTTAAATGCCAGAGAAAACATGTGAGTTTTTAGATTGGACTTAAACACCCTCAATGATGTGGCCACACGAATGGTCAATAGTAGGTCATTCCATAATTTGGGAGCCGCCATAGAGAACAGCCGATCACCCCTGAGTTTGCATTTGGTCTTGGGTACCATCAGCAAACGTTTATCTGATGATCTGAGAGACCGGGGTGGGGCATAGGCCTGGAGCAGATCCGAGGGATAGGGAGGGGCAAGGCCATGTAAACATTTAAATGTGACCAAGAGAATTTTAAAATTAATTCTGTACTGTACTGGGAGCCAATGAAAAGAAGCCAGAACTGGAGAGATATGTTGTCTTTTATGCGTAGACGTTAATAGTCGAGCAGCAGAGTTTTGGATCAGCTGTATACAGAGCATTACAGTAATCAATGCGAGTGGTGATGAAGGCGTGGATGGCTATTTTGAACAGCCTAAACGACAAAACAGGTTTAAGGTTTGCCAATTGACTTAACTGAAAGAAACTGGACCGAACAACAGCACTAATCTGTTTATCAAATTTAAGGCCATGATCAGAAATAACCCCTAAATTTGACGCTGGGTTTAACATACTGCTCCAAATCTCCTAAATCCAGAGGTGGATCTCTACCCCTGGCACCAGGACCAAATGCAGTATGTATAAATCAGAATTGTCAGATAGTCCCTGATGACAAGCCGCGGGCAACAGTGGCCAGGGAAAAACTCCCTGAGATGGCAGTAGGTAGAAACCTTGTGGAACCAGACTAAACGGAAAACCCATCCTCATTTGGGTGATAACGGATAGCAGGGATTGTTTTACAGTTCTAATGTGTGTTAGGAGGCTGGAATATCAGTATAACAGGGGAGGTGTTTAAGGTAATATAGAGTCCACTTTTATTATTGGAGGCTCAGGTGCAAAACTTGTAAGAATTTGTAGGAATTTCAGTGAACTGTTGAATGACTGCAGTCACAGAAAAGAGCGGTCTGCATCATGAAGACCATCGTCATGGTAAAGTGGAATCGTAAGAAAAAAGCTCCGCCCGCTGCTGTAGTTTTCATAATACGACATACTGACATTCAGCCTGCATCCGTTGATCAAAGTACGCGTGGTAAGAAAATAGCAGTTCACTAAGGTACTGTGGCACGAGACCATTTAGTGCTTTATAGGTGAATAGTAGTATTTTATAATCAAAAAATTTTTTGCTAAATAATAACACCTAAATAGCCTCACACAGTTGGCATTCCCAAATTGCCCGTGGTGTGTGTATGTGTGTGCCCTGCAATCCAGGGTGCACCCTGTCTCATGCTCTTAATCTCCTTCTAATGGGAGACTTGTACCAATGTTTGTCAATTGTACCGATGATAAAATCAGCTTAATGATTGGATTGTAGAATTAACTTCATGCATTCGGAAATATATTTTACACTAATGTTTAAATGTAAACTACATGTACTGTAGCTTCTTATGCTACAATTTTCTTCTTTTTTTATCTAACATCCTATTAATCAACATCTCCCTACAGCTATAACTTATTTATAGTGAAAATAGCCTATACAACTCCATTATTAAATTGCTTACAGGTTGAAACATCTACCATTGATCCACTCTGGAGCATTGTTTTATGTTGCTATTCAATGCTTTTTTTTTTTTACTGATTGCATGTTACTGTATGCCATCTGTGACATCAGTCTACTGTATCTGTTTAAAATGTTATGCATGTTTGTTTTTTTGGTGTTTTTTTTTTGTTGCAAATATGGCGCTCCTTACAGAGGAATATTGGGTCAGAAAATGCAGGTTAGGAAATGGACGCAATGAAAGGCAGAAACCTAAATTATATTAAAGTTCCTAAAAGCCTGTCTTTCAACCCACAAAATCATGGTTTCTGGCTGTCCATTACTATGGGGAATAGTTTTAAGTGGTAGAGCAGCAATTACCAGAGCAGAGGGTCTGGTCAGTGTAGTGGACAGAGTCCTGTCTATTTTTATGGGCAGCATTCCCCTGGTCCATTTAGCCAGGCAGTAATGAGCACTAATGAGCTGCCTGTGTCCATACAGCTGGGCAAAAGCATCTGAACTCCACCACACTATTTTATACATTGGATTAGTCTTGGGTCCATCTGAAATGCTGTCATACATGAAAAACTGTCTAGCATATGGCTAATGGCTTTTACAACCTAGGGCATTTTGGATCCAGTGACAAGTATCATCTTAGTGAGCATCCCAAGCTCTCATTCTTATGGAGCTTGGTAGCTGACAAACATATGTAATACTTTAATTAAAACATTACATAAGAATATACAGTGGTGTGCCCCCTTCCTGATTTCTTATTCTTTTGCATGTTTGTCACACTTAAATGTTTCTCCTCATCAAAAACTGTTAACTATTAGTCAAAGATAACATAATTGAACACAAAATGCAGTTTTTAAATGAAGGTTTACATTATTAAGGGAGAAAAAAAAACTCCAAATCTACATGGCCCTGTGTGAAAAAGTGATTGCCCCCTTGTTAAAAAATAACTTAACTGTGGTTTATCACACCTGAGTTCAATTTCTGTAGTCACCCCCAGGCCTGATTACTGCCACACCTGTTTCAATCAAGAAATCACTTAAATAGGAGCTACCTGACACAGAGAAGTAGACCAAAAGCACCTCAAAAGCTAGACATCATGCCAAGATCCAAAGAAATTCAGGAACAAATGAGAACAAAAGTAATTGAGATCTATCAGTCTGGTAAAGGTTATAAAGCCATTTCTAAAGCTTTGGGACTCCAGCGAACCACAGTGAGAGCCATTATCCACAAATGGCAAAAACATGGAACAGTGGTGAACCTTCCCAGGAGTGGCCGGCCGACCAAAATTACCCCAAGAGCGCAGAGACGACTCATCCGAGAGGCCACAAAAGACCCCAGGACAACATCTAAAGAACTGCAGGCCTCACTTGCCTCAATTAAGGTCAGTGTTCACGACTCCACCATAAGAAAGAGACTGGGCAAAAACGGCCTGCAGGGCAGATTTCCAAGGCGCAAACCACTTTTAAGCAAAAAGAACATTAAGGCTCGTCTCAATTTTGCTAAAAAACATCTCAATGATTGCCAAGACTTTTGGGAAAATACCTTGTGGACCGATGAGACAAAAGTTGAACTTTTTGGAAGGTGAGTGTCCCGTTACATCTGGCGTAAAAGTAACACAGCATTTCAGAAAAAGAACATCATACCAACAGTAAAATATGGTGGTGGTAGTGTGATGGTCTGGGGTTGTTTTGCTGCTTCAGGACCTGGAAGGCTTGCTGTGATAGATGGAACCATGAATTCTACTGTCTACCAAAAAATCCTGAAGGAGAATGTCCGGCCATCTGTTCATCAACTCAAGCTGAAGCGATCTTGGGTGCTGCAGCAGGACAATGACCCAAAACACACCAGCAAATCCACCTCTGAATGGCTGAAGAAAAACAAAATGAAGACTTTGGAGTGGCCTAGTCAAAGTCCTGACCTGAATCCTATTGAGATGTTGTGGCATGACCTTAAAAAGGCGGTTCATGCTAGAAAACCCTCAAATAAAGCTGAATTACAACAATTCTGCAAAGATGAGTGGGCCAAAATTCCTCCAGAGCGCTGTAAAAGATTCGTTGCAAGTTATCGCAAACGCTTGATTGCAGTTATTGCTGCTAAAGGTGGCCCAACCAGTTATTAGGTTCAGTTATGTAGGTTTGGATTTTTTTTCTCCCTAAATAATAAAACCCCTCATTGAAAAACTGCATTTTGTGTTTACTTGTGTTATCTTTGACTAATAGTTAAATGTGTTTGATGATCAGAAACATTTTGTGTGACAAACATGCAAAAGAATAAGAAATCAGGAGGGGGGCAAATAGTTTTTATTGGCAGTAATGAGCACTAATGAGCTGCCTGTGTCCATACAGCTGGGCAAAAGCATCTGAACTCCACCACACTATTTTATACATTGGATTAGTCTTGGGTCCATCTGAAATGCTGTCATACATGAAAAACTGTCTAGCATATGGCTAATGGCTTTTACAACCTAGGGCATTTTGGATCCAGTGACAAGTATCATCTTAGTGAGCATCCCAAGCTCTCATTCTTATGGAGCTTGGTAGCTGACAAACATATTTAAATATTTATTAATTATATATATATATATATATATATATATATATATATATATATATATATATATATATATATATATATATATAATTATATATTTGTAATACTTTAATTAAAACATTACATAAGAATATACAGTGGTGTGAAAAACTATTTGCCCCCTTCCTGATTTCTTATCCTTTTGCATGTTTGTCACACTTAAATGTTTCTGCTCATCAAAAACCGTTAACTATTAGTCAAAGATAACATAATTGAACACAAAATGCAGTTTTTCAATGAAGGTTTACGTTATTTTGTGTTTACTTGTGTTATTTTTGACTAATACAGTAGTTAAATGTGTTTGATGATCAGAAACATTTTGTGTGACAAACATGCAAAAGAATAAGAAATCAGGAGGGGGGCAAATAGTTTTTCACACCACTGTATATATGTGATACTAATACTACTGTATGTTTACATTTTGCAAATTTCTTTCTTTTTTGCAGATATGGATAAGATTGCAGATATTTTGTAAAATAGGCCAATGGTGAAGTATTCCTACTGAAATAGTACATGCTTTAATAATAGTTGAACATAGCATTTACCAAAAAAAATTATTCTTATAAAATAGCTAAGGATCAAGGGTTGATTCTTTGCATGTTTCCTTGTGTCTGTGTTGGTTTCGCGACCGTCTTACTTCCGGGTCCTAGTGCCGGTCGCGGCTGAGTGCGCATGACAGTACCCACCTGTCCAGGACCGACTCCGGACGGTCCAGGGGTGGAGGATACCCGGTGACGGTAGTCCCTAATGAGCCCGGGGTCGAGGATGAAGCGTGCTGGGACCCAGGACCGCTCCTCCATAGCCTTCCCAGTCGACCAGATACTGGGTGCCCCTGCCCCGAGGGCGCGAGTCGAGGATTTGTCGCACGGTGTAAGCGGGACTGCCGTCAATGATACGGGGGGAGGAGCAGGGGGGGTGGGTGGAACCATGGGTGAGGTGATGAATGGTTTTAGCTGGGAGGTGTGGAAGACGGGGTGGATCCGGAGCGCCGCAGGCAGCTGGAGCCGGTAGGTGACAGGGTTGATCCTGAGGGTGATGCGATACGGTCCAATGAATCTCGGTGACAGCTTCCATGACTCTGTGTGCCAGTGGAGGTTCTTCGTAAATAGCCATTCCTTGTCACCTACGTGGTACAACCGTCCTGGAGGGTGCCTGCGGCGGTGTTGAGTCACATAGCTGGTGTTGGTGCGTCGGATGGCAAGGTTGGCTTGGTTCCATAGCCGCCGGCACCGGCGAACCAACTGTTGGGCCGATGGTATGTTCTTGGTGGGTGAACATCGGAGGTTGGAAACCATAGCATACCTCAAATGGGCTCAGGTTGGTGGCTGAGGACACGTGGAGATTGTCAGACAACTCAGCCCATTTGAGGTAGCAGGCCCAGGAGCGTTGACGATCCGACACAAAACACCTCAGGTAACGCTCCAGCTGTTGGTTGGTTCGCTCAGTCTGACCATTCGTCTGGGGGTGGTAACTAGAAGACAGACTGCAGGACGAATTGATCAGACGGCAGAAGGCCTTCCAGAACCGGGCGGTGGACTGGGGACCTCTGTCCGAGACGATGTCCTTTGGGAACCCATGCAATCGGACTACGTGTTCCAATATCAGCTCGGCTGTGTTCTTAGCTGACGGGAGTCCGGCGAGGGCCACCAGGTGCACTGCCTAGGAGAAGCGGTCGACGATGGTGAGGATAACGTCCTTTCCTTCCGAGGCCGGCAGGCCCGTGATGAAGTCGACGGCAATGTGCGACCAGGGCCGACGGGGGACTGGAAGTGGTTGAAGTTCCTCCGGTGTTGGTTGGTTGGTGTCTTTCGCCCTGGCGCAAACTAGGCACGCCCGGACGAACTTGGTGACGTTCCTCCTCATCGAGGGCCACCAGAAGGCCCGTCCCACGAAGGTGATGGTTCTTCGGGTTCCCTGGTGTCCCACGACGGGCGAAGAATGGCCCCACTGGAGGACTTCGGGCCTTAGTTGGTCTGGAACATAGAGTCGTCCGGGCGGCACGCCCACCGGTACGGGTTCTCTGGTCAGTGTCTGGCGAACCCTCGTCTCCACGTCCCAATGCAGGGGTGCGACGATCCGGGTGGGTGGAACGACAGGCACGCGGTCCGCCCGGGGCGCCTCTAGCTTGTACTGACGGGAGAGGGCGTCGGCCTTGGTGTTCTTTGACCCCGGACGGTACGAGAGATGGAAATCATATTGTTCGAAGAACAGGGCCCACCGTACCTGTCGTGGATTCAGTTGTTTTAGGTTACGGATGGTGAGCAGGTTCTGGTGATCCGTCCAGACGATGAACGGCTCACTGGCGCCCTGGAGCCAGTGACGCCATTCCTCCAAAGCCCACTTTATGCCCAACAGTTCACAGTCCCCTACTCCGTATCGCTGCTGAGTGGAGTAAAATTTTTTGGAACCCGGCTGGAGTTTGATGGCTAGGTTGTATGGACAGTGAGGTGGCAGGTGGTTGGCCCGGCGTTTACAAAACACCTCAGCCAGGTCCCGATAAGGTGGAGGAATGGTGTGGATGTCGACGTCGGGGGCCTCGGACTCCCTGGAACACGTCCCAGCCTGGCCCGTAGGCATAAGTCGGTGCAGGTCGGCCCCCACTGAAGGATCCGACTTTGTGTCCAGGAAATCAGGGGGTCATGTCGGAGTAGCCAGGGGTATCCAAGGATGAGAGGTGGAGAGAAGATGGGGGTGAGGTGGAATTGTATTAGTTCTTGGTGCTGGCCGAGGATGAGAGTGATGGGTTGGGTCTGCTGGGTGATGGGGCTAGATGAGAGGGGCCGCCCGTCGACAGAGGTGATTCTCATTGGCTGGGATAACGCCTCAATCTTTACCCCCAACCCTTTGGCGTACGTAGAGTCAATGAAGTTACCCGCGGCACCGGAATCGATGAACGCGGTACGTCCGCTTGTGGCCAAGGGGCAGGGTTACCTGAACCGTGAGTCGAGAAGTGGTGGTTTCGGTGGTGGTGGAGAGATGGATGGTGCCCGGTGAGTCTCTCCTGTCATTCACCGGGGTTGGGCGTTTCCCGGACGGGATGGACAGGTCGCTCGGTGGTGCACCGTTGAGCCACAGTAGGCTCTCAAACCCTCGCAGTAACGTCTCTCGCGTTCCGCCACGGTCAGGGAGGCGCGCCCTAGTTGCATGGGTTCCCTGGTGTCAACCACGGCAGGTGGTGGAGATCCGACACGTCCGGGGAAGGCGGTGGTGACGGTGGGTGGTGGTCTTGGTGCAGTGTAGGCATAGGTGGGAGCTGGCGGCAGGGTTCAAGGTGCTGGCTTCGGACAGGAGAGGAGGGCTAGCTGGATCAGCCCCTCCAGTGTGGCTGGGAGCTCTCGTCCGGCTAGCTCGTCCTTAATGCGGGTAGCGAGTCGAAGTAGGATGTCCGGAGGGCTGCATCTCCCCACGATGTCTGGATGGCGAGGGTGCGGAAGTCCGCAATATACCGGCTCACGGACAATCCTCCCTGCCGCAGATGGTAGAGTTTCGTGTCGGTCTCCACCTCGCCCGCAGGATGTTCAAATGTCAATTTTAGCTGACGGGTGAACTCGTTGTACGAGTGAGCGGTGTCAGTGTCAGCGCGCAGGACTGCCGTGGCCCACTCTGCTGCCTGCCCTGATAGCAACGAGACGAGTAGTGCAATGCGCAGCCGGTCGGTGGAGTATTTGGTGGCATTAAACTCAAACACCAGTTCCAGCGATGTTAGAAACACACTGCATTTCCCATCCGTGCCATCCCATTTATCCGGGAGTGCTAGAAAAACATCAGAAGGGGCGGGGGGGGGCGGGGTTGGTGCAGGGCCGCGGCCGCTGCGGCGGGCGGACCGCTAGCCATGCCATCAACAGCCGCCCGGAGGCTCGCGTTCTCCCGCTTAAGCTCCGCAACCTCGCGGCGCAGGGCCGCGACATCTTGGACACTCCGGCGCAGAGTATCGAGCTCCCCGGTTAGCTTATTGATGAGCATAGCATGCTGGTCAACCACATCGCATAGGCGCACGTGATCCACTGGGTTTACTGCTTTGGGCTCTGTCATTCTGTCACGAACTAACCCAATGACGACCAGAAAGACGTAGCTTTAGCAGTTAGCCCTGTAGCGTGAATGGTAAACCCAAACGCGGATGGACACGAGTGGGCAGGATAATCACGCGATTTGCTATAAGGACTCTCAAAGTGAATGAGCAAAGGAAAAACACAATCTAACCTGCATCCTATAAACACACACTCAGTCTGAAAGCAAACCCAAGAAAGTGAGTACTCACGTGAACGGGAACGATACCGAGGCAGCATGGGCAAAACTCAATGACAGAGCGATGTGCGGCGCTATCTTGTTTCCTTTTATGCTTTCAGGTTCGCGACCGTCTTACTTCCGGGTCCTAGTGCCGGTCGCGGCTGAGTGCGCATGACAGTCACATTGTTCCTTTTTCCTGGGTCAGGCTTCAAATGTACAGGACAAGGACAGAGTGTGTACTGAAATGAGTGGGATTTCCTGGATTTCCTGGTAAACCTTACAAAAGCAAGTACACCCCTCACATTTATTTTTTATTGTGAACATGTCAAAACTGTGTCCAAAGTGTCAATATTGTTATCTAGCACGGCCTTAATCCTCCTGGGCATGGAATTAACCAGAGCTGCATGTGTTGTTGCTGGAATTCTCTTCTAACCCTCCATAACGATATCACAGAGCTGCTGGATGTTAGACACACCTTCCTCTTGAGGCTGCTCCACAGGTGGACTTTGCATGGTTAAAGATGTACAGCTCTTATCACAAACATGAAACTTCCTCTCCCTCGAGCAGCTCTTCAACCACAATAGTGTCACCAGCAACACCAAACGTTCTGTCCTTCATGATGTCGAGCACCGCCTTACACGCCTCGTCCTTATCCTTTGTTACGATCACTCCTTTTCCTGCAGCCAGTCCACTCGCTTTAACCACCAACGCTGGGAAATCCGCTTCTCGTATGTAGGTGCAGGCCGCCTGCGGGTCACTCACTTTTGTTGCCAGTTATTTTGACAATAATGGCTGTATGTTTTTTTTTTCTTATCTTTTTTTTTTTTTTGTCAAAAATCTTTATTGAACATTTTCCAACTTTAACAAAACATAAAACAAAAGTACATCTAACCGGTCACAAAAAAAAAGGGGGACAAGTTTTAAGATATTCAGAATACATAAATTAATAAAAAAGAATAATTAGATGAATGAATGAATGAAAATAAAATAGCATAAAATAGTAAAGCATAATGGTAGCACAATACCAATTCAAAATCCTATGCACTCACTTGAGGTACTCGGGGAGGAAAACCTTTCCACAGAATAGTTGACAAATCAGTCTCTAGATTGCTAATATAAGGCTTCCAAACATTATAGAACTGATCTGGTCGGTCATTAACTAAACATGTTAAATATTCCAGCGGTATTAGTTCCATTAAAATCTTGTGCCATCCCAAAATAGTCGGGGTCTTATCACTTATCCATCTCAATAATATATTCTTCCTGGCTGCAAACGTAAGAAGATTGTAAAGTCTCTTTTCATTGGATGAAATCAAAGATTGATCCGGTAAACCCAGGTTAAAAAATACAGGATCCATAGCCAACTCCTTGTCAAAAAGAATACACATTTCAGATACAATCTTGGCCCAGTATATTTGTAACTGATTACATGACCAGAGACAATGAATGAGAGTGCCAGTTTGTGTTTTGCACTTAAGGCATAGAGGTGAAAGGGCATTGTTAAATGTATGTCTACGGCTTGGTGAAATATGCAACCTGTGCACAATTTTGAATTGTATTGCTTTGGCACGGTTACATACTGAGATAGATTTGGCATATTTCCAAATATCATCCCATTCTTCCTCACTTATAGCGACTGAAAGTTCCCTTTCCCAAGCAGATCTAGTATTCAAAACCACCTGTTTCTCAAATGTACCACTAAGTACCTTATATAACAAACTCACAGACTTCTTTCCAGGTGTTTGAAAAATAAACTTTTCTGTAGGAGACAGACTTCTATTAATACATAACAAGGTATCCTTCAAAATATAGCTCCTAACTTGTAAAAAACGAAAGAAGTCCTGTTGTGATAGTTGATATTTTTGTCTCAAATTCGCAAAAGACATTAGGCCTTCTTCATCAAACACATCCTGAAGCCGAGAAATACCTTGCTTTTCCCAAAATCGAAACCTCCCATCAGATCTGCCTGGAAGGAGGTTCGGATTATTCACAATTGGCGTGAAGTCATTTTCTTTCTTCCCTCAAAATGATTAATAGCCCTCCATGCCCCAAGTGCATTCACAGTTACAGGGTTTTCACAGTTCTCCAACAGAAACTTAGTTTTTTTAAAAAACAGTAGATCTTTTAGAGGGATTTTTGACAGCGATTGTTCAAGGTCCAACCAGGTAGAAGAACCATCGAGATTAACCCAATCAGAAATATATCTTAAATGTGCAGACCATTGATGTAGCTTAATATTGGGTAAATCCAGTCCTCCGATTGAACCTGGTAATTGCAGTGCAGAAAACTTTAATCTTGGTCTGCGCTTGCTCCAAATAAAAGAGGAAAACCAGCCATTTACATCTTTTAAAACTTTTTTAGAAAACAGAATAGGTATGATTTGAATTGGATACAAAAGCTTGGGAAGGACAGTCATTTTTATTAGAGCCACTCTACCCAACCACGAAATAGGTAGCGTGTGCCATCAGTTTAAATCCTATCTAATTTTACTAAACAATGGGGAGAAGTTATCTTTGAATAAATTTTTACACATAGGGCTAACAAAAATACCCAAATATATAAATCCTCCCGGAGACCATCTAAATGGAAATGAGGGGTCAATATTTGGCATTTCCTTCATGGAACCAACAGGCATAGCCTCTGACTTACTAAGATTAATTTTGTATCCTGAGAATGTGCTGAAGGTATTAATGATATTGAGAAGTGATGGTACTGATGGTACTGATGGTACTGAAGAGTCGGGTTTTGAAAGGAAAATGACCACATCATCTGCATAAAGTGCCAACTTATGGTGCCTTTCTTTAGTCTGCAAGCCTTCAATTAAGGGCTCGGTTCTGATTGCTTCAGCTAGTGGCTCAATAGCCAGCGCAAAAAGCAGGGGTGAAAGTGGGAACCCGTGTCTAGTTCCTCTATATAATGAAAAACTTGCTGATCTGGAACCATTTGTGAGAACGAAAGCTTTAGGCTCATCATATAATACTCTAACCCACCTAATGAAAACATCACCAAAATTAAATTTCTCCAAAGCAAAAAATAAATATGACCACTCAATACGGTCAAACGCTTTCTCTGCATCGAGCGAAAGTATTAGCCCATCAATCTTACGCTGTTTATAGACTTGTATAACATTAAGGAGACGCCTCATGTTATTGCATGAAGAGCGGCCTTTTATAAAACCAACTTGATCATCTTTAATAACATGTGTTATTACGTTCTCCAAACGTGAAGCTTAGATTTTGGCCAACACCTTCCTATCTACATTTAATAGAGATATAGGGCTATATGAGGAGCAGGCTTCCGGAGGTTTACCTTTTATTAGTATAAGGGAAATATTAGCTTCTCTTAGAGATTCAGGGAGTTGCCCACTTCTATATGAATGATTAAACATATTAAACATAAGTTCAAGTAACAAAGTTTGCCACTCTTTATAGAATTCACAACCTATGCCATCTGGACCTGGCACTTTCCTATTCTGCATTTGTGAAATCGCCTCAATTAACTCCTCTATAGAAATAGGAGCGTTTAACTTTGCTTTCTGATCTAATGAGATAATTGGTAAACTAATTTTGGAAAAAAAAGCTTCTAATAGTATAGTACTGCTACTAGACACTTCAGTCTTAAATGTGTTGTTAATTGATTTGCTATCATAATGTAGTTTGTCATTTGTGTCTAGTATTGATATAATTGAGCATGAATCGCTTTTCTTCTTAGTGAGGTAAGCCAGAAATTTACCCGGCGTATCTCCGTGCTCATAAAATTTCTGTTTCACAAACCTCAGTTTGTATTCTGCATCTTGGGTAAGCAGTGAGTCTATTGCGCTTCTCAGTGCTGATATTTCTTTGAGTAACGTCTTATCTGAAGTCTTAATATATTTTCCCTCTATACTCCAAAATAATATATTTTCCCTCTATACTACAAAATCCTCCTCCAATAATCTTTGGGTCTTATTTTTTTTTACGTTTCTTAGAAGCAGAAAAGGACAAAATCAACCCTCTTACTGTATGTAAGCTTTGCTAGTCTCCCATAAGAGAGACGGGTCTTGCGTGGATTTAGCATTAATAGCATAGAAAGATGTTAATTCTCCAGAGAAAAAGGGATAAAATGTCTGATCTTTGAGTATATTGGCGTTTAATCTCCATTTGCCGGAAGTTATCTCTATTTGAAACCTTTACATCGAGAACAACCATCGCATGATCTGAAATGACAATATTGTTAATACAACATGCTAAAACTAAATGCATTAAACTCTTGGGAATGAAAAAATAATGTGATGTGCTGGGGAGAAAAAACTGTACTCTTTACCAGATGGGTGAAGCGCTCTCCAAACATCTATAAATTCTAAGTCTTCACAAATGACATTAATTTGTTTAGCTACGTTAGATGGCGCCATTATTTTATGGGGAAATCGATCAATAAGAGGATTTTACATACAGTTAAAGTCACCAGCAGCGATCATATAATCCGCTCTCAAATCAAAAAAGTCAGCGAAAGCCTTAATAAGGAAACTAGAGGGGTGCCCTGGAGGATAATATACATTAAACAAGGTAATAGACTTGCCATATAAAGTCCCGTATATAATAACAAAACTGCCTCTGACATCTTCTGTCAATTTAACAACATTCAGCGGTACATCTTTTCTGATCAGTACTGCTACTCCTCTACTATTTGAGGAAAAGGATGAGGAATATACTTGATTATACCCCCCCTGCTTTAACTTTAAATGTTCCTGTTTGTCTAAATGTGTTTCCTGTAACAGAGCTATGCCAATTTTCTCTTTTCTAATATAAGTCTGGATTTTCTTCCTCTTTATAGGATTATGAATTCCCCTAACGTTCCAAGTACATATACGAAGTGTGCTATCCATTGCCATAAACCTCAGTCATGAAACAGTTATACCTGAACATCTTTAAGTAATACTGTGACCTTAAACATACCAACTTAAACAAAAGCCTAAAACATTTACCCAAAGTATAATATAAATAAGAAACAAATAACCAAACACAGAGAGCAGTGGAAACCACCCTTACATCCATCTCCCAAGGGCTTCCACACAAACCTTCTTGTCAAGAGAAACACAACCTCCTCAAACCACCATCTTCGTTTTCACCAAAAGTCAGCGCACCTAAATCTGTCATCTACAGAACTGCGCAGCCAGTCTCTTCTTGATGTAAAATAAGACGTAAAAAATTTTATTCAAAAGTTGTATCCACTGAGGAAATAACACCACAATTTACTCCGGCACTTGTCCGGAATCAAGGAAGGAAATCACCTCCTCTGGAGAGACAAACTTCTTGCGTCCACGGCCAACTTTGACACTTAATGTGGCCGGATAGAGCAACGCATATTCCATCTGCAGCCCTCGAAGACGAGCTTTAACCTCGTTGAACGCTCTTCTCTTTTTTTCCCCACCGCCACAGAATAATCATTAAAAAAAGAGATTTTCGGGGCATCTGCATCCCGCGATGACGATGTTTGCTTACTGTTGAGCGTGAAGAGCTTCGTGGCGGCCGTCATCACTCTTTATTTGTCCTGGAAGTTATGAAATCGAACGATGACAGGACGAGGACGGCCACCCTGAGCCGGCTTTGGAGCGAGGGAGCGGTGGGCTCTTTCCAGCTTCAATTTACCCGCCTTCGTGTCCACCTGGAGGTAATCCGGTATCCATTTCTCAAAGAACCTGAGAGGGTTTGATCCTTCTGTATCCTCCGGTAAACCGATAATGCGCACATTACATCTCCTTCCGCGATTTTCCAAGTCGTCCACCTGCTTGGTCAGGTCTCGTACTCGTTTTTCCAAATGTTGAATCTTGGTTTCATTGGCCGTGCATGTAGTTTCAGTCACCTCGATTCTATTCTCTGCTTCTTGGACTCGCTGAACAATACTTTGAATTTTAGACGACTGGTTGTCTATCGCTTCAAGAACCGCAGAGATCTTAGCATCAATCACTGCAACTATATTGTCCGTCATGCTCTTCATAGCTTGTATAAGTTTGGGATCAGGATCAGGAGGCACGTCAGTGCTCACCTTTTCGGCCTCTCCCTCATGAGTTAGCGAGGCTGCAGCTGGCCTGCTATCCACGGCTGTGGCTATCGGGCTAGGCGTATTTCTCGGGGCCGTTTTTTTTGCACTCCTCAGTGCAACGCCGGATGATTTATTAAAATAGTTATTTAAACTCATTCTGTCAATATAGAGCTTGTAACTGTGTTTCTCCTCTGTTTAAATGGAAAAGAAATTGGTATTACGTGGAGACTACACGTGTAGTAAAAACGCGTGTTCACTCTAAGGCGCCATCTTGCATTCCCTTTTTTTTCTTTTCAATTTAATTAAATTTTATTAATATAGCGCTTTAAACAATGGTCATTGTCTCAAAGCAGATACACAAAAGGAAAAGAAAATGGAAGTGTGTATGAGTGAGAAAAAAAATTGTTTAGATAATAATGAGATTGTTCAATTCAATTCAATTTTATTTGTATAGCGCGGCAGCGCGGTGGTGTAGTGGTTAGCACTGTCGCCTTGCACCTCCAGGGTCTGGGTTCGATTCCCTGGCCAGGCTCGATTCCCGTCTCTGTGTGCATGGAGTTTGCATGTTCTCCCTGTGCTTGGTGGGTTTCCTCCGGGTACTCCGGTTTCCTCCCACAGTCCAAAGATATGCAGGTTAGGCTAATTGGTGTTCCTAAATTGCCCGTAGTGTGTGATTGGGTGTGTGTGTGTGTGTGTGTGTATGTGTGTGCCCTGCGATGGATTGGCACCCTGTCCAGGGTGTACCCCGCCTAGTGCCCGAAGTCTCCTGGGATAGGCTCCAGGTCCCCCGCGACCCTGAACACAGGATTAAGCGGTATAGAAAATGAATGAATGAATGAATGTATAGCGCTTTTAACAATTGACATTGTCTCAAAACAGCTTTACACAATCAAAAGAATTATTTAAGTTGTATGGAATGTGAATGTGTATGAATCAAAATGGTCAGATAGTCCCTGGTGAGCAAGCCCGAGGGCGACAGTGGCAAGGAAAAACTCCCTGAGATGGTAATAGGAAGAAACCTTGAGAGGAACCAGACTCGACAGGGAACCCATCCTCATCTGGGTGAAACAGATAGCTGGAAATGATCTGCATTTATACAGTGTGTTAGGAGGCTGGCAGTCAGAGGTGGAAAGTAATGAATTACATTTACTCGCGTTACTGTAATTGAGTAGCTTTTTTGTGTATTTCTACTTTTTAAAGTAGTTTTAAAAATCTGTAATTTTACTTTTACTTAAGTACGTTTTGTTTGAAGTATTGTAATTCGCTACATTTTAAATCATATTCGCTACTGAGTAAAAAATAAATGAATAAAAATGCTAAAATAATGAAAATGTTATGCTTTGTATAAATGCTCCGTTGCGCCGCGTGTGTGTATCATGTCCTGGTCGCGCGTCGCTCCAGACTCCACTCCAGGTTTTCTGACATCGGCAGCTACCTGACCTTCCACACGGTCGCTTCGGCCCTGAGAGTGACGTCATCGACTAGCGCGACCATGTACAGTAGAACCCGGAGAGAGGCGCGGGAAAGATGAAAGAGGTTGTGATTTTGGCGTTTTGATATTTGGTTGTGTATTCCGGTTTGACTTTTTGTCTACAATTGACTTTGATTATTGCTTTGTTTGGTTTGGTTGGTCTTTGTATATATTTGTAGATAATTTCACTGTTTTTGGTTTAGGGAGTCCGGGAAGGTACCTGTATTTTTGTTTCTGGGGTTTTTTGTTGTTGTTTCTTTTTGCAGGTAATCTACCTACTAAATATAAATACCATTTTGTTTGTTATTTTGGCCTGGGTCCATCCTGAATCTGATCCTCCTCCTGGTGTGTGTGTGTGTGTGTGTGTGTGTGTGTGTGTGTGTGTGTGTGTGTGTGTGTGTGTGTGTGTGTTTGTATATACAAACCTCATTATTTCATCAGTTAATGATTGGATCTAGTTCTTTCTGCCATATACCACCATTTCCATACAGTTTAAAATAGAACCCTGAACCATTCTTTTGCTGTATGGCCCTAGACTGGGACGTAACACCATATTTAAGTGACCACTTTATTATGCAAAGGTGTTCCTTCAGTTAAAAACAACTAGTTTGAGATTTATATCTGCTCATCTTTTTTGAACTATGCTAGAATGCCTCATCCCACCCCGCTGTGTGTGTTTTTTTTTAAAATATATTTAACAAAAAAAAAAAAAAAAAAAAGCAGAGCCAGATCAATATACAATCGACACCCACAGCAAACATTTAAAAACAAACAATAATCTGTTAATATAAGAGTGACCATGGAAACACCCAAGGGCAAAACAATTCAGCAAAAGAATCACCCCCACTGTTAAAAAAATTTAAATAAAAAAGTAACTCGGTAACTTTTACTCTGAGTAAATTTTTTAATGATCTACTTTTTACTTTTATTTGAGTAGATTTTTATAAGAGTAACTTTACTTGTACTTAAGTAAAATTTCACTGAAGTAACAGTACTTGTACTTGAGTACAAAATTTTATTACTCTTTCCACCTCTGCTGGCAGTTCAGCTATAATAGTTGATGTTAATTGATGTTAAATAGTTATTGGAGACTCAGATAGACTTGTAGAAAGTTCCAGTCCTGAACTATCGAATTGTCAAGTCCTCGCGTCACCCACTCGCCCCGCTGTGAGGACTCTAATGCCAGAGTCGGGGGCTGATTATCTCCGCCTGCGGCACCCAGACTGTCCGCTATGGGAATAACGCTGCTCTCATGCTCTCTAACCCTCTCTAAAGTCTGGATGCGCTCCTCTAACACTGATATCTTCTCCGTCAAGAGGAGTCGGTGGGTTGAGTAGTGAGGAGAAGATGTTGTGGAGTTTGGCAGGATCATGTGCAGAGGCTTCCAGTTTTTCTCTGAAGAAGCTAGTTTTGGCAGAAGTCACGTCACATGAGAATTTGGAGAGAAGTGTCTGGTAAGAGATGAGATCTGCATCAAGTTGCGATTTCTTCCATCTTCTCCCTGCAGTTCTTAATTCTCTCCTGTTGTTGCGTAGTACATCAGATAGCCAAGGAGCATGACAAGACGTCTTCCTTGGTTTAGATGACAGCGGGCAAAGGAGATCTATGGATGAGGAGTGAGAGGAGAGGAAAGTTTCAGTCACAGTCTCTAGTGGTAGAGAGGAGAAGGAGTCTGGGTCTGGGAGGGATGATAGGATGCAGGAAGACACAGAGGAAGGGGAGACAGAGTGAAGGTTTCTGCGGGTAAAAGAGACATTTTGGTGGTTAGGTTTACGTAGAATAGGAAGGGCTATGGTGAAGGATACGAGGTAATGATCAGATTTATAAACTCCTAGACTGTGTCTGAGCCCCGACCACTGTCTGGAAAGCTATTTCGAAGCTTAGGAGCTAGATATGAAAACGCTCTACCCCCTTATGTAGATTTTGATATTCTGGAAACTACCATAAGCCCGGAGTTTTGTGATCTTAAGGAGCGTGGTGGATTGTAATGTGTCAAAAGACTGACTAGATATGTGGGAGCTAAACCATTTAGAGCCTTGTACATAAGTAAAGCTAGTTTGTAATCAATTATAAACTTAACAGGTAGCCAGTGCAGGGATGATAATATTGGGGTTATATGATCATATTTTCTGGATCTAGTGAGAACCCTGGCGGCTGCATTTTGGACTAACTGTAGTTTGTTTATTGAGGATGCAGGACAACCACCTAGTAATGCATTACAATAGTCCAGTCTGGAGGTCATGAATGCTTGAACCAGCTTTTCTGCATCAGATACGGATAAAATATTTCTATGCTTGGCAATATTTCTAATGGGGAAAAAGGCTGTTTTTGTGATAATGGAAATATGATTTCACTGGCATTACACCAGACTGTTCTCTATTTAGATTCACAAAATGCTATTGATCGGACAGGTAGGATCTCAACCGTTTTAATGATGTCCCTGAATACCTATGTGATTTTGTATGTGATCTACGAGAATATTATGATCTATAGTGTCGAATGCAGCACTAAGGTCATGTAAGACTAGTATTGAGATGCAGCCTTGGTCCGAAGGTAAAAACAAGTAATTTGTGATTTTAACTAGTGCAGTTTCTGTACTATGATGGGGCCTGAAACCTGACAGAAATTGTTTGAGAACATTCTCTCTTCTTATTATTGTCAGAGGACAGTAAATCTATACTGTTATACAAGCTACACATTGACTATAAAATATATCCAAGTTTCATTTCTATAGTATTGTCCTGTGAGAAGATATATTCAAATGTTTGCTGAAATTAGAGGGGTGTACTCACTTTTGTGAGTGGGTGTAAAATTGTATAATTGTATAAATTGTAAAATTGTGTAGAAAATTATAAATCTATTTCTGTTTAATATGCAGTATATGTTTTCACAACACAACCAAACACAACCAAAGTTCAAAACAAAGAAAGGTACAAATGTCCACCAAGGATTATTTTTATTTAATGTGATATTTAGAATTCAAATATACAACTTGAAACACTTTTGTTAGCTTGCAAGCACACAAGAACTGCCTCTTATAATCATAACTGATAAGGTTCAATGTCAGTTCACGTTCATCTTAGATGCTGTACAGCAACGATTTGCTTCTCCTGAAGGTGACAGTCAAATAAGGTAGGGATCCACATCTGCCCCGTCCAGATTCTGCATTGGTGTCCCACAAGGCACAGTGCTGGGTACTTCTGTGTTCTTCTTCTATGCCCACTTTCTTGGTGAGCTTATATCCTCACAACATTTTTCATAACACTGCATGCTAGGCTGATGACACTTAACTTGTCCTCTTCATTACTCATTGACACATTGATGTTTCTACACGGATCTCAGCATGTCTGGCAGACATTTTTTCATGAATGACACTTTACTGAAATTAAATCTCAGCAAGACCGAGTTGCTGTATAGTCCTTTAGATGCATGCCCATCTCAAACTCTTGTAAACTTCCTAAAGAGCTCTGAGAGCTGGACAACATTTAGATCCCACCATCTGGCACTACAGACCACCATGTGCGACTAACTGTCCTCCATTCTCACATACCTGAGTAGACTCAGCCTTGCTCGTTTCTCCTTTACAACATTACGTGACATTCTAGCCATTTCTATCCATGAGGCCACTTAGGTGCCTGTTTATTCCCTTGTCATTTTGAGATTGCAACTTGGTCAAATCTGTTCTCACTTTGAGCACCATCTGACCTCTGCAGCTAATTGAGAATGCAGTTTTCAACCTCTCCAAGTTCTTTCACACCACTCTATGTTCCCTCCACTGGCTTCTTGTAGCTGCCCAAATCAAAAACTCTGGTACCTGCCCGCTAAACTAAAACATGAAGCAGCAGTTGCTTACAGCTTACTTACTTTCTGTTAATGTGTTCTTACTCTGAAGAAAGTAAAAAAAAAAAAAAAAGCAGCCATTACGGTATGTGAAGAAAGAAACCTACAACTAAATTTGTCTGACCCTCTAAGACACTGTTGAATATATGTCATGTACTGTGTGTAATGAAAAAAAAGTTCATGGTTCATGTTATTCACAAGTAATCATGTAGGTGATATTTCACACACACACACACACACACACACACACACACACACACACACACACACACACACACACACACACACACACACACACACACACCTATCTATCTATCTATCTATCTATCTATCTATCTATCTATCTATCTATCTATAGTAGTATATCTTGAAAAAATAAATTTCATAATTTAATAAAAAGTCAAGCTCTCAAATATTCTACGTTCGCTACATGTAAAGTGAAATATTTATAGCCTTTTCATTTAAATTTTTATATAATTTTGAACAAAGGTACAATACTCTAAGACCCTGTCACCAATTAAGTGTTTTTTAATTCCTCAGACCATTTATGGTAGGTTCTGACCACTGCAGTCCGGGAACATCTTCTGAGAGCTCAAGTGTTGGAGTCGATCTGTTCCTGTCATCTAGCCCTCACAATTTGGGCATTTGTAACAAGACATCAGCCACAACACACCACGGACAGGTGAAGTGAACAACTGTGATCACCAACTATACACACATTGAGGGGCCAGAGTTAGCGGTTTTAATGTTTTGGCTGATCAATGTGTATAAACATAGATACATACTGTACATACATTTACAGTATAATATATGTATAAAAAATACACATGTAGGTTTTGAGATTTTCATTTAATCAGTCCCAGCCAATTTCTTGGTTTCAAATAAAATGCTTAACTCTTATCATGCTGCAGCCAAATATGAGGGTTAATTTGTATGGTTTTAGAATAGGGTTAGGCCTAGGTGAAGTTTAGTGCCCAAACATTTAGCTTAAAAATATTTTATTAGGTTAAAACTGACACAGTCTGTTTAAAATGCATGTTAATACAGTTACTTCAGAGCTAGCATTTATTGGCTACAAACATATGTAGCTAAGGTCTTGATTACCTTAGATATATTTTAGGTGTTACAATGTGTATCAAGTGAGTTTTTGCCACCCGGAATTTTGAATTCTAAAACTTTCTATAAAGTATAGCACAAATACTTTGTAAATACTTGTTAAACCATTGGATTTCTGCAACACTGGAATCAAATTGACACTATATTGCCAAATGTATTCGCTTCTCTGCCTTCACATGTATATGAACTTGAGTAACATCCAATCCTTAATCCCTAGGGTTTAATATGATGTTAATCCAACATAAACACCATCCTCAAAAAGCCCCAACAGAAAATGGACTTCCTGCGCCAACAAGTACGGTCTGTCACAGGAGCTGCTGCAGTTCTATTCTGCAGTCATTGAGTCTGTCTTGTGCACATCCATCATTATCCACAAAACAGGACAGGAATATACAGCAGAAAACAGTAAAAACAGCAGAAAAAAATAATTGGAGCTCCCTTGCCCCTGCTCGATGACTTGTACTCTACAAGAAGCAGAAAACAGGCAGGAAATCGCTACAGACCCTTCAAATCCAGGACACAACTTTTTTTTACCTCCTCCTTTCTGGCAGGCGCTGCAGAACCCTGTATACCAAAACTGCCAGGTACAGGAACAGTTTCTTTCCTCAGACAACCACCGTCATAAACAGTTGAACTGGACCAACATGCTTTTTTTAAATAAAATTCTTACACCCATCTGTACATTACTGTTATTTGCACTAATCAAAAATCTTGTACTGTATATTGTGTAAAAGCACCACCATGCTTCCTATAAACTTCTTGCATCCTATTGCTGCTACTTGCTATTTGCATTACTTATTATAGTAGATGATACACACCATATCTACTTTCAGTATCACTTTATGTACACTTTATGCACATCTGTTACATAATCAGGATAAAAATTAAATATTAACATGATAAACATTAAAAAGTGTAGGTAATTCATACAGAAAAAAAAATGCTCTCATACTCATTCTCTATATTGCTTATCCTGTACAGGGTCGCAAGAGTCCTGGAGCCTATGCAAGGGGACTCGAGACACTAGATGGTGCACCTGCATATCCAATCCATTGCAAGGCACACAAACTTTCACACACACACTCACTCACACACTCAAGGCAATTTGGAAATGACATGTTTAATCTGCATGTCTTTGGAGAACTGAAGATAACCCACCAGACATGGGAGAACATGCAAACTGCGACATGCTGCCATAATTTAGGATAAAATCCATATTCAATTTTATTGTAGCTTTGATTCTAATAGTAATGTTACTGGCTAGGCAGCAGTTCAAATTCTAATATGATAGATGGTAGTTATTTCTAAGGTATTATTTCTAAGGAATAATTCATTAGCAAACTAAACTACACGGTGTTAAAGACTTAATGATGTATTATGAAGTTTTTAGTCAAAGCAATGTAATTGCTTCAAAATGAAAATAATCTTATAACAGTTTTAAAAAAGTAGTAAAAGTTACTTTTTATACAGTTTTATATAATTTTATGTAGTTACTTGTGACTTTAAATGTACCTTTTCTGCATTTTAGAGGACATTTTTGGTTGGCAGAGGTGGAAAGTAATGAATTACATTTACTCACATTACTGTAATTGAGTAGATTTTTTTGTGTACTTCTACTTGTTAAAGTAGTTTTTAAAATCTGTAATTTTACTTTTACTTAAGTATGTTTTGTTTAAAGTATTGTACATCACTACATTTTAAATCATATTCGCTACTGATTAAAAATAAATGAATGAAAATGAAAAATAATACAAATAATCCAACGGGGAAGGAAATAAATAGCACCCCGGAAACCACTGCACTGATTGATTGATGGAGAACGAACGCGCTAAATTCACAAGAATAATGGAGGCGGACAAAACAGCTGCCAGTGATGCAGAACCAGCTGAAAGTGAAACACCAACAAGTTCTTATGAAGGAAACCCCTGGTCATATTTAAGTGACCATTTTGATTTCATGCACAACTAAGTGAACAAATTTATTATGCGAGGGTGTTCCATCCCCCCCCCCCCCCTTCTGTTAAAAAATTTTTTTACTCTGAGTAATGAGGTACTTTGTACATTTACTTGAGTAGATTTTTATAAGGGTAACTTTACTTGTACTTCAGTAAAAGTTCACTAAAGTAACAGTACTTTTACTTAATACTCTATCCACCACTGTTGGTTGAACATTTGACACTATTTGCTGAGTAAGCTTGTGACATACATTTATATAAGTACCAATTCTCAGTAATCTTTCGGGGCTGGAATGCAGTGGTACCAGATCCTCTTCCTAAAGATGTATTCTTAACTTTTTATGTATGATTTACTAATAGAGGAAAGCAAACGTCAGTTACCTTAAAAGTATAATATGTATCAAATTTGATTCATAACCCCAAATATGCTTTGAACATCATTTGGTTCAATATCAGCATGATTGACAGGTCAAATGATCAAATCTGCCAATGTAGTCTCCTCCACATATATCCATGTTAAATAGTAGAAGTTATTAAAACTGCTTTTCTGGTCAGCGATAAAATGAGCATTAATTCAGCATGACAGATCTTCAGACAATTTCTAATTTTAAAGTCTCTGCTTGTTTTTAATACTTTATCTTTGCACTGGCATTCTTCAGCCCCTGACATTTGTGATTCAGTTTTCCAAGGCTACAGATGAGACTAGTAAACATACTGACTCACCACTCATGTCATATTAACACATTGCTCTGTCTGAACGTATCACATCATTATAGAATGTTTTGAACAATAAGAATTAGAGGGTAAGAAATAAGAAGTTGAAATTTATTTTATTTATTCATCTTTCATAACTGGTCAGGGTCACGGTAGATCTGGTGAATAGTCGGAAATACTGGGATTTACCTTCAATGAGATGCTATTCTATTGCAGGGTACCACACACACACATGCACATGTATGCACACACATATTTACTCCAAAAAAGTATTTTAAAGTCACAATTCAACCAGTTAAAATGTTTTGAAAGGAAACACAGGAAAACATTACATTCATGGCATTTGGCCATCAGGGTAATTTATATTCATCTGATTTATACAAAGGAAAACTTGAAGGTCAACTTGATCAAGAGTCCAACACCACTGAATAAGCAAAGACAAGTATGTAGACAGAGACAGTAACATGAGTGCAGGATTGATGATGGAACCCTGGTGATGTGAGGTGGCAACATTACCACCATGTAACATCTGAATTTACTTAACTTTACTCATCAGTTAGATGTTTGGCTCACACAATCTGCCAGAAGTGCTTCAGTGTACAAACCGGATTCCAAAAAAGTTGGGACACTAAACAAATTGTGAATAAAAACTGAATGCAATGATGTGGAGATGGCAAATGTCAATATTTTATTCAGAATAGAACATAGATGACAGATCAAAAGTTTAATCCGAGAAAATGTATCATTTTAAAGGAAAAATATGTTGATTCCAAATTTCACGGTGTCAACAAATCCCAAAAAAGTTGGGACAAGTAGCAATAAGAGGCTGGAAAAAGTACATTTGAGCATAACGAAGAGCTGGAAGACCAATTAACAGTAATTAGGTTAATTGGCAACATGATTGGGTATAAAAAGAGCTTCTCAGAGTGGCAGTGTCTCTCAGAAGCCAAGATGGGTAGAGGATCACCAATTCCCACAATGTTGCGCAGAAAGATAGTGGAGCAATATCAGAAAGGTGTTACCCAGCGAAAAATTGCAAAGACTTTGCAGTTATCATCATCAACTGTGCATAATATCATCCGAAGATTCAGAGAATCTGGAACAATCTCTGTGCGTAAGGGTCAAGGGCGTAAAACCATACTGGATGCCCGTGATCTCCAGGCCCTTAAACGACACTGCACCACAAACAGGAATGCTACTGTAAAGGAAATCACAGAATGGGCTCAGGAATACTTCCAGAAACCATCGTCAGTGAACACAATCCACCGTGCCATCCGCCGTTGCCAGCTGAAACTCTACAGTGCAAAGAAGAAGCCATTTCTAAGCAAGATCCACAAGCACAGGCGTTTTCATTGGGCCAGGGATCATTTAAAATGGAGTGTGGCAAAATGGAAGACTGTTCTGTGGTCAGACGAGTCACGATTCGAAGTTCTTGTTGGAAATGTGGGACGCCATGTCATCCGGACCAAAGAGGACAAGGACAACCCAAGTTGTTATCAACGCTCAGTTCAGAAGCCTGCATCTCTGATGGTATGGGGTTGCATGAGTGTGTGTGGCATGGGCAGCTTGCATGTCTGGAAAGGCACCATCAATGCAGAACAATATATTCAGCTTCTGGAACAACATCTAGTCATCTCTTTCAGGGAAGACCCTGCATTTTTCAACAAGATAATGCCAGACCACATTCTGCATCAATCACAACATCATGGCTGCGTAGGAGAAGGATCCGGGTACTGAAATGGCCAGTCTGCAGTCCAGATCTTTCCCCTATAGAGAACATTTGGCGCATCATAAAGAGGAAGGTGCGACAAAGAAGGCCCAAGACGATTGAACAGTTAGAGGCCTGTATTAGACAAGAATGGGAGAGCATTCCTATTTCTAAACTTGAGAAACTGGTCTCCTCGGTCCCCAGACGTCTGTTGAGTGTTGTAAGAAGAAGGGGAGATGCCACACAGTGGTGAAAGGCCTTGTCCCAACTTTTTTGGGATTTGTTGACACCATGACATTTTGATTCACCATATTTTTCCCTTAAAATGATACATTTTCTCAGTTTAAACTTTTGTTCCGTGATTTATGTTCTATTCTGAATAAAATATTGACATTTGCCATCTCCACATCATTGCATTCAGTTTTTATTCACAATTTGTTTAGTGTCCCAACTTTTTTGGAATCCGGTTTGTTCTTTGGCATAGGCTCTACAAGCACTTTTGATTCTCTACAATAACAGAACACAGTTATGAGAGTAATCATAAATGGAGCAAGGTTAGGACTGTATGGGGAATATGGCAAAAACTCCTAAGCTGAGTTTCTGTAATGCTCAAGTGGTGTTCATGAATGAATGTATGTACAATTCCCATAGGCAAATGCGTTGGTGACAAGATATCTGTCAATTTTTGAGAATCAGGGGTTCCACTTGCTGAGTGTTCATGCAAACAACTGCAGTGGGCTCCAAGCCACCTCGACCAGGACAGATGTTCAGTCTCCTTTAAAAAGATTACAAGATCCGTGCCTGAAGTCTTCTTTAAATGTCAGTTTATATACTATTTTATATATTAATATCAGTTTTACACCTTCATTCACAAGAAATGTTATCATCATTCCCAGTTTGAGTGTCTGGACCTATACTGGAGGAATGAACAGTATTCTTCCACAGGAAATTCTTCATGTCAGAAAGTACTATTTTGATGATGGTAGAGTACCACACTGGTCTAAAATTTTCCACATATATTCAGATGCATTGACATCTAGTGACTCATTTTCATAGACATCAAATATTTAGTGAACTTTATGCACTGTGTATGGGGCATTGTCAGCTAGGTATAAACCACTCCAGTCAAGATATAAATCCTTCATCATGAGATTAAGGTGATCAGTCAGAATAACTTTGCATTAATTCGCAGTTACTCTTCCCATTAAGGGACATGTGGTTTGGAAAATGCATAATATAGCTACTGCATAATATAGCTAATATTTTTTTTCTTCCTTTAATTCATTACGTGTGTATATTTTCGGTCTTTTAGACCTTTTCTATACATTTAATCTGGCCAAGGATATGCATTATTACAATAATCTCACACTAAAACCTACAACTGACTAAAGACATTTCATGATAATTGTGGCTCACTGACATTGTTCATGAGTTATGCTGTAGGTAGCTCATTTGCTTGCCAAAAGGAAGTTGGTCATAACTACAATGACTGACAATACACATATGGAATTTGAATGGCTCTTCAAAGTTTTATTATCATTGAATGGCAAAAATAAAGATTCTCCAATACCCCAATCCCACCCAGCTCTTTAAGTTCCCTTTTCTTGAGAACCAACAGAGAAGCAACAGCAATAGATTCTTATAAAATTATTCTGATTTACAAAATTCATTGAGATCAGACCATATTACATAATCAATCTTTGTTCCAACCTAATACAATACTGCTGGGATCTAGTTGATGCTCCCCTTGTGGTCTTTGGGTCCAAGTTCTTGCTCTCTGATTGTACCGTGCCAGTCCATGGCTTCTTTCAATGCATTTATTAATTACTTATTAATTACTTATTTTATTAAATCTACTACTTACAGAGAATAAAGAAGGAATGTGTCTGTTTCTGGGCCAAACTCACTACACACATACCTTCAGGCCAACATTCCTTAAAGTGTACTTATTATATACAGTGTAAACATTTACTTTATAGGTTACCACATTTTAGATGTTTTTATGTTGAGAAACATTGTTTCAAAATTAAATGCTGCTATCCTTTACTATACTCTGTATATGGAATGTCTATTACAGTCACTGATAATCATGTTTTCTTATCAGGTGGTCTTCAGAGTGGCTAAATGGGAGGAAAGAAACCAGAGAAAGGGAAGATAAGAGTGAAAAAGAAATGAAATATTTATAATTGATTGTACTGTACATGATGTTTGCACAAGCCCCCTAATACAAAGCAAAACAACAGCAAGGAAACAGAGAGCGATAAAGACAGCGAGTCAGAGGGAATTGGAGCATAACTGATGACTGACACATGCACACACAAACACACAATTCTTCAGAGATCATCTGAAGAATTGTTGCAGGCATGCTTAGTAAAATAGTTAAAAGATGATCGTGGTATGAGGAAAGGGAGTAAGGAAGCTGGTAGCATCCTTTTAAAGTTATACACTATAAATTAGTATTTCTTACTGTTTTTATTTTATCAGCAACTTACCATTGGTATATGATTAAGAAGCTCATCTACAGTTATGTCATCATAGCTCTCCCGGTAGGAGGTTTCTCCTCCAGTTGATTCCTCCTGCTCACTGGCAGGGTCTTCTAGGCTAAAGACATATATATATATATATATATATATGTACAGTATGAGTGAAATCATCCAGCATAACATCATTATATAATATGTTGAAAGCACAATATTTAAATCCATCCCACTCGATGACAATGATATAGTCATATAGGACATAACATCTTATGTAGTCTAAAGAGCTTGGTCATAGGTCAACAAACCTCCGCTTTCCTGTTAAGACAGAGTTCAGGTACTTTTTCACAGCCATTTGCTTGCGGAAGCGACTGTAGTTATCTGTGAATATCGCATCAGAGTGACGCTTCACTGGCATCTGTCCTTCCACCAGATCATCGCTGAAATGGAGTGAGACAATGAGTTTCAGTAAAATGCACAGAATCGGTCTATAGATAGTAGTGCTTGTAAAGACAAATATAAATAGTAGTATTTGCTTAATTTACTAAAATAAAAGACTTAAAATAGTCTTGTTTTCTTTTTTTTTTTTTTTGCATTACATGGGTTATAAACCACTTTGTCCGTCGAATTTGTCCGTCAGAACTTCAATTCAATTATATCCAAGTATATTTATTTAGAGCTTTTAACAATAGTCATGGTCATGAAGCAACGTTACAGAATCAAAAAAAGGAGAAAAAAAGAAAATGAGTTTGAAAATTGCTAGTAAATATGTGTAAATCATAATTATCAGATTGTCAGTGATGAGCAAGCCGAGGCCGACAGTGCTGCTGTAAAACTACTCAGGCCACTTTCATGGTCAACGACATAATATCTATAATGTTAAAATGAATCTATGATTTTAGTTTTATGTTAAATAAGATTTGCTTTCAGTATCTGTACCATTTTAGTACTTTTTGGAACACTCTATCTGATTTTTAAATGTGCTTATGCACTTTTAAACTGACAAAATTAGAAATGTTGGTTTCCATTATTTATCTACTCCAATTATTTGGATCAGCAGTTCTCAAACATTTTCCCTAAATATTATGAATTTACTTGTTTAGGATTAAACCCCCTCTGTTCAATTCAGATGAACTCAATAATGAATATAATAAAGTTTGAGAATGCTAGGTTGTGATGACTGTAACAAGATTACTGAATTGGATTAGATGTCTGTTAACAAGTAAAATGATGGTGCTCATCACTCCTTATACAATAATGACTCTTCAAAGTTTTATTATTATTGAATGGCAGAATTAAGGGATTTCCCGTACCCACAAATCCCTCCCAGCATCTGAAATGTCCTTTTCTTTAGACCCAACATTGAAGCTACAGAAATAGATTCTTACAAAATTTTTCTGACTTACAAAATCCAATGAGATCAGACCGTATTACATAATCACTCATTGCTACAATTTAACATAGTGGATGCTCCGCTTGTGGTCTAGTTAATTCATTATTTAATATACTACAGTGTCTGTTCCTGGGTCAAAACTCCTTATACAGTAACCCTCACACACAATCACCTTCAGGTCAACAAATTGTCTAACAAACGTCTACTTATTATATACATTGAAATAATTAATACTCTATTGGGCAGTAGCGTAAAGCTTGAAAGAACTTTGAAGAAGTAAGAAGAAGAGAGGACTAAAACAAAGGCGCTGTATACAGCAATCTGCATGCATTGCCCAAACTATTATGGTATAATAGTGCAAACATTTTGCACACAGAAAAAGACTGAGACGCAAAAACATACTACTAAGGTTCCCACTGGACACATTGCAGGATGGGACTGCAAGACGTCTTCAGCACCATACAAACCCAGAATACAGAACCTAATAATCCCCTAAAAATGTAGGCGTCTTCAGGACTAATCTACTAAGGATTTTTTTTGTTAAGTCAATCTAAATACATCTTAAAGAGTCTTGAGGTTTAAAGACCTTTTACACACCACCTAAATGTTTAGTCAGCGCACCTATTGGTATAAAACATTCACCCCATGCCTAAACTGTTATTCTTATGATTAAGCAGTCTACTATTCTGACACGGTGAAGCTGATTTTGGAGGCTTGTCCTCATGCATATACCTGACACGTTTGCCGATCAGTGATTCCAGGTAGCGTCTGGCTGACAGTTGGCCCAGCAGTTTGCTGTAGCCGCTGGTGAACAGACCGTCTGCGTGTCGAGTGGCTCTGCACATAAGAGGAAAAAACTTTTGGACAAAATCTCTTTTCAGATTTTATTCTGCTGCCAGAAGAATCTCCACAGTGTTGAGGCATCATCCTTATCATCATCTTAATATTGTTATTATTATTGAGTTGTAACATTAAATCAACGCAACGCAAACAACGCGGTAAAAAAGAAAGAAAAGTAAAAATAAAATAAAATAAAGTCATGCATCACATCGCATCGTCAAAATCCTATTCACACGCCTTGATTTTGTTTGGAGAGACTGTGGAGGTTATTCATAGAAATGACACTGTGTATGAAATTACAATTCAATAGTAAACTTACACAGATGTTCCTTTAAACAACATTATAGGCTACTTGTAGTACAACGTTTTACTCAGCCTCAGTATTAGTTATTACTAATTACGCACTAGGCATTACAAAACTTCCAACGCTGCTAAATCAGAAAGTTCAAAGAAAGAAATTGAAGAAATGTATGTAAAAAGCACTAAACCCCTGTTTTTGTAGGCGCCCTCCTCTTACCGTGTAGCGGCGAGCGGCAAACTGAGAGTCCGCGTGTAAAAGACGCCGCAGATCGCGATGAGGAACAGCAGCTGAGAGGCGCTCCGATGTAACATCGCCTCAAACCTGCACGAAAGCGGCACATCTTTATTATTCTCCTCCACAGCACCAGGATCATCTCTATGTATGTCAGGTGCATAACGTACAATGCAGACCTTAAGGACTGAAATGTTAAGCGATATTATCTATTATTATCTACAAAGAAAAGTCTTTAACCCTACACATATTACTCAAAAGCATAAAGGAAATAATACACGCTGTGAGATTTAAATGCATTTTTAAACGCAGGAACATATTCACATGATTAGTAAAAAATACATCTTAAGGTAACCTGTGTATTCCAACATTTAAAATAATCAAAGTGGATAGAAAAAGGGAAAAAAAGCAACAGAACGTATTCTATGTGGCGACCAAACAGTAGAAAGTCATATAAAGTCATGCAAACACGTAGTCGATGCTAGAATTAAAAGCTGAAAATGACTAAGATTTTGAGAAAGTAACAAGAGCAGAAGTCTTACATGTGCTCGGATGGATGTGGATGAGTGTGTGTGGCCCCTCTTGGAGCGCTGACCCTGGTGCTGAAATAGATGCTTTCTAATCTCAAAGAAGTTTCCTTTGCGACTGCTGTCTCTTTGAATGGCCTCACCCACCGCGCCTCGTTTTATAAGCCTGAAAAGGTTTTTTTTTTTTTTTTTTTGTGAGGAAACACAATCAAATCACATCTGGGCAGTTACGTCATCAGAGAAGTCCCACCAGACTGATGTGCTGGTCACTGGTGAAATTAATGCTTTGCTTTGCACAGAATGACGTTTTTATGCCATGGTTAGTATGATTCATTACACTGTGATGTATGCACTTGACATATTGCCTTATTAAGAAAGGAGGGATGGGTAAATCCAGAAAGGTTAGAAACTTAGAACATTTAATTATTCAATGAAAACCTAAACACTCAAGGACACATTTTCCTAAGATTGTATGTATTAATGGGTTGGACAACACCAAAATTATTATTTATTTTTATTCGGTATAGAAAATGTATGACATTTTGTCTACAGTATGCGGAATTGTTCAGTGTGTCAGACTTCTCCTTGTATAATACTGTATAATAATAATGTGTTTGTGACTTTTACGTGATTATTCATATTTCACATTTAGCTAGAATTACTATAAAAAAAAAAGAATATTACACAATATTTATTTTTATAAAATACTATATATTTTTTTCATGTTTCATCGATGTGGTCATTTTCAGGACTTCATATGTGGACTTATGGTCTACACAGGCATCCAGTATTTTTCTAGAACAGCTTTTTTTCTAAATTGTAAACAATGTTGTTATTGGGGTTCAACAATATTAAGACAGATATTGAAGATAGTTCAACAATATCACGGGAGTCTGTGTCAAATAAACTTTTTATTAAGTGAATAGCCTTTGTATAGCAGACTGACACTTGAGTATTGTAGCCATATTTTCTATTACTGTATACATGTCTTATGGCTTTTGTTTAGAATTGAGACTGCCAACCATTATAATTTTTTTCTCTTTTTTTTTACAATGTATTGAGAAGAGTGGTGACAGCAGAGTTGAAGACATTATGATAAACTTAATAGTATTGCTACTGGTTATTCCCAGAAAAGGAGGAGAAAATTGATTGAAATGGCATCTAGTTCAGTTTTGTCATTTGTACATTAATCTGGATGGACCATTTAAGACCAGTAAAATCTGGTCTTAATTGTCATACATATTGAAATAAAAAATTTATTTCAATAAATTTCATTTCCTCTGAAAATTTATTGAACACTCACTGGCCACTTTAAGAGCAGCACCTGTACACCTGCTCATTTATGGAGTTATTTTATCAGTAAATCATGTGGAAGAAGCACGGTGCATAAAATAAGGATGGTCAAGAGCTTCTGTTAATGTTCACAATAAATTTAAGAACAAGGGAATATCTGATTTATGTGACTTTACCCCAGGAGTTATTGGTTTTGATGGCCAGTTCTAGTACTTCAGAAAATGCGGATGTCCTGGGATCTCAAGGGTTCACGCGGAATAATGCAAATAACAACAAAACACATAAGTTGACCAGATTTGTGTTGATGTTAGTTAGAGAAGAATGATTAGGCTGGTTTGAGAACACTGGATGTCTCTAGTAACACAAATAACCACTCGTTCCAATAGTGGTGAGCAGAAAAGCATCTCAGCATACATAATACTGATGTAACCCTGATGGCCTACAACAGCCCAGATAGCAGAAGATGACAAGAGGTTCCACTCCTGTCATCAAGGAACAAAACTATCATGTGTATATACATAAATAAACTCGACAGTTGAGACTGAAAAGAGACAAAACATTTTAATTTCTTCTTTTAATTTTCGACTGTCCCATTTCTAGGTTTGACATTAACTGGTGCTATAGACCTGCATTATTTATCTTTGCATTGCACCATTGTGATATGACTGGCTGATTAGTTAACTGCATGAAAATGAACTGTAAATGTACAGGTGTTCCTAATAAAGTAGAAAACAGATGTATTTTTTGTAACCTATGTTGAAGAGGTCAATAAATAAACTCGACAGTTAACTTGATAATTATACTTTATTTCCTACACGTTTAATAGTTTCCCCTTATAGAAATGTAATGCTCTCAAGTGATGCAACAGTTTGTTCTGTGGCAAAATTTGTCACAAGCAACATAAGACCATGGAACCATTTTGTTTGGGCTCAACAATTTATGCTCCTTCTCGGTGTGTGATTGCATATGATGAGACACATATAAAGACCAAATGGTTCCAGAAACTTGGCAGTAACTTTTTATCACCTCAGTGCCTTCATGGCCTTCAGGCCTTTTACTTCAAGGTAAAAATATGAAAAGTTTCATCAACAGTCTCAGTTTGACTTGGATGCCCGTTTTCATCAGAGTAAAAGGTTTGACTGGAATATCTATATAAAGAAAATAAAAATTGTCTATACATTGGTCAGAACTTGCTTTTACACTTGATATTTTCTACATTTCAGACATTGGAGGACTTGAAACCAGTCTCAGAAAATATTGTGTATTGTGTATCTATGTGTCTGTCTATGTGTCTGTTTGTATGTCTTTCCGGCCAGAGTTGGTCAAGCAAAATGTTGAGTAGAAGTGCTGTTATGAACAGTTACGTGGCAGATTTAATAATCACTTTAAAATAAACTACTAATAAGATACTTGCTCGATGTAAACCTGCACTAATAAATATTAATTACAAAACTGAAAGTGAATATTTTTAGTGGGATTACTTAATATTTTCACAGCTGCAAAAACAGCACTAAAGATGTATGAATTTTTTGTTTAAAGACATAACTTAATGTTTATCCAGTGTCCTTTTTGATTTCTCATCTGTGATTCATTCTCTAATTATGGAACAGGGAGTGTATTTGGCTGACGATGAAAGAAGTATAACTTAACATATCCGCTTATTTTTTTTTTTATCTTTAACCTTTTAACTACTTCCAATATTAAATGCTAGTGGAAGTTAGACACTTCCACTAGCATTTAATATTCTAAGATACATTATGAAAAATTGATACCATTTACTGTATAATTCATTAATAAATTTAGATACATAAATAAGGTCTGAATAATTATACACTGAATAACCAGATGCTTATACACATGTGTAATTTCTGAAAATCTTCATTTTCCTGTTACAATCAACTAGATTTTGAAGCATGGTTGTTGGGATTTGCAGATTTAACCACAAGAACATTAGTGAGGTCAAGCACTGATAATGAGTGAGGAAGTCTGGGTTGCAATCAGAACTCCATTTCATCCCAAAGTTGTTCAGTGGGTTTGAGGTCAGGGCTCTTTTCAGACCACTCGAGTTCTTTCACACCAACTAAACATAAACATGTACATTATTAAGAAGCATTCCTTAACGCCATATCATTTAAACACATTTAGTTTTGTTTCTTTAAATGCATACAATAATACATTCATGAATAGTTTACAGTACAAAACATTGTTTCATTGTTTCACAGTTCGTTAGACAGTGTAAGTTTATCACTCCAATTCAGTGAGGCACATCAGTCCATCTCCATTTCTCTATATGCAGATGATCCTTTATTGTTTCTATCTGATCTGCAGCGTTCACTCCCTAATGCCCTTAAAGTTATGGATGAATTTGGCAAGCTTTCTGGATTTAAAATCAATCATTCTAAAACAATTTTGATGCCTCTCAATTCAGGAGGGTCCAATGTCCTTATTAATAATAATAACATTCAGATATCAACGCAAGTTAAATACTTAGGGATTAAATTGAGACCTTCCTTATCCCTCATTTCAGAAGTCAATTATATGGCAATCTATAGAAATGCTGAAGCTGATATCCAAAGATGGATGTGTCTATCTTCATCACCACCTGCCCAAATGTCATCAATAAAAATTAATATTTTGCTCCATGGTCCCCAACCAGCAAATTACTGGAAAAAGTAAAATTCTTTACTCATAAAATATGTATGGAATGGAAAACGTCGACGCATTAAGTGGTCTACACTTCAGAAAAGCAAATCGGAAGGTGGATGGGGCTGCCCCAACTTTAAATGGTATCATTGGTCCTTCGTTCTGCTCCCAGTTGTGAAGTGGTTTGATCCCTGTTCACAGTCTTCGTGGAAACAAATAGAAAAAGACCTAATTTCACCAATTCGTCTGCAAGACTTTCTGTTTCCTGGCATTTCTTACAGGAAATGTTCTTTATACTACGGTTCTATTCTGTCCCATACACTCTTCAAATATTTAAGAAAATAGAAAGTCTCTTTTCTTCTAAAACTATATGGCATACTCATACCCCTATTTGGCACAATTTAAATTTACTTACTGGTGGAAAACCTTTTGTACAGACATCTTGGGCAGAAAGAGGTATTCTAACATTAAATGACAAAAAAGGATAAAAATCAATCCTAGACTTTCAAGAAGTAATCAAAAGGTTTAATATTTCTCAGAATACTTTATTTCTATATTTTAAATTACGTGCAGCATTAAAGGCGTGTAAGATCTTGGGGCACTGATCTCCAAACCCATCCAGTAGTAAAATGGATTAACAATGCACCAAACAAAGGGACAGTTTCTTATTTTTACTTCTGTTTTGCAACTCATAACGCAGAGATTTTTCCAAAAGCAAGAGCATGGTTATCTGAATTGATTCCAAATAATAGTAAAATTGAATGGGAAAAAGTATGGGATAATACATTTCATGCATCCACAAACCCCAGTCATCAGTTTATCCATTTTAAAATCATTCACAGGGCTGATTTAACCATGCGTACAAGACATGTTATGGGTTTATCACCACACCCTTATTGTAATTTTTGTGGGTGAGGTTACCTGGACACACTGATGCATACAGTATGCTTTGGGAATGTCCTGATGTGCAAGACTTCTGGGATAAGGTGCTTGAGGTTCTGTACATGATCACTGGAATTTGTTTTCCCAAAGATCTTGTTTCCTCTAAAGGAGAAGGACTGGAAATGTTGGTTAGGTGCCTCGACTGCTGCAAAAAAAACTTTTGGTTCAATGCCACATGACCTTTCTATTAAGCATTGGTTACATTCTCTACTCGAGATACTATATTTGGAACTGTCGTCAACGCGGACAAATCACGCTAAACCCACCATTTTATCTATATATGTGGAAGAACTGTATCTGTTCAGTCAGAGAGATTTTGGATATTTAAACCATCCCTTTCCCCCCCTTTAATTCCTGAAGTGCGATGGGTGGGGAGAGGGTTGGAGGGAGACTGAGGTGGATAAAAATTGTTTGATACTTTTTCTTGTTGATGTAATTTATATGATACTTTGAAAACAAATAAAAACACTGAATTACAAAAAAAGGGGTATTGTCATGCTGGAACATGTGGCCTTTGTTCCAGTGAAGGAAAAGTATAAAGGCTATAAATTCTGTCCAACATGTTGGGGAAGGCCCACTTATGTGTGACGTCAGATATCCACAAACCTTTGTCGTTATAGTGTATATGACATAAAAAAAATGCTTTGTTTCTTTGTAAAACATAACTCACAAGTAATAAAAACTTTCCTAAAGGTATGGTACATTTTAATAATCAAGCAATTTGAATGTAGAATTTCTTTCTCTTGTAATAATCTTGTTGCAGGGGTGTAGCCCTTTCTCAGAGCATTTTAGCCCTTTTTTTTTTTTTTTGCTGTTTTTTAAATAAACATATATATAGAGTTCAGGAATGTGTAAATTATTTTATATTAACCAACTATAAAAACATGACTGAGCAAACAAAATGGGTCACATAGGCAAAAAAAAAAATCACATACAGTATACACAATCACATGTTTTTCTGGTTGCTTTCTGTTGTTTCTATGACCAAAATAATAATAATAATAATAATAACAATAATAAATATAAATATAAATATAAATATAAATATAAATATAAATATAAATATAAATATAAATATAATAATAATAATAAATATAAATATAAATATAATAATAATAATAAATATAAATATAATAATAATAATAATAATGTACTAATTTTGAGAATTAAATTTTTTTGTGACATGGTAAAAGATGTATATTAGTGGTAAAATATACACATTATAAGAGTAATTATAACGTTTGTTCTACCTCACATATCCGAAAACCCAAATGCACAGTCTGATGCCTGTAATCTCCCCACCTTATCACATGCTGGCATGGCTTTCATTACACACAAATCATTTTCTAATCATCATTGACCTATGTTGTGTTGCTGGCACAGATCTGTCCTGCTTGGGTTTTGAGGTTATTTTCAAAAATACCTAAAATTCAATAAACAAGTAAATTATTAATAAGCATTTCTTAACTCCATACCATTTTAACAGATTTTGGTCCATTTCCTTAAATGCATACAGTAAGACTTACGTTTATAATCTATATTATAATGCCATGAGCTGTTGTCACCAATTAGCAGACGGGTTCACTTTTGTGTCTGGCTCTTCTCAAGGTTTCTTCTTCATGTCATCTCAGGAAGCCACAGTCATCATTAGCCTTTTTCATTAGCGATATGGATCTACATCCCGGTTGCTGTAAAGCTGCTTAGTGACCATGTCTGTTTGTAAGAGGGCTTTACAAAAAAAAGTGAATTGACTTAAATACATCACAATCTTAAACTAATATCAATGATCAAGCAACTTTACTATCAATAATATCACAAAGTAACCGAATCCTTACATTTTGATGTTGAACTGTATTACACTCATATGAAAATATACTGCCTGGAATTGAGCTAAGAACTGTCCAGTGGATTATTAGAAACTGGAAGGATAAGGTGAACCATCACCTTTGTTGAAGAAAAAAAAAACATGAATTGAGATCATTTAAACACTTGGTGAAGTTACATCATGAAAAAACAGTAGAAAAATCACAGCTATGTTTAAAAGACAGAGTAAGAACATTTCAATAGACACAATGTGACAAGAAGTCACAGAATAAACAGCTGTGTGAACCATGAGAAGAATAAAAAGAGCCTTTGGGGGACTGATGAGCCTAGATCAGTGGGTCTCAAACTTTTTCTGTCATTCCCCACTTAACGGGGTGAGCAAATTTTCAAGCCCCACTTGTCAACAAAATAATAACGAAATCTGCCAAGTTTACTGTTTATTGAAATATCAATTTCTAAACCAATACGATCAAACAACACCAAGTTAAAAACAGATAAAATACACGTGCAATTGTTATAAAAGGCTTACGTTGTCACTTATCTTTGCATAATTGACCCCATGTTTATTAGCTGCTCAGCAATCGTTTGTAGTTTTTTTGCACTGGCCAATTCTGTATGTAACTTTGAATGAAGCCATTTGTGCTTTGCTGTCCACTGATTCAGATGTTACCATGTGATTCTCCTGCTGTCTGTATTCTGCCAGCTTTCTTTGAAAGAAGTCGAGTGGATTATTAACGTGACTGGAGTGTGTTGTCTCTAAGCGTCTTCCTAATTTGTTGGGTCTCATGCGGTCTGCTGCCAGCAGTTTAAGACACAAAACACACACTCGTCTCTCCTCTGCCCCCACCATCACCACCATGAATCCAAGCTCAAGATCAATTTTCAATGAAGCTCAAGCTTCATTAGGGCTGGGTGATATAACCAAAATCTTCTATCACGGTAGAAGCAATTTTCTAACTCAATAACGATATATATCACAATATAGCAATTTGTATCTGAAAATGCATAAATAAAAATTCAAACACAAAGAAATTGTTTTACATAATGTAATTTTATTTAAACTGTGAATTGCTGAGGTTTGCCGCATTTTTTTTTTTTACTTTGGCCATAATCGTTTGGCTGCTTGGATTTCAGATGATAGAAAAGGTTTGACATGTTTCCACCACTTGTTAAAACAGTGAACTTGTGTACCTTGTAAATCACGTTCGTCTCATTCGTATCACTTTTCTTATACACAAACCAATTCCACACCACAGACGAGGCAGCTTTTTTTCTTTACAATCTCCTCTTTGTGGCGGCGCGGTGGTGTAGTGGTTAACACTGTCGCCTTGCACCTCCAGGGTCTGGGTTCGATTCCCCGGCCAGGCTCGATTCCCGTCTCTGTGTGCATGGAGTTTGCATGTTCTCCCCGTGCTTGGTGGGTTTCCTCCGGGTACTCCGGTTTCCTCCCACAGTCCAAAGATATGCAAGTTAGGCTAAATGGCGTTCCTAAATTGCCTGTAGTGTGTGAATGGATGGGTGAATGTGTGTGTGTGTGTGTGTGTGCCCTGCGATGGATTGGCACCCTGTCCAGGGTGTACCCTGCCTTGTGCACGAAAGCCTCCTGGGATAGGCTCCAGGTCCCCGCGACCCTGATCACAGGATAAAGCGGTATAGAAGATGAATGAATGAATGAATCTCCTCTTTGTTGGTTTTGTCACATGTAAGTAAACTCACTGCTGTTGCACCGTCTTCTTCCATTGTCAAAGTGTATGTGAAGCCAAACACATCAAAAGTGGGACGAAACCGCGGCACCCGATTGAACCAAATATCTGCGCAAATACAGCGCAGCGCGACTATCTGGATAGCGCAGTGATGATCTGGTTTATTCGCGCAGCCCGGTGGATCGCGCAGCGCGGATTAACTTCAGCAGCGCTGCTCGAATCACAAACCTGCGCGACTCACTGTTTTTTTTAAAATGTCAGGACTGTTTAATATTGTTTCCGCCTTGCCATGCCTGGTTTGTACGTGCGCATCCCAGCGGGGTAAAATGTATTTTGATGGTCGGCGCGGTTTATTTCATCAGAGTTGCGCGGCGCTGCCCAGTGGGTCGCGCAGGTTTGTGATTCGAGCAGCTGCTCAAGTTGGCCCGACGTTAAACCGTTATTGTTGCACTATGGTTCCACTTTTTCTCCCGGCCCACAACTGATGTTATTTTAAATTTACTTGTATTAATGATCCATTTATTTGTGTGTGATTGTTTAGTTTTTCCTATTATTTTCCACTAATTTCCTCCCGTTCATTGCGCCCCACCTGTCATGTCTGTATTCCCCACTAGTGGGGCGCGCCCCACACTTTGAGAACCACTGGCCTAGATTGACCCAATTCCCGAGCAATTAGTCTGTCCGAGTAAGAAGGGAAGCACATAAAGTGATGCACCTATCATGCATAGTGGACACTGAACAAGCCTCTTTGGGCAAGGTAATGATCTGGGGTTGCTACAGTTGATCAGGTCATTATGTGGCAATAATATGAAGTCAGCTGATGACCTGAATGAAATGATCGGGTTATGACCTTTCTGGATTTTATTTTATTTTTATTTCCTGATAACAATTTCTAGACGCAAATTGTGAAAAAAGTGGTTCTGAGAGTGCGAGGAATACTTTTCACACATGAATTGCCCAACATATTGCTCACCATAATCAAAGCTAAAGGTGGTGAACTAAATCTTAGAGCATGTGACTTTTTTGCCCAGGCAGTGAAATAAAAGTTTTAAGATAAACTGGGTAGATTTCAGCCCTGATATTATATAGCAAAAGGAAGGAAAATAATTTAACTATAGACACTGAACAACAAACATTTTTACAAACACTGAACTTTCAGCAAGATCTGAAATACATACAGATGTTTCTAAATCTATATTAATAAAGTTGTAGCATGGCTTTTGTGTGTGTGTGTGTGTGTGTGTGTGTGTGTGTGTGTGTGTGTGTGTGTGTGTGTGTGTGTGTGTGTGTGTGTGTGTGTGCGCATGTGTGTGTGTGTGTGTGTTAATGTGTGCATGTTTAAATCAGAATGCAGAATGCAATATTCATATTCACACACTAATAGTTACACTCTCTTTTGGATGATATACAGTAGCCATGAGACTAAATGTTTATAGATCATTTTGTAAAGAACTGGCAAAATTTTCTTTTTTTAAATTTTAGTGATTATATGGAAGTCTGTGAAGTTGCAGGATCTTAATGAGCCTCTAGGGTGCTTCTGGGATGGTTTGCTCACACCAGACTGCTGCAATGCAGTACTCAATCACAGTGCTAACAGAATCACTCAAGACATTAAATACATTAGGGGACACACTGTGGGGAAACATATTTATTCCACTGTTAGGATGATTTAAACCAGAGATTGTTACAAATCCAACATGCAGAAAATCTTATATTAACATGATTACTGCTTTTTAACATTCAGTAAAATGGGACTGGAACTGCATTTATACATGTCAGTTGTTTAAAAAAAATATTTTTACAACCATAAACATGGAGCAGATCAATGTGTTTACATGTACATAAACCTGTTGTAGGAAGGATAATTTTACATTGCTTTACATCACTTTGCTAATTCCTAAATGCCAGTGAGCTATGAATTATAGAGCTTGTGGCCTATGGGGTGAAATATGTTGACAAATTGGCTGAGATACAAATTGGTTCTGAGTAAAGTGCTCGCTGAAGCATCTAGCAGTGAGCATGCCCACAGGATGAGTCAGTTTTACGCAGTTCTCAGCAGAAACACTCAGTACTCGGTTAGTGACCTTAACAGCATCCCAAATGATTTCATTTGCTCTGCTCTCTTCCGCGGTCAGGCCAGTTCTCTATAGCATGATTAATTAGAGAGGTAAAGAATAGAACCGACTTTAATAAATCACACAGATAGAAGAGCTTAAAGTAGAACAGATAGAAGAGCTGGTCAGAGTGGTGACTGCTCTAACAATGACACATTTGTGCTGCAACTCATCAAAATCTACAGATCAACAGTAATTGTTTTATACATGTGGTATATAAATAAATACTTGGAGCTGAACTGGTTCCGGCACCTGGTCCATTTATTCATGATTCACAGTATATGATCAATAGCTTAAGTGCTAAGTAGAATACAGTAGATTCTAGAAAAAAGGACAAAATTTCGCTTTCTATAGAGTGTATTATGAAGAACCTTAAGTATAACTATAAAACCAGGATGGCCATGTCTAGTGCATTACATAGACTTCAGGGGGAGAGATGAACTGAAAAACATTGATGCATTGAGTCTAAAATAGGTTCAATTAAAACATTTGTTGTACACATATTACGGATGGGCAAATTAATGCATTACTGCTAGCAATAAATGAGGATTGTTTAATGCGTTAGAAACATTAATGTCGATAATTAAAGTCGTTTTTTTTAATAGTTCTTCTGTGTGGTAGTACCACTATCTCCATTCAGCTAGGCAGCGGCTATACTGGCTCTCTGCTCAGCATTTCAGTCTAGAATGTTCATTAAACTGCCCTGTGTCCTTTTGTCTCTAACATTTAAAAAACATTTATAAGCCTTTATATCCTTTTCTTTGACCAGCAATGGCAAAGTGATTTTTTTTTTACATTTTTTTATTGGTATAGAGTTAAGGCCCTTTGGTTAATTACTGATCAGATGACAATAACTGATTTTCCAGGACTTGACCATGGACACCTGACCATAACACCTTTATGTGTCTTTTGAACCTCCCCGTTCCAGTTTTAGTTCCTCTTTGTTACTGTAACTGCCTTCATTCATCTGGAAAGGCTTTCCACCAGATTTTGGAGTATGACTTTAGTGCTCCATACTGTATAACCACACAAACGGACACTGAATGTAGTGTGAGGAAGCCTGGGCAGCAGGCTGTGTTCCAGTTTATCCCTTTGGTGTCCATTGAGATTAGTGCTCTGTGCAGGCCCTAATACACCAGTGTTTCCTTTACAAACTTGGCAAACAGTTTCCTCATGGAGATCATTCTGTGCCTTGCCATGCTGGAACAGGTTTGGTTCTAACAGTTTCAGTGAAGGGAACCTGTGTTACAACAAAGCATACAAGAACATCCTAAACAGTAGTGTGTTTCTAACCACTGTATTTGCTAACATTTTGTGAAGAAACCATATATGGCATCTTTGTTCATTTATTGCCTCATGATATTCAATTATTTATTTATTTCAGTGATCACTGGGCAGTGATACGGTGGCTTAGTGGTTAGTACTGTCAACCCTGTATACCGGATTAAGCGGTATAGACAATGGGTTAGTCAGTGGTGCAGAGGTTCAAGAACCTATCCCGGTATCTAAAAGTAATATTAGTGCTGCTTTTTACCTGTTTTTGGAGATTTGAGGAAATGCGAAAAGCCAGAAATCACATGGAATACAGTACTGTAAGTGACCTGTCATATCAAGTCAGGTCACAGGAAGTGAAATGTTTCACATCTTCAATTGCATCAAAAATACCTTATAATCCTGATCCTTCAGCAGAATCAAGAAAGTTTTAATGCTAAACATTGTTTTAGAGCACTTTGCTGGTTACTCCAGTTGTGACAGAAAAACATGCTGGTGGGGTTGTTTTTAAGGGTAGCAGGGAAATTGTGGTGTCAAAATAAGGCTGAGGGTTCCCTCTTTCTTACTACGTCGTGGAATCCTCATTTACATAAAAAAAATTATGCCCATCTCACATTGGCCACATTTCAGCAACTTGACATGACACAGTAATACAATTGGTATCAAAATTGTGCTTATTACACCGGAAACTAAAAATATGGGTTTTTTTTTGGGTGCAAAACACAAATCACCCAAAATGTGCCTTAATACCTGATTTGATGTACAGTAATGGGTCAACAAAACTCATATGTTACATGCTTTAACTATATACTATTCTTAGAGCATAGCTTATTTGCCATAGTAGTGGATATGCTTTGAGCAAAGACTTTAATGCATCTCTGTAAGTCACGCTAGATAACAGCACGTGCAGTACTAAAATGTCTCCACCACCCTGTTTTTTTATTCAATGACAAGATATGTACAATTATATCCTCTGGGTGGCCAGACTTCAAATCTCTCCAGTATTATTCCTATATGCATGTGTTAAAGATCAGTGCTAGCATAATACATAGTTTACCATGTTCTCTGTTAGAATTTAGAAGCACTGCTTTCAGGCTTTATAAGAATCATGCCTCTGATATCACCCAAAATCCCCGTCTCATCAATTAAGACCCATCTTCAGCACAACCCTTACTAATGCTGTAAACACACATCTGGATATCTGGCTACACAGAGGATATTAGGTTCAACTATGCTTTCAGCGCATCATTAGGACTCTAATCAAGACCAAGGTCTGTTGCACATTGCTCTTGGGACATTGGTCATCATGACCAATAACATTAAGAGCGTGGTCCTTGCATACTGTACATGGTTGAAACACAATTTGGCATTAACAAGATGGATTTCAAGTACTGTATGTGAATAAGGGTATTCTTTGGAATATGGAATAATTTACTCAACATTAATGTTGTTAAATATCTTATACAATTCTATAAGCAATTCTATCCATTTATAATAGCCTCTAATCTGCTGTAGGGTCACAGCAGCCTGAAGTCTATCCAAGGGAACACTGGGAACATAGTAATGATATCCTTAATGGCAAGTTGTACACTAAGGGCAATTTGAAAACACCATTCAATCTACACAGCATGTATTTGGAAACTCCTGAAACTCCATGGCCACAGACTGGAGGCAATGTTTGAACCCACAGCCCGACATTTCAAGCTTTTTACTGGTGCAAGTGGGATAGAGATGCTGGAATCCAATAATATAACACACATCATTTGTGACACCAAGACACGACTGAGAGGTGCAACTGTCATATGTGAGAGGTTTATTGAAAAATAATTGAGTAAAATGAGTGCAGTGAAGAATCACCTCTCGTTCTTTTGGGAACAAACAGAACAATTGCCAGACACATTCATCTCTATTTAGTCTTTCAGTGCACAAATACATCACAATACCATGCAAAAAGCCACACAAACGTTTATTGTTTGATTTATTCCTATTCCAGTTAATAAAAAATATTGGATACAGGAAACTATAGGAAAAATTATGTTTTCTGTTAAGTGTGTATGCAGTATTGTATTGTTCATACTACACCTTATAATTATTATTTTACTGATATTTTTGTAAAAGTCTAGTGGACATAGAGCAATACTTGGATTTAAACTGTGGCTTAAAGAGTAATATTCAAATGTATTGTTTAGTAAAGCAGTCTGTCACACATGGGTTTAGATCAAAGGCAAACATCTGGAATATCAATGTTAGGGCTAAACTTTAATCTAAGAGATCTGTGTATCTGTTTATCTCTTCATCAATTGTTCTCCCTTTTGTCTTTAAGTTCTGTAGATTTGTTCCGCATTAAATCACAACAGGTTCTGGTCTCTCGTGCTGGTAATTGTTCTGCTACTGGCTCTACACTGGGTGGACCCAAGTAGATTCTTGTTATTAAACTAAGAGATCGTGACTCCTCCTGTCTCCTCAGACACTTGCTCATGTCACCAAACTGATTTGAACACAACTAAGCAATCCCGCGTTCCCTCTCTCTTTCACTCTCTCTCTCTCAAGATTCAAAAATTCAAAGGTTGCTTTATTGGCATTGCCAAAGCTCAAAAAGAAAGTCACAAAATAACTGAAATGAATACTAGATAGAGACAAATATACACATTTAGCAGAGAAGTCAAGAAACACCAGTTACAAAAGCCATCAAAAAAGAAAGAAATGTAACAACAACAACACCAATAATAATAATAATAATAATAATAATAATAATAATAATAATAATAATAATAATAATGAATGGAGAAAATATGCTCAAAGAAGAAACATTAGTGATCCAAAAAGGAGGGGTGAAGACCAGAAAAATGTCATGCATGCGTGTCTGTGTGTGCCATCTGACATGATGTAGTCACTCACTGCCCCTCACCTGCTGGCAGCTGACTATGTATTGTGCTGCTAGTGTGCAGCTCTCTGTGTTCCCTCATAGGCGGGGCAGGTTGTCAGATCCTGGAAGGCATTTAAATTAGGGGATGGGTTTGTTGAATTGGTTAAAAATTAAATGTAAAGGCGGTGATATTTAAGGCATTTAATCAAAAAGCACAGCTCTGTATGTATTTTATTGTGTGTGTGCACCACTGGCACAGTCTCGGGGGAACAGGACTGTCTGTGTCGCCTGTCTCTACGACCAGACGGTGCTCACTGAGTCTACACTTAGTCAGGGTGTTTTTCAGCTATGGATCAGTCACTGTGTTCAGATAATCTGCCACACTGTACTGTCTGTTTAGGGCCAGATAAACATTACTTTGCAGTTTAGTTTGTGTTTTCTAATAGCTCAAAAGGTGTGCAGGTGTGCCTGCAATAGTGACTCAGGACTAGTTGGATGAGTGCTTTTGCTAAACTCTTTGTACTGCAGAGTTTATAGTGGTATGAGGGTGGCTCACTCCGTTAGATGTTTCCAAATTTTGTTTAGCCTTTTTTCGTATTTTTATCAGTAATGGATATTGACCAAAGTCTGCCCTGCACCTCACCTCTCACTACAACACATATTTCTTATCTTTCACTGGCTGAGGTGGCTTGGAGCCCATTGCAGTCATTCCCATAAACATTTAACAAGTGGAACTGCTGATTCTTGAAAATTGATGGAGACACATCTGCTAGTGGGAATTATACACACAATTATAAGCACCACTTGCACATTACAGGAACTTGGGTGGGAGTTATTGGCACATTCCCTGTACAGTCCTGACCTCATGTTTGGGCTATAAAAGGAGCTCCGGAGGGGCTAAAATATCTGACATGAAGCAGGCAGTCTGGTGTATTGAGGAAACTTGCAACTTGATGGTATCCATGCACTAGTGAAATGCTGGGATAAGTGCATTTATATGAGCTCTGTTAATCTGCACAATCAAAAGTCCTGGTTGCATCCTGCTCCTCCCAGTGTACATCCTGCTTCTGGCTCATTAGGTCACAAACTAAAAGTGTTTATCAGTCTAAAAACTCTGCTGAGTAGGTAATCTCCGACATCTCATCAAAAATGGGTTTCCACCCACAGAGCTGCCTCTTGGATGTTTTTTCTCACTCTAGAGACTGTTGTGTTTGAAAATTTCTGGAGAGACGAGTTTTCTGAAATATGCTAAATATCTTGTCTGGCACCAACAAATCACAGTGACTTCATTCTCATATTGGAGGTCAAGGTCTTATTGACCATTAACCAGAGGCCAAAAAAGGAATATTCTGTTTTCTGCACTGATTTATTTGTTATTTTTTGCAGTGTCACATCACATAGTAGCTCTTAAGGGCTCATGTACTGTAAATAGACACTCTGGACCTTAAAAACTTTTTCATTTCATATTTTTTATATTATAGACCAGGTTGTTTGATTAAATGCTATATTTTTAATATGACAATTACATATGGGTCTTTAAGATAAGAGAAAGGCTTTGCTTTGCCAAGATGTACCAAAGTAGAGAAAACCTTTTTGTCCAGCAGGGGGCTCACACAGTGAAAGGCTCTGAGATGGAGTGGGGAGGTCATTTGTTGTTGCACTTTAATCCTGGCAGCAGTGAGAGGTAAAACAAGATCTGTCTAAAAGGCATCAGGAAATGGGTGTGTGATGTTCGGAAATGTGTGATGTATAGGACTTGCGAACAAGATACTTAAAAAATAGTTAGGCGCTAACCATACAGGAACTAAATTCAACCAGTATAACAGTCAGAAATGGCAGTGAGTTGTTTAGACCGCAAGGTCGAGGAACTCCTTTTGCTCCTCATCAGAGACATAATTAACTGCCATATAAAAACATGTGCATGGCTATCAAAAGCATCTCAACACTCACTTCACACACCCTTATTGTTTTGAAAGCAATGGTATGCACAGTGTTTACAATGCGTATGTTATCTGTCATACTAAGAGACATGAGGGAGATTAGTTGGAAGTAGGACTGATTATCCATGGCCCCAATGAGATTACTTATGTTTATGGCTGTGGCGGCACGGTGGTGTAGTGGTCGCCTTGCACCTCCAGGGTCTGGGTTCGATTCCCCGGCCAGGCTCGATTCCCGTCTCTGTGTGCATGGAGTTTGCATGTTCTCCCCGTGCTTGGTGGGTTTCCTCCGGGTACTCCGGTTTCCTCCCACAGTCCAAAGATATGCAGGTTAGGCTAATTGGCGTTCCTAAATTGCCCACAAATTGCCACACAAATTGTGTGAGTGTGTGTATGTGTGTGTGCCCTGCGATGGATTGGCACCCTGTCCAGGGTGTACCCCGCCTAGTGCCCGAAGTCTCCTGGGATAGGCTCCAGGTCCCCCGCGACCCTGAACACAGGATTAAGCGGTATAGAAAATGAATGAATGAATGAATGTTTATGGCTCAAAGTTCTGTACTATACATCTGTCATCAAGCCACTTCTGAGTCCAGAATGATTGCACATGTCTTAGAAGCATAAATTAGTATGAATTACTAAACATGAGTGAACTTGCCATATTGACCGGGGTCAAAAAAATAAATAAAAATAAAAATCAGATTTATAGTGCGATCTCTGTGAGAAAGTGACTACAGAGTCATGATACTCTATACACAGAAATTCTGATAATTTTTTTTATAACTGACTTGTGATGATACAATAATTAATTTGTTTATATTGATTGATTATACTGTACAGGTCCTTGAGCATATTGTGATAAAGTTCATTATTTTCTGTAATGTACTGATAAACATTAGACTTTCATATATTTTAGATTAATTACACACAAACTGAAGTAGTTGAAGCCTTTTATTGTTTTAATATTGATGATTGTGGCATACAGCTCATGAAAACCCAAAATCCCTATCTCAAAAAATTAGCATATTTCATCCGACCAATAAAAGAAAAGTGTTTTTAATACAAAAAAAAAAAAAGTCAACCTTCAAATAATTATTCCGCAGGTCTCCCAAGGTCTGGAATCGGTCCTTCTCCACAATCTTCCTCAGGGCCCGGTCACCTCTTCTCGTTGTGCAGCGTTTTCTGCCACACTTTTTCCTTCCCACAGACTTCCCACTGAGGTGCCTTGATACAGCACTCTGGGAACAGCCTATTCGTTCAGAAATTTCTTTGTGTCTTACCCTCTTGCTTGAGGGTGTCAATGATGGCCTTCTGGACAGCAGTCAGGTCGGCAGTCTTACCCATGATTGCGGTTTTGAGTAATGAACCAGGCTGGGAGTTTTTAAAAGCCTCAGGAATCTTTTGCAGGTGTTTAGAGTTAATTAGTTGATTCAGATGATTAGGTTAATAGCTCGTTTAGAGAACCTTTTCATGATATGCTAATTTTTTGAGATAGGGATTTTGGGTTTTCATGAGCTGTATGCCACAATCATCAATATTAAAACAATAAAAGGCTTGAACTACTTCAGTTGTGTGTAATGAATCTAAAATATATGAAAGTCTAATGTTTATCAGTACATTACAGAAAATAATGAACTTTATCACAATATGCTAATTTTTTGAGAAGGCTACCCAGGACATCTTTGTCACCAGACCCTTTCTGCTTTTCAACACGGCTCTACAGGAGCATGTGGACCAGGAGATCTAGACTTACGGCTCTTCTGCTATATACTGTACATCACGGTGCTACATGCGTAACTCTCTCATCTGTTAGCTCATGGTCTGCTCAGTTACTCACTACTACTGTACATATTACCCTATTGTGCACAGACTTTGCAGACAGTTACATTGTCACATTCTTTGCACAATTAGTTTTATTCGCATTGTTGTCACTTTGCCACACATAAAAAAATATACATTGTGCAATTACATCTACAAAAGTCTTCGTGTAACTGTCTCTATTGCTGTTGGATGGAATTTCCTTCGGTAACAATAAAGTATTGATCTATCCATCCTTCTGACAGCCAAAGGAACATCGGTGCATTGTGGATAAAAGGGCTCGGTTGATAAGCTGACATGAAATTTATTTATATATATTTTTTTTATGAATGTGCAGGGTATTCCTATTTAAGTATACAATCACTGTAAATTAGACTACATGGAGTTTAAGACTTTGACTAGCATCCTAATTAGCACTGCATTATGGCTCGTGTGTTTTACCGTCTGCATGCTGATTGGACGATGCGCAGTTCACGCGCTGTCCTCCGCACAGTGACGCTGCGAATTCCTGCGTGACCTCAGCTCCGATTGTGATTGGCTGCTCTTGGCGCAGAGACTCACGGGATTGCAAAGATGTCCGCGTTCATTTGAAAGTGATTTTTAACTTTATTTTCACTGCTTAGCATTAGTTTTAATTAGGTTAAGTTATTCTGAAACTGAAAGTGCATTCTGGCGACATCCAGTGAAATATAAGCACCGGACTCCACGACAAGAGCCAGGCTATTCCTTATCACCAGGTTTGTTACACAGGTGCATAGCTTATCCGCTAATAGCCGCTAGCGTGACTAGCTGCCGGTGCCGGTGTGTCTGTACAGCGAGAGCAGCTTGTGCACAGACACGTAGTGTACAGAGCTTTGTCGAGCTAGTAAACAATACACAATCTATTGCTTTAAAATTTTAACGACCCGTAAATAACAGCTACGCTTTCCAGCTAATTTACTAGCTAGCAAGCTAAGCATCAACATGGCACTGTATTGGGTTTGTTTTCTAATCCACTAAATCACGAGTTGGACCTTATTTACTCAACCTTACTTTTAAAACGCGTCTCCGCCTGGTTGCCAGTTCAGCCTGTCAAAACAAAACTCAAAACATCACCTCAAACTCTAGACAAGTCTAGTATCAGACCCACTCTTGGCAACCTGACTGTAATATTTTATTATTATTATTATTATTAATAATAAATATTGAAACATGCGGTTCCCTTGCATTTTCTTTACACCGACAGTGAGAAATTTTTGTATTGTTTCATATATTGTCAAAATAATCGCTTATAGTAATTACGCTTGTACGAGGCGTGTTCAAGTCAAACCGTGCCTTTTGATTGTGCAGAATAACTGCACACTTTTGTGAGAATAAAAACTACCTTTATTTCTGTATTTAAATCTCCTGCCCTGTCCTTCTATTGTCCAGGATCAGGCGCTCACTTGCTGAATGTTTATAGGAAAGACTACAATGGGCTCTGAGCCACCTCGGCCATGGTGTTCACATATGTACAGGCTTCTTAAAAAAAGAATTCAATTCACCATGGCAGCACGGTGGTGTAGTGGTTAGCACCGTCGCCTTGCACCTCCAGGGTCCGGGTTCGATTCCCGGCCAGGCTCGATTCCCGTCTCTGTGTGCATGGAGTTTGCATGTTCTCCTCGTGCTTGGTGGGTTTCCTCCGGGTATTCCGGTTTCCTCCCACAGTCCAAAGACATGCAGATTAGGCTAATTGGTGTTCCTAAATTGACCATAGTGTGTGTGTGTGTGTGTGTGTGTGCGCCCTGCGATGGATTGGCACGCTGTCCAGGGTGTACCCTGCCTTGTGCCCAGAGTCTCCGGCTCCAAGTCCCCGCGACCCTAAATACAGGATAAAGCGGTATAGAAGATGAATGAATGAATTAATTCACCATTAAAATGTTTTCCTGCCACTAAAATTTGAAGTCTTTTGTAAATATTTTTGTTTTACACCTTCATTCACAAGACATTACATCATGAGTCTTGAACACCACAGAACCTTGAACGCCACAGAAACAGGGATTAATACAGCAGCATGCAGCGGCAATGAACTTGCCATTTGCTACAGCCAAATGTGACTTTTAGGCTGCAATTCTTCCATAAAGATCACCTCTGGTCAGATTCTCCAGATGGTAGATTGGTATACCTGAATCCCACTGGTTTCCACCAGTTCTGTGCTGATGGACACCATCTGGCATTGAAGGGAAGCAAATATGATGCGTCTCTCATCTGCTGTATTAAGCCAACCATTGTCTCTACGGTCCTCAACATTGCCTGTTTCTTTGTGCTTCTTCAAAATCGCTTGAACAGCACACCTGGAAATCCCAAGCTGCTCTACAATCATTGTCTGGGAGAGACCTTGCTGACGATGTCAAACTCCACATGTCTTGTTGTTGTGCTCAGTCTAGCCATAGAGTACGAGCTGTAATATGAAACTGTTTTTCTCAACCTCACATTTGGAACGCTTGGTTGTTTTTCAACCAGTTTTAAGCCTTCTGCGCAAATGTTTCTATTTCACTTAATGGCTGTGTTTCAACCTACATATGAAATTGATGATCATTAACACCTTCTTGGTATAATTGGTTAATCATGCACCTGAATCTGATCCTACAGTCTTTGTGCAAGAGTACGAGTTGATGCTGAAGTCAAAGGGTAGTCACACCAATTGATTTGATTTAGATTTTTCTTCTGTTTGCTCACTTTGCATTTCGAAATTTGAATGAAAATATATAATTTTTAAAGCATTCTTACTTTCTAGCATTTCTTTGCACCTGCCTTAAACATTTGCACAGTACTACACACAGAAACACACAATGTATGTAATAAAAATACAGATCTTGGTATTGCTCTTATTGCTCTTTATTATAAGTTTGTTTCTCATGATTATGGACATCAATTTTGTGCTTTATGACTAATAGACCACATGACCATAAACAAATGTAGTCTGTATTTTATTATGTTTTTTAAATTTGGAATTTATCTTTTTGGTAATATATTCTCAAATATATATGTCTTGTTAAAAGGAAAAGTGGCATACTGACGACTTAAAAATGTTTAAAGAAAAAATAAAATATTTGTTATAAACTTTGTTTTAAAGTATTTACACTTACGCTATCGCATTCTCTCGCTTAGAAATAAAATGCTGATATTGGGGACTCATGTCGAACGTGCATGAAGAGAGAGCTGCCATGATGATAGCCGCTGGGGAACTGCAGCCGTTTGTCCCGTTCGGCCGTGAGCACTGCCAACGCCACCCAAGCGCCGTGAACCTCCAGCTGCGCCAGCTGCAGCCTGCACCCGAGCTCTGGTGCTCTGATGGAGCTGCAGGACTGGTGGGCTCTTTGCAGGAGGTCAGCCTCCAAGAGAGAGAAAAAGTAGGTGACACTCTACCTGTGTTTCAACACTGATGTGCCTCCTCTCACACACCTTATTCATCTTGGCCTTTCTGACCTGGATTAGTTCTGTGTGCTGTTGGAGAACGATGTGTGACAACAATAGGATAAATAGTGTTGTTACTTGTACAGTTTTTACTGACAGCGGGAAGGAAGTGCAAAAAATGCCCACAGTGTACATTTATCTTTGTCTGGCAGGAATCCTGGCAGCTAAAGAAAGGCTCAGCTGTGTTGACCGATGAAGCCGAGTATGAAGAGGAGCTGTATGTTGCAGGGCATATGGTCATCTGGAGCCGTGGGACAAAAAGTCAAGCTTCGTATGTGTACAAGGCTTTCACTGTGGACAGCCCAGTTCAGCAGGTATCAGGAGCATGGGGTGTGTGTGTGTGTGGGGGGGGAGAATAGTAAACACATAATCACATCTTCCATGTAAAGCATGTCAGATATTACCATGGATATTTTAACATAATTAAAAAGTTTGTAAAAATTTCTTTTTTCAAAAACTAGAATTATGCTATAATGCAGTTTTACGTTATGAATTGTGGAAGAAGCAACTCCAGTGAATTATATGGAAAAGGTCATTTTGCATTTAATATTCTGTTGCTAATGGTTTTTTAAAATAAGATGAGGACTGTGACATCAGCACAGAGCCATGTTATACATTTCCACACTTTTGTGCTAATAAAAAAAAAAATTCCATTAAATAAAAGTATTTTTAGAGCAGGTAGGCTATAAAGGAGAAATAAAAGAAAACACTTAAAGCAAGATAATCATGTCAGATCTTTCTCTGCTTTTAATGCCCAATGGCCAACCGTTTTAGGAAAATCGAGAAGGGGCAGTCGTGACTTAAATGATTATGGCTTGGGGTTAATGTTTGGCAGGTCAGGGGTTCAAGCCCCAAAACTGCTGAGGGCCACCACTGTTAACCGTGTCTGCTCCAGGGGGTGCCGTATCATGCCTGACTCTGTGCTCTGAACCCAGCTTGTAATGCTATTTGAAGAAAATAATTTCCCTGAGCTGCCTTGTTTTTGCAACAAACATATGCTTTTGAAATATGACACAAACTTGTTTGATAATAGGATATTTTACCAAAGGGTGCAACTAAATGTAGACTGAACGAAAATATGAGATTATCACATGCAAGAAATGACCAGTCTATGGCACATTTTTTTCTCCTTTAATGTTTGCAGTTTCTTTATCTTGATGGCCACCCTGACATATTTTCTTCTAGTTCTTTATTAAGATCTTTATTAAGCCAAAACCTACCTCTGCTGCTTAGAGTGTGTGTAAAAAAAGAAAAAAAATTCTCATCAAGAATACTAAACTTTTTGGATCAAATGTTTATATGGCTAATATTTTTCTGATAAACAGATCATTAAACGTGTACATGACCCTTGTTATTCCAGATCATAACACAGCCTCCAGAGAGTTACACAGTAACATCACTTAATGCTCTTCCCTTCTTACCCTTGTGCATTTACACTATTCCATCATTCTGGAAAATGTTTTTCCTCTCACTACTCAGCTGTTTACCTGTCATGGTCAGTCTTGATTTTTCCAACCACATTTCTTCATTTTAAGTTGATGGAATCACCAGGTTTTAATATTTCATTGGACAATTCTTAAACCAATTTCAACCATCTTCGTAGTTGTTTTCCTTGCTTCGTGTAGGCCAGTAATTTAACCCTTCTCGGACATTAACAACTTTTCCAAAATCCCAAGATACAACATTTTTATTTAAAAAATCAGAAGCTTCTCATTGCATCACTTCGGGTTAAAATAATTATTGCCAGCTGAAATGTATTAATCACTGCATGAATTATCCAATCAAAGGGTTTTAAGCATTTGCATATTTAAGTCCAATTTTTTTTATGTATTTTTTTTTATTGTGCTTTCTCAACAATTATTATCTGAATATATTGTGTAAATTGTCTGTATAAAAGGTCAGATTCATTAAATTTTCAATTTATTTTTTAAAGCAGCTTGACAGAATCAAAATAAAATTATGGAAATGTATGTGAAATGTGATTAGACATGCATTACAACTGTATACGACCAAATAAAGTTTATTAGCTCAACGATATAATCTCGCTGTGTGGCAAGCAATTTTCCCTAATCAAGTTTAAGATGAGTATTAAAGTGGTGCCTGTTTTAATTTTTTTTTAATGAGCTTTTTTTTATTTTTTTTTTTACAATGCATTTGAAAGCATGTAGATGTGAGGAAGAACACCCAGCTGCTCTCATAAAACTGTTAAAGAGTGTCTGACATTAAGCATAACAGTTTTATGTTGATGGCACAGGGACAAGATGCTTTATAGAATCATTCTCAGCTCTCAGGAATTTGGAATTAATGACCTCATTTATTTTGTCTGAGTATTTTGAATTGTGAAAATAACTCAAGTCCACATCAGAATGGAGTTTCTCCCTGGAGACAGATAGCACAGGGTTACTACACCCCCCCCCCCCTCCACCTCCCCCATATGTACATGGCGGAGGCAGAATAGAATACGTACTAGATTTCCTCTTTAGGTTATGCCTTAAGTAAAATAAAATGTCTTGTATTTTACCACATCTCATTTAGGCCCTGTGGTGTAATTTCATTGTTCCTCGATCCCGGAAGGAGGGTAAGCCCTTTCGCATTGTTGAGTAGAGTGACTATGTATTCTCTCCAAATGTATATGTATGTATTCTTTTAAAATGTTGCTATAATTGAGCCATTTTGTATATTTGCACTTCAGAAAAGGGTGCAGTTGAACAGAGTGTTTGTATCGTCCAAAGCACGTGTGTGAATGTACACTCTGTGAGTGGGAAGGACTTCATTTCCCCACTGCCTTTTCAGGTAAGTTGTTTTAGGGGAACTGTATATCAGTATTGTAGGCCAAATAATTTACAACCATTTGAAATTACAAGGGGTGTTCAAGTCAAACCAGGACTTTTGATTGTGCAGAATAACAGAATACAGTTAAGAGAGTAAAGCTCCTTTATTTCACTAAGGTCCCCTGCTGTACTAATGCACTTATCACCATTCAGATATTTTTTAGCCTGTGGCTAAGAGTCTTATCCCTGTACTGAGCTTGAAGTCTTCTGTAAATGTCAGTTTAATGCCATCATTTTTGAAAAATTTGACTTGTTCCTATTAATTAGTTTATATGTTAATTTTGCTGTAATTTGTTTATAATTTTTTTTTTTTAGAAATCCCTGACAAATACAATACATACAGTATGTGTGTATATATAGTACACTTCTTGTATGTGTATACTGTATATAAGAAGTTTACTATATAAAAGAAGTTTACAAGATAACTCATTATATTGAAATGTATAGTGTAACTGCCTTCATATGCCTTTATATTTACCACTTAGGTATCCTCTGTGTGGCCGACTAAGTTTGGGTTGCTTTTAGAACGCAAAAATATCACATCTGATGCTCCAGTGAACCCCTCAAGGTACTCATTTCTAGTTTAGTTGTTTCTCTTCATTATTGTGTAGTGTCCTGTTATTTTATCTAACTTTAACACCTTATTTAATTGAAGTAAGTTAAGTTGTTTTTGTTCATATCTGTAGATTTACATTTTCTTTTTCCTGGTCAGGGAACCACTTCCCACCCTCTTTAGTATGCTCCACCCTCTGGATGAAATAGCCCCTGTTGTCTGCAAGTCTACTGGTGAGACAGAGATACTGCCAACCATTGCTACATAATTATTGCAGCTACTCCTCCGATAGCCACCAAATGTTCCATATTCGAGGTTGTTTAACACACGCAGTTCTCTAGTTCTAGGTTGTTTAACACGCAGTTCTGAGCTATTGCCTCATATTACTTTATGATCAAACCTGAATGTGTTCAGTTTATAGCTAAAAACTAGACTTTAACCCATTTGTTTGGTTGTGGCAGGGCTGTTTGAGACACAACGTCTACAGTATGTATCAGACAGCACACTCCGAGTGGTGTTCTCATCTGGTGATCCCTCCATCATCATGACTTATGACACACTACAGTGCAGCCATACAATCTGGGCTCTGCGCAAAGTCACAAAAGAGGCAAGAGTCCAACTTTCATAGACAGTTGTGTTACATTTTTCAGACAAACAGAATGTGTATTCCAGGCTAATGCAGCAAAATACTTATCCTTCTGAGAACCTTTTAACAATCCTATGGAAACAATGACTATGTGTATAAATTACAACTGAGCTTTACTTTGTAGGAGCAGTCTACAGTTTTGAAGTGTCCCAGTCAGGATGGACTGCCTCAGACCTCCACAGCCGTACCCTCTTTCCTTGGCACACACCTACGGACCGTGAGCCGGTTAGACTCCCCCAGCTCGCCACTGCACTGCCATGCTCTGCATAATCAAAGCCGTGTGCCCGCCTCACCCGCATTGCACTCCCGGGCACACTCTCCCAATATCTCCAACATGGCAGCTCTCAGGTCAGACAGGCTCTGCGCTCAGCAGACAACCCGCAGCTCATTTAAAACACAGCTTTTTAAGTATTTCTTAAAAAAAATTTTTTATTTTTTTTTATTTAACTTTTGTGAAGATGCTCAATACGGACATGCTTTTACTAACTGAAACCTACACTCATTGTAATAGCAGGATATTATTAATGTATGGGTAATAATATATGCTAAATATGTGATCTATGGATCTAACTGGAAGGCAGGCTTATTTTGCTTGTGGCATCAAAAGGAGTCTTTTTTTTCTGTGTTTGTGTAAATAATTAGCCGTGCCCACTCTCCTGGCATGGCAGCACCTTCTTTTACTGGAGCACAGCGCTTCAACATGTCATGCCACTCACCGTCGGCGCGTGGACACAGTCTGCTGGCATCCCCCAACAGTACCCTGAATGAAACAGCCCTAATGCCTGAGATGGAGCCCATCTTACCTGACCTTTGCATTGAACAGCTGTGGACAGAGACCACCTACAGGTTAGTCACAACCTTTATATACAAAGACTGCCAGATTGTACCAATATAAAGAGGATAGCTTGGACCTTGTCCACATGTACATGTGAATTTCTACAGGCTTTTGTGTGCATTTTGGCTTTTTAGGATCTTGTTTTAGGTTGGTGAAAACGGACCCTTTTGAAAAACTCCTAACATGGTGAAGATATTTAGAAACCCTGTTTTTACAGTGGACAGGCAAAATTAGGTGTTGGAAATTCCCGGACCAAATAGATTACCTCTCACCCAAAGTAATGGCAAGTGTTTTTACTGGACAAAGAGACCCAGAGTTTTTACCTCTGGGTCAAATAACATATGACCTGAATGGTCTCTCAAAACAGGATCAAACTGCCTGAGCATTAATGATGTCAAAATTATTAAGCATGTGATGATGAGAAACTTACCTAACAAATCTACATGCTAAGGTAATCCCTGGTTTTCCAGGGATCAGTTCTTGGTTTCTCTTCATCATTCATAGGCCATAACTCGGTTATATAATTGAGCTGCATCAGTTCTACTTCTAAAACGTCTCTGTCTTCTACTCAGTTTTACTTTCCCCATCAAAAAATTGGCAAGTTTCAATTTTACTTAGTAATGACAATAGAAGAGTTTCTTCTACAAAAATCTTTTGTTAGCGACCATACTAACCTCTGTATTGATAGTGAAGTTCAGGTTAAACCCTCCATATGTCTCTAATATTGATATTTTTGCATTACAAGATTATTTTACACATTTTTTTAATATTGCTGTTCCTCATATTAAACAGCAAAGATGCTAGATTATGCTAGATACGATGAGGATTGAATGAACTTTGGTTTTGATTGACATTACTGTTTACCATCATTACTTTGAGTGAGAGCTGTGTCACAAAACTGATCGCTGCTGTTCTAAAACTGTTTTTGGTTAATCAACCATTCAACAGGATGGACTGTTCTATGTTTGGGGCCGCTTCATAGTATATCACTATAGTATGTCACGTGCATACTAGATGTGTGAATATGCGTGGCTGGGCTATTCCTAGGCATATCTGTGTGTTCATGTGTGTGTGTGTGAGAGAGGCAAGCTGAGCGCATCAGTGCTCTGCATGCAGTAAAGTAAGATTATTATTGTAAAGTAAAAAAACAAAATACGGTGTATTTAATTCATAAGTGGAGGGTAGTGATGATACAGTGGTGGCCTGTCACAATCAAATCAGTGTGTGGGGAAACATTGTATTGTGCTGCTTGAACTGTTTAAATAAAAATTAAACTGAGAGGGAAATGTGTTTGGTTATTATTAAATATAAATTTTTATTAGAAAATATATTTATAGAGTTTGACAGTTTCGTATTGCAATTATTTTGTGTGGCAATACATGCATCACCAAATTGGCTCCAAAATTGAGTTAATACATAGTTTTTTTTTTTTTAGCTTATATATGTTTGATTTTAAGGCCAGGTGGCACACTCTAAACTAATCACACATTGGCAGGCAGCGCAGCATCCTGTGCTGCCCGCGGCAAATTAGTTGCCAAGTATGTTTAGAGTGGTAACAAAATAAAAAATATATACATATATTGAAATGGGATATTTATAAATCATGATACTAAGAAAATCACAATACATATCGAATTGGCACCTAGTTATGGGCAGAATATCGTATGAGGTGGTCCCTGGTGATTCCCATCATTGATGATTAATGGGTTATTGATTGTTAATTCGTTTGACTATCAGTTTAGAAGAATGGTTTTATAGATTTTTATAGATATATAGGTTTTATAAAGAAGAGCCCGTTCACTGTGTGAAACTGTGGTTCTCTGCAGCGCATGCGCGACTGTTAGTACACCCTTCTAATTCTTTTTGCCATCCTTGATGAGTTTATTAATAGTGGACAGTAGAGGTGGGCGATATACCGGTACACGCGGTTAACCGATAGAGATTTGTCAACCGATAGAGATTTTGGTCGATCGTCTTAATCGCGGTTGAGATCACGTGATGTTGCACGTTACGTAACCACGCAATACACATTCACTTCTATGGGAAGCCAAACACATCTAAAGTGGGACGAAACCGTGGCACCCGATTGAGCCGGCGTGGGCGGAACAAATATCCAGACCCGGTGGATCGCGCAGCGCCGACCAACGTGAGCAACGCTGCTCGAATCACAAACCTGCGTGACGCTGATGGAAATAGACCACGCCCACCATCAAAATACATTTTACCCTGCTGGGATGTGGACGTACAAACCAGGTATGGCAAGGCAGAAACAATATTAAACAGCCCTGACATTTGAAATAAATTGTTTTTAAATAAAACACAGTGGGTCGCGCAGGTTTGTGATTTGAGCGGCGCTGCTCAAGTTAATCCGCGCTGCGCGATCCACCGGGCTGCGCGAATAAACCAGATCATCTCTGCGCTAATCGCGCTGTGCTGTCCACTGAGCCGCGCAGATATTTGGTTCAATCAGGTGCCACGGTTTCGTCCCACTTTTGATGTGTTTGGCTTCACATACACTTCGACAATGGAAGAAGACGGTGCAGCAGCAGTGAGTTTGCTTACATGTGACAAAACCAACAAGGAGGAAAAAGGTGCATCGTCTGTGGTGTGGAATTGGTTTGGGTATAAGCAAAGTGATACGAATGAGACGAACGTGATTTGCAAGGTACACAAGTGCACTGTTTTAACAAGTGGTGGAAACACGTCAAACCTTTTCTATCATCTGAAATAAAAACATCCAAACGAATATGGCCAAAGTAAAAAAATGCGGCAAACCTCAGCAATTCACAGTTTAAGTAAAATTACATTATGTAAAACAGTTTTTGTGTTTTGATTTTTATTTATGCATTTTCAGATACAAATTGCTATATTGTGATGTACATCATTATCAAGGTAGAAAATTGCTTCTACTATGATAGATGATTTTGGTTATATCGCCCACCCCTAAATGACAGTACATTGGTTTTTCGCTAGCAGAATTAACGGGTACATGAGGGGTAGCGGGAGAGTGGTGTAATGTCTGCTACTAAATAATAGATCGCAGATGGTTACTTCTCCCGGACAGATTAATAAAAAGTGTGGGCAAATATACTTGTATACGTGGACGACTTCTTCGCCTTTCAGCTGTTCCCTTTCAGGGGTCACCACAGCGAATCATCTGCCTCCATCTAACCCTATCCTCTGCATCCTCTTGTATACTTGGCAGCCGTCAATATACCTGGGCGTACAGACCTACTTTGACCCATGCCAGTGACTGACAGTTAATTAACGGTTATTAGAACATGGAGTTATACATAGAGCTAAACGTCCCAGTACTGTTATGCTCCATATCACCACTTATGGAATTCCTCTTGTACAACTAAGTTGGAACTAACTTTTTTTATTTTGTTTAGTTTAGTTGAGTTTTTAGCCTTTATTTGTCACAAATAAATTACTGCACAGTGAAATTCTTTCTTCGCATATCCCAGCTGGGGTCAGAGCGCAGAGTCAGCCATGATACAGCGCCCCTGGAGCAGACAGGGTTAAGGGCTTTGCTCAAGGCCCCAACAATGGCCTTGAGCAAAGCCCTTGGGGCTCAAACCGCTGACCTGATGAGTACCTCAGTGCCTTAACCCTCTGAGCTACCACTGCCTCTAAAAAAATCTATTTAAATCGTTTTATTAAAAAAAAAATATTTAAAACCTATTTATGTGTTGCTTAGGGAGAAGAGTGGCCAGGCATCCAAAGTGTTCATTACTTCTGACCTGTGTGAGAACAGATATCTTTGCTTCCTGGTTGAATCCCACCAGCAGCTAAGGTGTGCACGTACTCTTTTTTTTTTTTTTTTGTCTCTTAAAAAAATACCTTCTTATTTTTGTTTTGGTTATCAAAGATGTGATTTTCATTTAGTGTGTATTCTGGTTCTTATTATCTTTTATCCACCTTTCTTGTCCACACTTGTGTGGTTTTTCCAGATGTGTTAAGTTTCTAGAAAGCAATGAAACTTCTCAACTCATATTTGCATCAGTTACTTCAATTCCAGCCAAAGATGCTGCACCATTGGAGGTAAGAGAATGAGCCCTAGGTACTGAAATGGACACTGATGCTAGACAAAATTCAATACTAAAGTATTAATTAATTCTTCCTTATGTAACATTCATAAATTGAACAAATGTTTTATTTTGATACTGGAAAGTACTTAAAAATGCTTAGATGTTTATGTAACAACCTCAGCAGCAACTCATTTCCCCCCTCAACTGTTTCATCACTCAGTGTTAAGCGTCACCAGTATACCAATCACTGGCCTGATTGTCTGTCTGTCATATGCACCTGTTTCTCACTGGTTCATGACTTAGGTTAGATGTTTGATGGTTAGATGTTTGAGCTTGAGTGATTCACAGGTCCTGTGTATTTTAGCAAACAAAACACATTCCTCTGAAACTGGCCAGGTACAGGGACTGGACTGAAAATGAGAGCCAAAAACTTGCCGTCAATAAAAGCTTAAAAGTCCTCCAGGAAACTTGGAGAATGTGTCTTTGGAGAAAAAATATAAAGGAATTAAGTGCCAATACTGTATATGTTTAGTCATGTGTAGAATCATGGTCAGTGCTCAAAACACATTACAGTAGAACCTCGGATTACGAGCATAATTCGCACCGGAAGTGGGCTCGTATTCCAAAACACTTGTAAGAAATAATGGAAACTTAAATTGTTCGTTCTACAGCCCAAAAAAAAAATACATAAAAATAATTTATACTAAATATAAAGTAAAAAAAAAAAAAAAAATTAACCTGCACTTTACCTTTCAAAAAAGTAAAAAATAAATCCAGACAGATAAGTGTTTCCGTTTGTTCGTGCAGGCAGTATGTATGTGTGTGTGTGAGGCTAGAGTAAGTTTCAGCCCCTCCTGTCTCCCCCTTCTCATCTTACACAGTAAAACTTTCTTCTTTCGTCTGAATTCGACACGTACATTAACGGAAAGACTGTTGTTCTCTCATTATAAAAGCTTTAAAAAAGCTTCTCCGCTTTATTATTCAAATGTTCATGAAACATCTGAACATTTTGATTCATACACATTCACATTCCAAACTTAAATAATTCTTTTGATTGTGTAAAGCTGTTTTGAGACAATGTCAATTGTTAAAAGCGCTATACAAATAAAACTGAATTGAATTGAAAAAATATATTATTAAAGCTTCTCCGCTTTATTTTAATGTTGTTTGCAACAGCGTAACAGCCCATTAATTCATGCTGGTGTAATGATGAGATGGACAAACTGGTCGATGCCACCGTTCTTTTATTTGCTGCATTGTCGGGCTATAGTACAAACTTTCGGGTCGATCCTGCACTTAAATCCAACTGAAAAAAACTACTGAAGAACAAAACTCAGGTTCTATATCCTAGCTTACATCTCGCATTCGCGTTCAAACACACCGGACTGCATTACCCACAATGCATCTCCGGCACTGGACTACACTTCCATAAACCGCGGTCATAAATCAACATCTCTCTCCTGCTACGCTGTTTTATCTGAAAGTTAGCAATAAACATCACTAATGACACTCGTGTGAGTGCAAACTAACAATCACTGCTGTAAAGTAAAACAAACAAACAAATTAACCGCCACTTTACCTCTGAAAAGATTTGTGACGGAGCCGAGTTTCTTCGGAGAGGAGGGTGTGTGTCTTTCTCTCGCCCGCGCGCGCGTCTATGTGCGTGCGTGTGTGTGTGTGTGTGTGTGTGTGTTTCTGAAGGGGGCTGGCGCACACAGCCGGCACAGTGTCAAATTACGCTCACGCACAGACACACACACTCACACACACACTCACACACACACTCACTCACACACACACACACACACACACAGACACACACTGCGATGAGGAAGAAAATGGATTTTTAACCTCACACGTGTCTTATAAGAAACAGAACACGCGCTGTACACACGGGCTTCCGAACACAAAATAAAATGTTTTACACACACACGGGGTCACAGTGTTATAGTAAACAGTACACGTGACGCTCGGCGTCAAAACAAGAAGCGCATGCATGATACATGATAGTCGGTGCTTGTAATCCAAGACAATGCTCGTTTTTCAAGTCAAATTTTATTAAAAATCTTTGCTCGTCTTGCAGAACACTCGTAAACCGCGTTACTCGTAATCCGAGGTTCGACTGTATGTGGCTTTTTGAATTAGATCTGTAATTTATGTATATCTAAGCTGCACAGCTTTTCATGGCAATAAGTCTGGCCAGTGTAACCATATAATGTTTAATATTTTGAGAAATTATATTATGTTTGTTTTTTATTATATAATAATATAATAATAATATATAATAAAATTTATATACATTGTTTAATAATCTGGAATTTTATCAACAAATAAAAATGACATCTACTCTAATATTACAACCTTGATTCAAATATAATGCTATTTCTGTTTTATCTTCTACCTGGGCCTTAGTTTCTATGTGAGTACTTTCATTCTTGCTTTTATAGGACATAGATGCTTTACTGGTGCTGGAGACCAATGGTAGCTTGGTGTTATACACAGGAGTCACAAGGGTAAGCATATATTTGTATCGTAATATAAGTAAAGTAAGTCAATAAATGAATTTGAACAATTTAGAATGGCATCTCCTTCACAGATGTTTGAAATTATAAACAGTTTTCTTTATCTGCGAAGATAATCAGTTCAGAAGTGAGAGTTAAGTCATTAAATCTGCTATTTTAAAATGGCATTTGGCATTGTTGCTTATTTTAATATAGCAAAGTCCTCCAAATAGAAATGAGTAAAGTGTGTAAATGTGCCATAGTCATAGCTGTAGTTGTCAAAGCCAGGTAACAGTCCCTGATTACTGGTACAGAAACTGCTAAGTAATCTTTATTTAATCACCACCACAAATGAAACGCAGCAAATCTTTCAACAAGAAAGCCGACTACATAAATACTACTTTCATTCACAGTGATGCTGCGCCCTTATCACTATCTCTATAGAAACACGCCACAAACACACAACAGGGCATTTTCTCAGAGGATGCACATGTGCAGTAACTAGCTAACTTAGTTTTTACAAGATAAAAAAAAGTCATTCTCCATGTCAGTTCTGCAAACAGAATAGATTTAGCTTTTAATGTGACCACAACTAGACACAATGTCCTAAACCATTGGAGGCCAATAAGGTTCAGCTCTACAATTTATTTATTTGCAGTGCTGGTCTAGTTTATTTGCACAGTGCTTAGGCATCCCTATCCTTTGTCCAGGATATCACAAACTGTATTGTAGTTTCTTTTGTACCTTTAAATAAGCTGGATTTCTAAAGAACCTGACAATCAGCATAACAATAACCCTATTATATTTTACTCATTATTCATGTAGAGCTGGTATTATACATTGTAGGCTTGTATAGCATCTTACAGGACCATGATGTTCACTGACATTGACTCCGATTATATTATGTAGCAAATCTTTCATGGGACTTAACTTTTATTTATTTCATTATTTTTTTCAAGGTGGATTTATATATTTATTTTTTGCATCACATAAAACGAAATTGCATCCAAATAATTTAACATCCTCATAATACATTAAACATACCCTAAGATTAAATGTAATTGTCAGGATAAAAACAATTATTCATTAATGGCTTTTGGGGCTTTTAAAAAAAGAAGGAAACAAAATGTTAATATAATTTTAAGTTTTGCTTTATTTTAATTTCTTAAACATCCTCAATTCAAAAGTCTAATATTGTCAAAAATATACATCTTTTACAGATTGTGTTGTTTTTTTAAAAAAATTTTAATTAATTTTTTTACCTCTGCATACAGTTTAAGGTTCTCTGTCATTTAGAAGATTTTTCTTCTGTTGTTTTGCAACTGACATTAAGTAATTCAGTGTTCTTTATAGCTTAGAATTATGTTATAATATGTATAGTTTTAGAATTATGGCTGCATGAGCATCATATACAAAGGCAAACAATGCTATACTGTCTATCCTCTTACAACTTCTATAGGAAATGACCAGCTTCTCTTGCAGACCTGTTGTTCAGCAGCCTGGTTGTAGATGAACCTCACATGAAGGTGTCTCTTTTTTTAATTTTTTTATTTTTTTATAGGTGAGCAAAGTATTTGTGCCTGGTCTTCTGTCACCAACATTCAGTTTGCCAACCCCCTTGCCACACTTAAACACCCACCTGGAGAACGTGAGCACTCCGGCAAAAGCGACCGTTCAGCATATGAGCAGGCTTGAGGAGGTAAACACCAGCGACCTTTTGAGGGAAACAATCTTATTAACATTAATAAGAGCAATTTGTATGAACTGAATTGAAAGAGATAAGCATGAACGATCCTGATTTAATAGAAAAATGATAAAAGCAGTCTACCCCCTAGGTCTGAGGTTTTGATCAATAAAATGATCTGATTAAATTTAGTGGTACTTTTAAAACAAATGCCCCTTCGTTAATCAAAAAAGGCTGTCTAAACAATGAAATTAAACAGTCTTGCTCTATCCTTAACCTAGGTAAAGTCAGAGATTATGTTCGATTGATAAATATAGCAAGTAACCCCCCCCCCCCCCCCCCAAAAAAAAAGAAGCAGTATAAGCTGACAGGAAATGAGCTTTAGAGCAAATTGAATTATTCTACCACTTGAAAGATATGAAGGATAACTTTACGTTATGTTAATTACATTTACTGTGTTTTTTCCGACTACGCTTTTACATTTCTGTAACACTGTCATAGCGGTGTCCGATGCCTTATAACTGTTATAATGTAAGATGTCATGTATTTATCCAAACTTCCCACAACAATCTCTTCACACCATCATCAGTCCGACATGCCTTCCCCGGTGTCAGAGATGAGAACAATGCAGCATCATGAGTCATCATGGATAGAAGATTCTCCGTTCCAGCAGGCCACACCACATATCCGGGCTCTTCGAGACCCAGTCAGCAACCGTCTCACACTGGTCAGCCAGCAATCAGTACTCACACACACTTCTATTTTAAAGATGTAGGACCAGTGTTATGCCAGGGGACCAGATTTTAAAGCATTGGGGTAGAAAATCAATTCAGTTATGAATCGCAATTCTTTTGTGTGGCGATTCACTTTTCACCAGATTTAAATAGATATATTTTTTACCTTTATATTAAAGATGAATTAGTTGATTGGCCATTATCCGTGATCATAAAACATCACTGTTTCTTTATAATTCTACAAGTTGTTAACTCCCCAAAATTTACACGTTTTCATCCTGTGTGGTAAGAATGAATAATTTGATAAGTTTGTTTAGAATTATAATTATGCTGGATGACAGAGAGACGTGCAGCTCAGTTAAATGTTCTCTTGTAATTAAACTCTTGTAATTGAAGTTAGTTTGTATTGTTTAAATGCTGCCCTTGGTTTTTAAGTGAGAAATCTAATATTTTAAGGAATGGGGTACATTTTAATTTTTAAACGTAAACAAAAATGAATTAAAATTCTAAATCATTAACATTGTAACAAAATCAGATCGGGATATTTATAAAATTGTGATATTTATAGAACCGCACTTTTTTTTCTGAATCGGCACCAAGGTATCGTGATAATATTGTATCGGGAAGTGACTGGTGATTCCCATCCCTACTGTACTTTACTATATAGGATTTGTGCTTCACACCTTAATTCAATACCAGTGATGTTTGTTAATTAAAGTAATTCTCTAATAAGAAATAAAGCTTAGTTTATATGCTATACACACTTGTTTTTTCATATCTGTTGGACATATAGAGTACACATTGCACATACTGGGATATTTTTAGAATATAACCCATGTAAAACACCATATAAGAGTCTGATGATTAAATTCAAATTTTATTTGTCACATACACAGTCATACAGTATGAAATGCAGTGAAATGCTTTTTTGCGACCACAGGGTCACGACGGCAGCCATTTCCCAGGCGCCATCATAGAAAACAAGGAATCAGATACATTAGGATAACGAGGGTAAAAAAATCCCCTCCCAGACTGTCCTTCGGAGAGGGCAGTGTGGGATCAGGGGTACAAAAAAATACCTCAGCAGCAAGCACAGAAAAACATGTAATCACAAGACATCAACATTGCAACAATAAGGGTACAGGTATAGGAATGTCCAATGTAGGCAAACAGCTCTAGTCCCTGCAGCTAGAGAGCGCTGGTCCCGATTCCGCCTGCCCACACCGAGGGGAATAAGCACACGAAGGCGTTGGAAATGGGGAAGGTAGAGGGTCTATCTGTAGCTGTTCTGTGAGTGTGTAAGTGTTTGCGTGTCAGTTTGTAAGCCTGTAACATCCCATAATAGTCTGCGCCAGGTGACCTTGAAAACCCAGAGTAGTTGTTGTTTCAGAGGATCAAAGCTACTTTAAGCACAAACATGTATTTTTTTTTTTTATTCTCTAATTTAATAACTTGTCTGATCATGTTTTAGGCCAGGGAGTACCAGATATACTGCTGATACTGAGCAGTGATGCTGACTGTGAATACCATGTTTCCCAGCTCAGGCCATTGTCAGGAGATTTTTGCCCTATTGTGTTCCAAAAATAATATTCTTCCACAAACAGATTGACATTATCGAAGCTATGTTGCGCAAATGTGTGAATGCTCATCCTCGAGCCCCAGGAATGTGTCACGTATGTTGACATAATTCAGTTTAAGGTCATGCTCTGTCTACAGGGCCTGATTTGTCAGGATTGCTGAAGCATGTTTCACTGCCAAGAGTATTTTACTTTTAAACCTGTCATAACAATCTTTAATGGATTTTGGTTGACGTCATTTGAATGGGTTTTTATAAAAGCTCCTTAACTGTAGGTCCTTTAGGTTGTTAGGTTGGTAATATAGATTCTTCTGTCCCCTGTTTTTCTACATAATTATTAATTTGTCCTTTTTTGCCTTTTTATCTTTTAAGGAACTGAGCAATGGCTCAATGCTGAGGATCACTGTTCCTGAAGTGGCTACATCGGAGCTGGGTTAGAATGCTCATGCACACATGCTTATCATAGGCATTTTTAAGATATGCCATCATATATAAGATTTTATTGTATATATGGTAGTGGTGAGCACTGTGGCCTCTCACCTCGGAGGTTCGTTTCCCACTTTGATTCTGTGTGCGTGGAGTTTGATGGTCTCCTGTGTTTGCTTGGTGGGTTTCCTCCTGGTAATACATTTTTCTCCCAAAGTACTAACTGGCATTTCCAAATTGCCCATTGTGTGTGTGTGTGTGTGTACGCGCGCACTTGTGCACCCAGTGATGGTTTGGTACTCCATCCAGGGTGTACCAAACTTCTGCCACAAATAACCTTCTCCCACAACCCTGTACAACATCAGCGGTGTCAATAATGAGTGAGTGTATACATGGTTCTGCATTTTGTGCTCCATCACATCACTGTTGCCTTCACATGTATATTTTAAATATATTTCATGGCTCTGGAAGGATGATCTTCAAAGTTCTGTTGTGCTGATGCCCCACTTGCAGATTATATAATTCCTACAAGATTAGAAAACTCTCTGGATTTTCTGCTCTGTAATGTAACATGGAGACAGGCAAGTCGTCTCGTGTAGCACAGTGTGCACGTGTCTTGTACAGGCCTTTACTAATTCGCGTTTTGTTAATATGACCTGATCTCTTAATATTTTCTTCCTTAAAGTGGTGGCATATTATGACCTGCTGCCTTTCGTTAATAGGGCATTTAGTTTAGAAGAAAGCACTCCCTACTTTTAATAAATTGACATTTTCACCAGCTGTGTTTTGACCTTTTCGAGTTTGTTTGCCAATTAAGATACTGGCAGATTCATTAGAAGTCTAATTGCCTCTTGTGTATAGGTGTTTGAATGTTAAATTTAATGCATTTTTTCATGTAGACCACTAAATAATGAATATGATTTTGGTTGTAGTCCACTTTCCTTTCAGCCATTATCCAACTTTTTCTTTAGCCTTTAATGATTTCTTCAACCTTTTTACCTTGACTTTATATATTCCGCAATATACAAAGCAGAGTTTCATATTTTAAATTTTCAATACTTGAAAATACCTGCCGTTACATTTAATCCTTTGCACATCTACCTTCAGCATGAATGAAATAGGCCCCTTTCATGCTTCTCATTGCCTGGTGTGTTCACCAACAGTCCCCCAAAAAAATCCCCTAATGGCAGACACCGTCCATCTTGCACACTTTTCTTTAAAAAAAAAAAATATATATATATATATATTATCTATTTTCTCCTCCCACTGAAATCTAGCACAGCATGCTCCTTCTGTTCTTTTGATCATACTGTTTTTTTTTTTTATATTTGTTATTGTAGGTTTACTAAATTACTCCTGTTTGGTGTATTTTTAGTGAAACGATGCCTCCAGGCCATTCGGTTCATTTTGCCCAAAGACACAGCTATGAAGGTGCTGGTGAAGTGGTACAATATCTACAATGCTCCTGGAGGTCCCAGCATGCATCAGGAGTGGAATCTGTTTGTCACTTGCTTGATGACATTAATGGGCTACAACACAGAACGACTATCATGGACACGAAATGTTAGCCATCTCAATATATTGCACAACTATTATCATGAGAATTGTGATGTGTGTTTTGTGCTGCAAGGATTAAATGGCATCTCTTATCATTGATGTTGACCCATGATCGTCTTTCTCTACAGCTCCGCTTTGAAGTGCCCCTCTCACCAGTAATTGCTCCTAAGAAGGCACGTCCGGCAGATACAGGCTCTGATGAAGTAAGTGTTTTAAATTGTTTATGCTAGATTTAAACCAAACTAGATCTGATTCTTTTGAAATACTTTGTTTGAGAAAATGTTAGTTTAAAACAGTAGTTTGTTTTGAGTGAGGGGCTACTTGGAGCAAGCAATAAAAATCATGTTACACACTAAGATTTTCACCATATGTCTAGAACATTCAAACATGTATCTTTTTTTTTTTTTTGGCTTAATCAAGGACTGGACGTACCTCTGTACTTCAGACTACCACTGCCAGGTTTCGGTGTATCCAGCCCCAGGCATGGCTGGTCTGGATGCAGAAGTGTCTGTTGGTATTATGGATGAGAGTGGGCCAACAGCAGGGCTGGAGCCCTCAGCTCTGCTCTTCACTCACATCCCAGCACTTTTCTATGTGCTCCATCTGCTCTATGAGGACTTAAAACTGGATGAGCTCCAGCGTAGTGGTGCCCGTGCCCTCATTGGCCTCCTGCAACAAATGGCCAGGTACAATAACTTCTATTGCAGTAAATACTGAATATTCCATATTTTTCATAACACTAAGAGAAGTTAATAAAATAAAATGATGAGGTCAATGAAATGCTTTGCCATTTCAGTTATGGGAGCATGGTCGGATGAGCGATCTTGCCCAATTGTTAGGAAAAAATGTCAAGAGCTTGATTTGCTTTTGTGGTGAACATAAACACAAGCTTGAGTGGGTTCTATTGTAAGTTCTAGTGTGCAACTGTGTGTGGGCTGGAAGCCCCCCCCCCCACTTACCCATTTTTCTGCTTTTGTCCCAAGAACCCTGCTTTGTCAAGGACGTTTTTCAGTGTGCATGTTAAAGGATTAAATTATTTAAGTAATCACTTGCCTAATGCTGTAGTTCTCATCTGTTGTTAAAATGTATAGAATTAATAAAAGACATAATAGTTCTGAGTAGAGGTGGGCGATGTACCGGTACACGCGGTTAACCGGTAGAAATTTGTCAACCAATAGAGATTTTGGTCTATCGTCTTAATCGCGGTTGAGATCATGTTACGTAACCACGCAATACACATTCACTTCTATGGGAAGCCAAACACATCTAAAGTGGGACAAAACCGTTGCACCCAATTGAACCGACGTGGGCGGACCAAATATCTAGACCCAGTGGATCGCGCAGCGCGGACCAACTTGAGCAGCGCTGCTCGAATCACAAACCTGCGCGACGCTGATAGAAATAGACCGCGCCGACCATCAAAGTACATTTTACCCTGCTGGGATGTGGACGTACAAACCAGGTATGGCAAGGCGGAAACAATATTAAACAGTCCTGACATTTAAATAAATTGTTTTTAAATATAACACAGTGGGTTGCGCAGGTTTGTGATTCGAGCGGCGCTGCTCAAGTTAATCCGCGCTGCGCGATCCACCGGGCTGCGCGAATAAACCAGATCATCTCTGCGCTATCCAGATAGTCGCGCTGTGCTGTCCACTGGGCCGCGCAGATATTTGGTTCAATCGGGTGCCGCGGTTTCGTCCCACTTTTGATGTGTTTGGCTTCTCATACACTTCGACAATGGAAGAAGACGCTGCAGCAGCGGTGAGTTTACTTACATGTGACAAAACCAACAAGGAGGAGATTATAAAGGAAAAAGGTGCCTCGTCTGTGTTGTGGAATTGGTTTGGGTATAAGAAAAGTGATACGAATGAGATGAACGTGATTTGCAAGGTACACAAGTGCACTGTTTTAACAAGTGGTGGAAACACGTCAAACCTTTTCTATCATCAGAAATACAAGCATCCAAACGAAAGTAAAGTAAAAAAATGCAGCAAACCTCAGCAACTCACAGTTTAAATAAAATTACATTATGTAAAACAGTTTCTTTGTGTTTGAATTTTTATTTATGCATTTTCAGATACATGGCTATATTGTGATGTATATCGTTATCGAGGTAGAAAATAGCTTCTACCGTGATAGAAGATTTTGGTTATATCGCCCACCCCTAGTTCTGAGCATAAGAAAATATGCATTTAAGCTAATAAATAATTCCAGTGATTACAAATAAAACATCATTTTGCTCTATAATCCCAGCACATACTGTAGGCATTTTCCCTTTAAGAAAACCTACTACGTGCTCCAACTGACTGGTTTGATGATCAGTTTGCAGATTGATCATCTGACCTGCACGAGCAGTTTGATCAGACTAATCCCTATGCCCTCCTCATCTCATTAGGGACCTGCAGCAGGAGGAATACATTGATCTGTACTGGCGTGATTACCCCTCATTCATCAAAACCTTCAAGGAAACCTGCAAGATAGATCAGGGTAAGTACCTAATCAATTGCTTGAGGTTTCCTCATTAGCAGCCGAAGACATCTCTGTTCAGTTGACAATGAATCACAGTAATTTGAGTTGCTCTTGGTGTTGCGGAATCAAGGCTCGGACCGTTGTGCAGTCATTACTGTTTAAATGAAGGCTGTGTTTGTCTGTTTGTCTAAAGCTCAGATAGAGTTGATGAGCTGGCCAGTGTACCTGACTGGAGAAGTGCCCTGTGTATTTGCGTGGCTCAGCAGCTATCTGAGGGGACAGGAAGTGCCACCGTTCCCCTACCTTCCTGGCATTTGTGAAAGGACCAAACTGATTGTCTTGGTAAGTTTCATAGGTTTTTACCTTTTACAACATCCCCTTAAACACATATGTATTCTCATTTATATTTTACCATTGGAAGAAAATCTAAATATTTTTAGGATATACGTGTAGAGAGCTGTGATAGAAAGTATCTAGGGTCCATATCTTCAGTGTAAGCTCTGACAGAACTTTAACCATGCTTCTTAATTCAAACACCATGTTCTGAGGAAAAAGCAGGAATTCAGGTGATACAATGAACCTAGCTAATCATAATGATATTTTACTTATACTGCTTCCTTCCTGACCCAACACTGACATGCCACTATTATGTATGGGAGTGTATGCCATGTACTGTGTACTGTATATGTCAATAAGTAGTTTTTTTGTATTTTTATTTTTTGAAGAGAGAGCAATGCCTGTGTACGTTTGCATTGTGAAAGTTTTTCTGCTGTAATTTAAGCCATGGAAACGGAGAGCTGAATCACTGGGGTGGGGGTGGGGGGGTGGGCATCTCTACCCATCAGGGCGAGTGAGATGACGCACAACCGCAGAGAGGCGCTGACAAGCCACCATGCAATTATGGAGTGTGTTTACCCCAATATTTCTCTTTGTACACTCCATTTTAACCCTATGTCTTGTCAGTGTTTGACTCACTGTTTTTTTTTTTTTTTTTTTTTAAGAATTAAAAACAACAAACACGTGTTCTGATGTTCCAATGGAATTGTTGTGCTTTATTTTAAGCGGAGTTTCTTGTTTTCTTTAAATCGATATGACATTCAGAGGTAGCATTCCCTTCTATTCTGTGGTTAGTATGTACAGTAATGTGGTTGATGACTCCAGTCTTGGTTAGAATATATGCTTATATGCTATTTCTCGCTAACACGACCAGAATGACTTTTAATGTCATTGCAGCTGCAAAGCGAAACCACACGGGTGCTGTCCCACTGTTAATGACAGTCATTTGTACATTTGCTCATTTTTAAAAAATTCTCTCTGTTCACCCGTCTCCCCTTTTCTGTCTCTCTCTGTCTCGCAGAGCTATGCACTATATGTTGTGGGAGATGAAAAAGCTGCTTCATCTAATGTGTCAAAGTACCTGTCCAGGCTCTCTGCAGGTGAGCTGTCACTCTTCTGATGTGTGTGTGTGTGTGTGTATTTCCCTATTTTTTTAATGCAAATTTCTCCTATGCCAAAGATTAGATGTTGTTTGTTTGAGACAGATTAAACACAAATGAGAACTGATCACATCTCTGTGCAGAATGTTTTCTTTTACATATATAAAATTTTGATCCTTTCTGTTTTTATGTTTGTTTGTTTGTTTTAGGGCAAAAGAAAGGTTTTAGTGAACCTGCTCTTAGAAGGTAACCATCAGATGTCTCTAAAAGGGCAAAATGTACAGTCATAACAACTATAATTGTACAGATGTCTGAAATTGGCATCAGAATCCCTTTAATTTTCAGGCTGTGTGTGTGTGTTTGTTTGTATGCCTTTGCAGGCAGAGCAGTGTAAAGCAAAGCACTCCAACAGGCTGTCTCGCAGAGAAACTAGTAGTATGGTTGACCTCTGAAGGTATGTTTGACATTCACTGTTACCTCCACACCATGCTGTCATACTGTGATCATGTAAACCCGAACAGTAATGCATTGGAATTTTATAGGCATATATAATTACGTTTAATTAGTTTCCTCCCACTAGCTTCAATTTGTTCACACACTGTTTATCAGAACAGTAAAACTGAGATGAGTTGAGAGTAAGAAAGTAATAAATACTTTTTTACTTATTTTTATTTAGATATTTATGTTTATCTTTTCTTTTCAGGTTTTATGTTGAAGGATCTGGAGTCGGTGCCTTTTGGTGTGGCACTGCCAATCCGAGATGCCATAATCCAGTGCAGAGAACATCCCTGCTCCGATTGGTCTGAAGAGGTTTGTGCTCTGATTGGACGACAGGACTTAACCAAGCAGGCTCACAAGGTTTGCTTGGCTAAAGGAAAACCAGTAAGTAATTCAAAATTGCTTCCAGTTATTTACTTAATGAATAAGTAGGGTGCACGGGCTGGTATACATCAGAAATGAGCAGAAGTCAGTTTTGCTAAGTCAAGTCTCAAGTCTCTATGCTTCTGAGTCAAGTCTTTACTCATGCAATTGTTAACACTCAGAGTGTTAGCTGTAGGTGTTGTATTGCACATAAGTGAAAACCTGCAATATTATTTCTAGGTAAAGCACTGCCGTGCACTTTGTGACTCAGGTTTAAGCCGGTATTAAATTATTTGGCCATTCCGGTAAGACAATTTGTATGCCTTTATTTGTCCTGATGATGGCCTTGTTTTCAACTTTGACATAGTTCCTATAAATTGCAAAGTGGAAATAATCTTTTGGAAGTAGATGTTATTTTTTGGGTCGAAGCACCAACTGGCTGGCACCTGCATGTGAAATATCAGGAACTGTACATGCTGTGTGTAACAAAATAACGCTTATTTGTAAAGTGCTCGCCCTATCATTCGGGAGTTCGATTCCCGGGTGATGCTGTAATCTCTCGCAGCTTGAGGCCTAGAGGGTGGGAATGAGAGGTACTTGGTACTCTCGCATTAATTACGGCTCTACAGCCAATCCGCGGCGTCTGTGAGTTCACGCAAGAAGAAGGAACAGATACCGCTGTCCTCCGGAGTCGAAAAGATTCAGTTGGCTGATTCGGAGGAAACACGTTATAGTCTTCAGCCCTCCCGACTGAGTGGTAGTAATAGCCTTAATGTGGAGCCTCCTAGTGTCGGGGAGGAAATAGACACGAAATTAGGGAGAAAATCTGGGAAAAATCCTAAAATAAAAATACTAGCACTAAACTAACAAACACTTTAGTGTTGTTTGAATGTGTTTTATAGAACTTTGACCAGGCCTCTGGCCTATTAGCCATTTTGTTTGAAATACCTTTAACCAGTGTATTTTGATTTGATTTCCATAATGACAGCATTGCACAGGTTGATCCATTGCCTTTTGTTTTGGGGGAAAAAAAAATCACTTATCCTAAATGATGTACTACCTAACAATATCACACTGTCTAGTATTCACACCAGATCTGTAGCCTATGGTCTGCTCAAAGATTAAAATGTTAATGTTGGCATTTTCCTGCTGCATCTGTTGCAAGTCAGACCCGAATCTAAAAATGATTCAGAAACAGTAATTCTTTTTTATCTGATTCTTGAAATGTGTCACCCTCAAAGAGGTTTCTAATATGTGCTAAAAAAGTTTTTGAGGCTGAAGACATAAATATTTTTAGCGTATGAGCCATTTTCAAATAAATTTTGAATTCTGTTCCAGAATCGTGTTTGTAAGTCAGATTTGTTCGTAAATCAGACTTGACATGTACGTGAGTCTTGTATGCTTTTGACACAAACAATATAATAAACAATATAAAGTATACCAATCCACTTAACTAAACCTGTCCCCTTTCCCAACACTGCCATCATGTAGCCAAAAACTGTCACTGAAATTAATCTCACAGTGAAAAGTTGTCTCTGCGCCTTTAAATCAATGTCCCCATAAGAAATACAGTGAAGTAAGTGTTCCGCAAGATAAGCAAAGATTTTGACTTGGAAAACGAACAAGTCTTAGGTTATGAGTACCGAGTAGTCCGAGTGCGCTTATTTGTTTTGAGCGTCACGTGATCACAACTGAGCCAATGGTTTTTCTCTCTCTCGTGCTGCGGAATCATCTCCCCTGCTGGGTCTTAGTTCGCATCTCTTACTGGTATAATCAAAATCCGTGCACGTGTGTACTGTTTACTGTTACACTGTGACCACGTGTGTGTGTGTGAAACATGTTTTATTTTGTGTCTGTATGCATGTGTGTACAGCGTGTGTGTAAAGCAAAAGCAAGTCTCATTAGAGAGGTTAAAGATCCATTTTCTCTCTCTGCTTAAGGCTCAGCCTGCTCTTTGTGTCTCCTCCTACTTTTGCCTTCACAGAGACACACACACACACTCTTTCTCTCTGCTCTACACAGAAACACCGCTCTGTCGCAGTTCTTTTCAAAGGTAAAGTGCAGGTTAATATGTTTTATTTTTACTTTTTTATGATTCCGTTAGTGTGTCGCTCAATCGATTGTCATTAGAGAGATTTCTTGTTTTTCCGATAAAGCAGTGTTACCGTTGTTACATTTCACACAATGGAATTATCTCTGTGCCTTAAAATCATGAGGGGAATCCCAGATGGCATTCTGTCAGCTGCTTTCCACTCTCTTGGACAGGATTTTCCAGAATTAGGATTATTCATCATCTGAACAGCTTTACAGAACAGCTCATTTTTATCATTGTGTTTCCGGACTGATTCGTTGAAACTGGTTAAGACGACAAATTTTTTCCCGCACACACATACAATATACCGGATTTTAGACATTTTATACATTCTCTTACAGAGAGAAAATATTGTATACAGTTGTACATATTGATATTGGTATCTCGTGCACTGCATTGTCCATTGTACAATACACGTGAGCTACTTTCGCGAAATGTTCATATGACTTTGGTTTTTCATATCTGTGAAAATTTGTAACTCAAAGTATGTTTGTAAGTCGGGGACTACCTGTGTTAACAGCTGTCACATGGCAACACCACTGCCACAATCGCGGTGAAAAAAAGGGTGAGAATTGCTCATCATCTACTGGAAGTCAGTGGCATAATAAGTAGCTGTACTTAAGACTAACTTAACAGCAGGAGGCACAATCATCAAGGCAAATAATGATGGAGAGGTACTCGCCTTAAATCATCTTATCTTGTGTCTTGTTAAATAAAGAAAGCAAGTACCAACCGCTATATTGACCCAACACCACTAAGACAAATATTAGAAATATAAACTTTTTAACTTTTAGTATATAAGTAAATATAGTGTTATAAGTCAGCTGTAAAGTTAGTTTGTTGTATTCCTGGTTTTGGTCTGAGCTGCTCTCTTACACAATTTACTACTCTGTCGGAGCACAAAAAATGACCAGACTGCCGAGCTAATCTGTCCTTTTTTTATTGATTGTCTCTTCCCCGCTTTCTGCACTCTTCTCCCCCCTCACGTCCCATACTGCCTCTGTTGTTGGGTGTGTTTCATTTCGGGGTCGAAGAGCATATAGTTTCCATGTACTTCCTATTTCAAAAATTTATTTAATTTGTAGGAATAAGCAACAATGCCAGCGAGTATGAAAAAAAATAAACACTTCATGTGAAACATATTCATTATATTCATCACTAGCCAAATTAATGTTAGCTAACTTGACATGACTCTCAAATTGTGACATTATCGGTTAATCTTAAATCTCAAAACTAAATACAGTATTTATTTGGAACATTACTGAAGAAATGTGGTTCAGTTGCAGATGAGGTAAGCAGCTATAACAGTAAAGATGTCTGTGAATAATCTGTGCCATGACCAGTGTTTCAGTAGCTGAATTAATGTTGGCTTCTATTGTTTGGCAATAAACAAAATTTTTGTTAGAAACCGTCAGCTCTAGTTATATCTTCACATTTTTTGTAATAAGGATACAGTACCTGTTTTCTCTTACTTATTTTGAGGGGCTTCAGATGTGCTATGGAAACAAGTGCTCAAAGCACTCATGTTTAAACCCTCACACATTTAATTGCCAGTTCTCTACCCAGTGTAGAGTATGTAATAATACTCAGTCTGTTTATATATTTAACTAGAAAGGCAGATAGATAAATAGATAGATGAGGAAAAGAGAGAGAGAAAGATAGTCATTTGTTTGCGCTCTTTCGTGTGTGTTTGTGTGTGTAAGATGGTCGCACTGAATGAGCCACTAGAATCTCCTATCACGAGCGAAGCAGATGAGGAAGAGGATGGTATGACAGATCTTCATCCGGAGGTGACGGGACTGATCTGGAGCCGTGACCTGCGTGTTCAGGAGGTTCGACGTCTGCTCCAAAGCTCCAGACCTGTGCGGGTCAATGTCCCCCACCTGCCAGAGGTCAGCGACCATGAGTATATTGAGGAGAAGGAGAACAAGTAAGAAAACTCACCCTTTCATGATGTACATGAGAAATTATTTTATCTCATTATTCAATTTAGTCACTTTAATAGTAAAGGGATATAACTGGAGACACCTCGATTATTGACCTTTTGCAGACATGTGACTGCCATAATGTCAGTTACAACAATGGAAGGCAGAAGTACAATTAATTAACATTAGGCTACTACTGTACTGTATGTATTTTCATTGATAATTACATTCCAGGTGCATTTCAGAGCCAAAAAAATCTTTAAGATTAACAAACATTAAGATTAACTACAGGAATAACTAATGCATCATCACGTTGATATAAGAATAACTTTGCAATTGGTTGCTTCTGTCCTGCTAATTATTTTTATATACAACATGTTGTCATAGAGTTCGCAGCTTATTAAAAAAGGGAAAGAAGCATGTGAAAATGGATGAAGGTAATAAGGCTATTAATACGCTTGTTAAATTGATTAAGTTTGATTTGTTAATATAAACATGGTCACCCCAGACAGTGTACAAATATCTGATTTATACTGGATGTAGTAGTGTTTGCGTTAGATCATTTAGTGCTTTTGTTGCAAAACCAGATGTTGGTTAATGCATTGGACTACAGTTCGAACGGTCCCAGGTTCAAATCCCACAACCACTAAAAAATGTCGCTCTGGACAAGGGCGTCTGTCAAATGCCTAAATGTAGCTGTTCCGTGGTTAAATCCCAAAAAAGGTAACATAGTGATGTAGTGCACTATGTAGGATGTTGAATCAATTTTTACATACAGAGTAGTTCCCTTGTTCAGAGGTAGGAGAGGGATTTGGGCTTCGAATTCAGCCTCGTGTTGAGCAACACAACACACAGTTCAGAGGCAATTCGGAAACTGTGGTTCAAGAAGACAAAATGTTAGCAGGAGCATTTTCTTGCTGAAAGTTCTTCCATAAATGATTTTTCAACGTGGGTTACTCACATTAATAACCTTCCAGAAGTTGGCAGAACCATGGTGGACAGACATCACGATGTCCTCTGCAAAAGGTCAATACTAAGTAAAAATATGACTGAAATGTCAGACTGTAGCTTCACATGGCCTCATTAATGAAGCAGTTTATGCTGCTAATCCTCAAGTAAGAATATAAACAGATGCAGTGACTGTCCCGGTCCAAAATTAATTATTTCTAATCATTACTTCCAGTGCTGTTGAAATAGTAAGCATATAAAAATAAGCAACTGTTTACCTATCTCTGTCTCTCTTTCACTTTTCACTTTCCATTTAAAATTGCCAAATGTGCAGTTATAAAGTATTCCACTGTTCTGCTTTGCCACTGTGTTGCCAGGCTTCTCCAGCTGTGCCAGCGCACCATGGCGCTCCCTGTGGGTCGAGGCCTCTTCACACTCTTTTCATATCATCCAGTACCAACTGAGCCCCTGCCTGTGCCAAAGCTAAACTTGACTGGTATGCCTGAGAACAAGCCAACAAGTTTTCTTCATATAATCTTACATCATACATGATTAGTATATGGAAAAAATGTGTGAAGCAGTCAGTCAAATGCCTAGGACTGGAAAAACACATTTCTTCCCAGTATTTTGTATGTAGTTTTGACCATAGAGGATCAGAAATACTATATCAAATGTATTCTGGGAACTCTCACTCTTTCTCACAAACGTTTTGCAAAAGCAGGCATACTTTCTGCTTTTTGATGTTCAAGATAATAACCTCTTCCTCTGTCATGTGGTTCAACAGAGCCACACAATTAGAAAACAGTTTTCCAAGACCAGGCATCTGGTCTCATTTTCTGGTTAAACAAAGTATGTCGAATAAGGTAGTTCTTGAATTACGTATTGGAAAAAAGAACTTCAGTTTTCAGTTGATTTTTTTACATTTTTATTATGAAGAAATGCAGGAAATTACGATGCGTCCTTTAGGGCTTTGCTGATTGTGTATTATTAGTTACAGTTGAGGGAAAATGTTTGCAAATAAAGTGGCAGCAGCCTTTACAACAAACCTACCACAGCAGGGTGTACGCATCCCAGGTCAAAGCTCAATTTTTACTGCAGAAGCAAATGCACTGCTCATGGAATATAGCCATAGAAGCTGGCATGGCTTAAGAAAGAAAGAAAATGTTTACCTGCTTAGAAAAGTGTTCACACACTTGTTGGGGGTTTATTTTATTTATTTATTTTATTTATTTATTTTTCCATATCTATTGGTCTGATTCTTCTTTCACTGTGTTAATTTGAAAGGAGTTTTGTAAAAGGTTAAAGAACATCAATCCCTTTATATCATCTGGCAGGGCGAGCTCCACCCAGGAACACCACCGTGGACCTGAACAGTGGCAATGTTGATGTGCCACCCAACATGGCAAGCTGGCCCAGCTTTCACAACGGTGTAGCAGCTGGCTTGAAGATTGCGCCAGCGTCGCGTGTTGAATCGGCTTGGATCGCCTACAACAAGCCCAAGAGCACAGAGCTAGCCAATGAATATGCTGGCTTTCTCATGGCACTAGGCCTTAATGGTCACCTCACAAAACTTGCCACACTTAACATCCACGACTATCTAACTAAGGTATACAGGCCTTTTATGCTTTTAATTTTAAAGGACATGTCTCTAAAGCAGTTCTTATTCTTACCAGCATCAACCAGTATCTTTTAATATGTAAACATTCTGATGACTTCATGATACTATGATCATTGTAACCAATGTTAGTCAAAAGTTATGCTTAAATCATGGTTTGTATGATCATGATTAGGTGGCACAATATGACATGGCTGATGTGTATAACAAAATTTCTAAGGCAGGTGCATGATCTAGTATTTCAGCACATTGTGTTGTTGGTTATCTGACACAAAAAAAACATTGCAAAAATATTGAGCGAGCTATATTATCAAATTAGCTTACTGTAAAGTTATACTTTTTTCTAGAGGGTAATGTCTGAATGCACATTTCTAACTCTACTCAATCCATCAATGAATGGCCCTGTTGTAGTGACTTCTGCTAACCAGTGATTATTTGGAATCTGAACATTTGCACTCCAGCCATTGTATTGTACATATGCAAATCTACTGCTTTCTACTGTATTAGTGTCAGTAGCTATGAATGGGCCACAACTCAAATAATAACTGGTGGTTGTTTAGTTGTTGTTTCTATCGATAGATGAGGTAGAGTGGAGGTAACAAACTGACAGATAAAAAAAACACAAAAATTTTCACATTTTCATTACCTACAGTACCGTAACTACAGTAGTGAAAGGTGAAGTAGGCTAATATCATTAAATTCACACATGTGATGAGCTATTAATATAGACTATAAAGTAAAGCAGAACTTGAATAACTGTAAAGGATGACTTTATACAGCCAAAGTCTGTTTAATGATATTGATAAAGATGAATCGTTGTATTACACTTGATGTTTACACATCAAGTGTAATACAAAATGGTGTGGACAAAATATTAGTTATATCAGTGGCATTATTTGTTCTGCCAGGCAAACAGTTAAGAAAAATTTAATAGCTTGGATATGTAATCCGCTTTAGTGTGTCTCCACTAGTGATTTGTCTAGACCTGTATCATAGGAAACCATAGACAGTGTAGGAACTTTACCTGTAATTTGAATCACATGAATGCCTTCAGGGAATTTCTTCAGAATTGGCACGAATGTCCACTTGGGCTAAAAGATTGACTAATTAGTGGTCAAAGGTCAACATCACTGTCACATCACATCTGTCTCTTTGTAAACACAATATTTCGGAAATGAGTATTTCTTCAAATTTGCTACAGACATCTACTTTGTCTTGAGAATGAACTGAATACAGTTCGCTGGTCAAAGATCAAGTTCACTCTGAACTCGCCTTCATTTGTCCAACTCTTGTGAAGGGATATTTCAGAAATTTATTACGGGACAAACTTAAATTAGTAGTAACTATAAAAGGGCAAATAATCAGTAAATTCACAAACGTTATCAACAGTCCCCGTTATCAGCAGCACTCTGTCACTTCCTGAAGAGTACTCGAGCGTTGTGACCGTAGTCTAGTTTGTCATTGATTTTAACCCCAAGGTACCTATACAAGTCAACCCTCCTCACTTCCTCTCACTGGATGACAAGACGAGGGGCCTCGTTTCACTCTCATACTGCACCACAACCCTATTGTTTTATTGATCTTCAGGTGATTTTCATCATGCAGTATGACAGACCACTCCTTTTTAGCAATTCTCTCTAACTGTATGCAGCATGTTTCTCACTGAAAAGCTTTCACTAGAGTCATGTCGATATACCAAAGCAATAACTTCCACATTACCCAAAAGTACACTTTACAAAATCGTTTGTTACATTCCGTCAGTCATCACTACATATACTGTAAGTAGTGAAGAATTTGACTCTGGATCCACATGTACATAAACTCCAACTTCGTTGCAGCATATAACTGCAAGACAGCAATCCTAATTGTTCTTATTATTATACTTTATTTCATACATATAACAAAAAGTTCAACCCATTTGAACCATAGACGCAAAATACTGTATATAGTAAATAAAAAATGCTGTAGTCGTGCAGAATGACTAATTTCAGTCCTTTCTTTTCAGATTTACGCTTTGATTTAAGAGCTATTGTAAAAGACATTTAAAGTATACTGTATGAGCCAAAATGTACCAAACAGGAGATGAGGGAACGCTTCCTTGTTGAAAGGAGTAGTTCAACTTGAAATGGTAGTAGCTGGCCCCTTTTGGTTTCATGCTATGCTTGCTGTATTGCTTTTATGATTTGACATTTAAATCTTTCATTAATCTCAGTGTAATTCACTCCAGTTTTGGAGTTACACATTCTAATTGTCTTTTTCTGACTTCTGCTCTCATCCTGTTGTTTTTCTCACATGAAAGACGAACTTAAAGCACAGTTTCACTATGACGCTGCATAGCTTTCTCATTTCCAGTCAGGCCAGGCTCTATCACTACTTTCAGTGGTTACAATGCACATATACAATCTATGGCTTCATCTTTACACTGTGTATTTTCACTGGCCCTTTACCACATTGAGAATGGCAACCTGGGCTTTCTAGAATATCATAGTACTCAATTACGAGAAGCCAGCGAAAAACATCCTGCTTACACACATTCATTTGAAAAGTGAATGAATGAAAGAAGAACCGTCTGCTTTTGTCCACGTCTCTTAAACTTTGAAATTTGCGTTTTGTAAATCAAACATCAGCTTGTCTCTCCTTGCCCGGCCACCACCTAGATTTAACTAAGCAAATAGTTAAGAGCCATTGGTTGGATTATTACTGCAGTGGTTATAATATGTTTCAGCTGGCAAGAAGTTATTTAACCCTCTCATTTCTTAATCAACAATGTCAGAAGACATATCCTTGTGGTTGTGGCGAAGGGTCAAATTACTGCCCTGTAACAAGCAAAGAACACAACTAAGGAAATTTGGAAACTACTAAAATTGGCTTAAGAAATATCCAACGCATTATTAAAACCTGTAAGGATGGTGGTGAAACATCATCTTTAAGGAAGAGATGTGGTCGAAAAAACATCCTGAACGAACATGATGGGAGATCACTTAACTGCTTAGTGAAATCAAATAATAAAAATAAAATTACAGTAGAACTCACCGCTATGTTTAAAAGTGAAATTTTATAGGTAATACTGAAAGTGAAAGCATTTACATGCACAATGCGAAGAGGTAAAGGGATTGGGACTAAACAGCAGTGTAGCCTTAAGAAAACCACTTATCAGTATATCTGTTGCTATTTTATTTAACAGTGACTACAGATTTGCACAGACCAATATATGCATTGAAAATTTTTTTGTAAATGTTTAACGCACATAATCATCAGTGTTTCTGTTTTGAAGAGAATAAGTTTTTCTTTCTTTCTCAGGGCCATGAGATGACGAGCATTGGGCTCTTGTTGGGTGTTTCAGCAGCTAAGCTGGGCACCATGGACATGTCTGTCACTCGTCTACTGAGCATCCATGTGCCTGCCCTGCTCCCACCCACTTCCACCGAGCTAGATGTGCCACACAGTGTGCAAGTGGCTGCAGTTGTTGGCATCGGCCTTGTATACCAGGGTACTGGACACCGGCACAATGCAGAGGTGTTGCTTGCAGAGATAGGTCAGTACAAGATGCGATCTGTATGTATGAATGTTATATGAATGTGTGGGTGGGTGATGGTGGCCAGAGTTAGGCCCTGGTTGAAAAGCAAAAGTGCGTAGATATTTTTATGTTGGTGTTCAGTTAGTTTAGATAGTTACTGCAGTGATTAATATACTTTATCTGGCAGAAATAATTTTAACCTTAATTGGTGCTGTGAGCTTCTCATGTATGTGATATGTGTGAGCTTCACACATATCGGAAGAAATATCCTGTGAAACCCAGTAATATGTTTTCCACGGTGATAAAAGTATTGGCCTGCAAGTGATGAATACAACTAGGGACATTGCTGAGATTGTTGGAATCGTGTTAAGAACTGTCCAACACATTATCAAAACCTGGAACAATGGTAAACCATCAAGTTCATGGAAGATATGTGGTCCGAAAAAAAATCCTGAATAACCGAGATCAGCAGTCCCACTTAAATTCTTGGTGAAGTTGCACCGTAAAAAAAACTGACAGTAGAAATCACAGCTATGTTTAAAAGTAAAAGTATGACAATTACCATATGTACAATGCTATAAGAACTCACAGGATTGGGACTGAACAACTGTGTGGTCATAAGAAAAACTACTTGTTAGTGAGGCTAATTGATGCCTTCAGTTTTCTAGACAGATTTTGGAAAAACATCATGTGGTCTAAAGAGTCCAGAGTGACCCTATTTCCAGAGTAATGGGTACATTAGCGTAAGAAAGGAAGTGCATGCCATCAATATATTTTCTTCCTCCCTGATGACATGAGAATATTCCAGGATAACAATTGCAAGATTTATCGGGGTCAAGCTGTGGAAAAAGATTCCGGGAAAATTAAGAGTCATTTTCACCCATGAACTCAAAGACGCCTTAAAGATCTCAGCCAAAAGTATATGACAGAAAGAAATGTTGTAATGTTCCACAAGGTATTTGGTCTAACAAAATCTTATTATAAATATTAGAACTTTTATGGTTAATGTCGGTGGGAAATGTTTTGAGTTCATTAATGTATATCTGACTTGATTAATTACAGTGGTGTGAAAAACTATTTGCCCCCTTCCTGATTTCTTATTCTTTTGCATGTTTGTCACACTTAAATGTTTCTGCTCATCAAAAACCGTTAACTATTAGTCAAAGATAACATAATTGAACACAAAATGCAGTTTTTAAATGAAGGTTTACGTTATTAAGGGAGAAAAAAAAAATCCAAATCTACATGGCCCTGTGTGAAAAAGTGATTGCCCCCCTTGTTAAAAAATAACTTAACTGTGGTTTATCACCCCTGAGTACAATTTCTGTAGTCACCCCCAGGCCTGATTACTGCCACACCTGTTTCAATCAAGAAATCACTTAAATAGGAGCTACCTGACACAGAGAAGTAGACCAAAAGCACCTCAAAAGCTACACATCATGCCAAGATCCAAAGAAATTCAGGAACAAATTAGAACAAAAGTAATTGAGATCTATCAGTCTGGTAAAGGTTTTAAAGCCATTTCTAAAGCTTTGGGACTCCAGTGAACCACAGTGAAAGCCATTATCCACAAATGGCAAAAACATGGAACAGTGGTGAACCTTCCCAGGAGTGGCCGGCCGACCAAAATTACCCCAAGAGCGCAGAGACAACTCATCCGAGAGGCCACAAAAGACCCCAGGACAACATCTAAAGAACTGCAGGCCTCACTTGCCTCAATTAAGGTCAGTGTTCACGACTCCATCATAAGAAAGAGACTGGGCAAAAACGGCCAAGGTGCAAACCAAGGAAATCCAAGGCTCGTCTCAATTTTGCTAAAAAAATATCTCAATGATTGCCAAGACTTTTGGGAAAATACCTTGTGGACAGACGAGACAAAAGTTGAACTTTTTGGAAGGTGCGTGTCCCGTTACATCTGGCGTAAAAGTAACACAGCATTTCAGAAAAAGAACATCATACCAACAGTAAAATATGGTGGTGGTAGTGTGATGGTCTGGGGCTGTTTTGCTGCTTCAGGACCTGGAAGGCTTGCTGTGATAGATTGAATTCTATTGTCTACCAAAAAATCCTGAAGGAGAATGTCCGGCCATCTGTTCATCAACTCAAGCTGAAGAGATCTTGGGTGCTGCAGCAGGACAATGACCCAAAACACACCAGCAAATCCACCTCTGAATGGCTGAAGAAAAACAAAATGAAGACTTTGGAGTGGCCTAGTCAAAGTCCTGACCTGAATCCTATTGAGATGTTGTGGCATGACCTTAAAAAGGCGGTTCATGCTAGAAAACCCTCAAATTACAACAATTCTGCAAAGATGAGTGGGCCAAAATTCCTCCAGAGCGCTGTAAAAGACTCGTTGCAAGTTATCGCAAACGCTTGATTGCAGTTATTGCTTCTAAGGGTGGCCCAACCAGTTATTAGGTTCAGGGGGCAATGACTTTTTCACACAGGGCCATGTAGGTTTGGATTTTTTTTTCTCCCTAAATAATAAAACCCCTCATTTAAAAACTGCATTTTGTGTTTACTTGTGTTATCTTTGACTAATAGTTAAATGTGTTTGATGATCAGAAACATTTTGTGTGACAAACATGCAAAAGAATAAGAAATCAGGAGGGGGGCAAATAGTTTTTCACACCACTGTATATACAGTATTTCTTGCAAAAAAATGTTTTAGTATTTGGGGATGCTGCCTAAATTCTTTTCTCACTCTACTTGCACTTTAGGGAGCAATAGCTCAGTAATGAAAATGGCAGCCATATGGAAATTGTACAACTGGTTTATATAATAATTTTTTTCATTTTAAAAATCCACTGTTATCCACCACTTTTCTGCACAACAGTGTTATTAATCGTAATGGCAATACAGTTTCAAATGTTCGTTACCTTTCTTTTTTTTAAGACCACTGTTTTAGACAGATTGTTTAATACGCAGGGGGGAAAAAAATCAATATATCTGTAGCCCAACACTCTGGGTGTGAGCATGCTTAATAAATGTGCATGTATCTGTTTCTTCACATAGGCCGTCCTCCTGGCCCTGAAATGGAGTACTGCACAGATCGAGAGTCTTACTCTTTGGCAGCAGGCCTGGCACTTGGCATGGTTTGTCTTGGGGTGAGTGTTTAAGTGCTGTCAGTTATGCAGAGGATGTTTTCTTTCATGCAGATTGCATTTACTTGGAAAGTCACCTGCCTTGCCAGTTTATTAGCACACTTGTATATTAGCAGTTCTCCTGGTCATCTGACAACATTCTTCCTGCTTGTTATCATTCAAGTTGCTAACACAGCCAAATCTCTCACACTTCAAGAATAGCTTTCATAGATTTTCTTTCTGCACGGGCGGCACTCCCTTTTACATTCCAAAAGCATCAAACCATATATACATGCCAATGTGAGCCAGAACTTGTATATCTTGTGATCTTATTAGTTTTTATTTTGCCATGTATAAACTATTTTAGATTTTACAAGTTTTTTTTCAGAAGTAATTGTACAATTCAAACCATGACTGTGGTTCTCAAATATTTATATTTAATTATTATTTACTTAATTGTTTCGCTTGAGGTTCCTTTTTCTGTCAAAGACAAGTTCAAAGAAAAGTGCCTTTTTAAGTTCTCAGAGGATTGTGTTACAGATAAAAAGCATTATGCGAGCATATATAAAGTCTGCTGGTGAGACTGAAAGCTGTGTTTTTTCCCATGCCGACTAAGCCTCTCTCTCTGTAGCATGGCAGTAACCTGATCGGCATGACAGACCTGAATGTACCAGAGCAGCTTTACCAGTACATGGTGGGAGGACACCGGCGCACACACACCGGCATTAACAGAGAGAAGCACAAATCCCCGAGCTACCAGATTAAGGTCTTAAAGAAAATGGCCCAAGAGAGATATAAACTACTAAATGTTATTATGGACTGAATTAAATCATTTTTGCTTTTCTTTGAGGTCACCTTTGAGAAATCTGATATGCTGTAAAATTATTAATTATAGGAAGGAGACACAATCAATGTGGATGTGACCTGCCCTGGTGCCACTTTGGCTCTTGCCATGATCTATCTAAAAACCAACAATAGGCAAGTCTTTTCTCTCTCACTCTTTTTTTCAATTGTCTAGCTTATTATCTCAAAATAGTTATCCCATTGTCTGCCATGATCTCTGTGTGTACTCAGCATTGCACGGTCAGTAACTGTGTCAGCAACTGTGTTACACCCCTTTCACACACACCTCTCTCTCTCTCACTCACTTTTTCAGGTCTATAGCTGATTGGTTGAAAGCCCCAGACACCATGTTCCTGCTGGACTTCATCAAACCTGAATTTCTGCTGCTGAGGGTGAGAGGAAGAGGGAATAAATGATGTATAAATTATATTTCTAAAGTTCACTGTATCCTTTGAGCACTTCCCATTTTGTATTACAATTGTCTGACCTCATTTTGTGATATTTTTGATATTTGATTACAGCTTCATACACTGCGTTCCAAATTATTACGCAAATTTTCTTTCTCTGATTTTCATAATTAGTAAATTCAAATGACAGTCAGTATAATTTTCTAGTCATCAACTGTTAGGGTATAATTTTAATTTTATTGAACAAACTTCCTAATGATAATGTTTATTTTAAAAATAAAAAACTGAAAATGCACTGTTCCAAATTATTATGCACAACAGAGTTAAAACATTTTATAGGTTGTAAAGAACTGAAAATGGGCTTTTGTTGAATTTGCAGCATTATGACGTCATATTTACTGAAATCAAAAACTATTTCAATCAAAAACATCCTAACAGGGCTACATGTTACATCTTAACATAGGACCCCTTCTTTCATAATCACCTTCACAATTCTTGGATCCATTGAACTTGTGAGTTTTTGGACAGTTTCTGCTTGAGTTTCTTTGCAGGATGTCAGAATAGCCTCCCAGAGCTGCTGTTTTGAATCAAACCGCCTCCCACCCTCATAGATCTTTTGAGGATTCTCCAAAGGTTCTCAATGGGGTTGAGGTCAGGGGAGGATGGTGGCCACACCATGAGTTTCTCATCTTTTATTCCCATAGCAGCCAATGACACAGAGGTATTCTTTGCAGCATGAGATGGTGCATTGTCGTGCATGAAGTTGATTTTGTTACGGAAGGCACGGTTCTTCTTTTTGTCAGTATACTTTGCAGAGGTCATTTTCACACCTTCAGGGACCCTACAGGGGCTACCAGCTCTCTCCCCATGATTCCGGCCCAAAACATGAGTCCGGCACCTCCTTGTTGACGTCGCAGCCTTGTTGGGACATGATGGCCATCCACCAACCATCCACTACTCCATCCATCTGGACCATCCAGGGCTGCACGACACTCATCAGTAAACAAGACTGTTTAAAAACTTGTCTTCGTGTATGCCTGGGCCCACTGCAACCGTTTCTGCTTGTGAGCATTGATTAGGGGCCGAATAGTGGTTTATGCACAACTGCAAGTCTTTAAAGGATCCTACACCTTGAGGTTCGCGGGACTCCAGAGGCACCAGCAGCTTCAAATACCTGTTTGCTGTTGGTCGCCTGTTGGTAGAGTGTATTTGTAACGGCATTTCAGCAGCTGCTCTCTTAATCTGATGAATTTGTCTGGCAGAAACCTTCTTCATTCTGCCTTTATCTGCACAAACCTGTCTGTGCTCTGAATCAGCCACGAATGTCTTCACAGTACGATGAGTTTTCGTGAAATATCTAATGTTTTTATACCTTGTCCAAGCCATTGCAATATTTGACGCAGCAGAGAGATCCATTTCTTTCCCATATTGCTTGAAACCTGTGGCCTGCTTAATAATGTGGAACAACCTTCTTCACACATATCTGAGATTCATTTCAGTAATCCAAAGAGCCCTGAGACGCAATATCATCCATGAGTTTAATTTAAAAACTAAACATTTAATGTTTGACACTTGCACTGTGTTCCAAATTATTATGCAAATTGATGTATGTTCTAAAATTATTTAGCAGTGGATGTAATTACATTGATAGGTTAGAAAGCACTGGCTAAATATTTAAATTTAAATTTAAATGGCTAAATTTAGCTAAATATGGCCACTTTTAAAGCCAAAAGGTTGACTAATGATAGTCAAAAACAACTGCACATTTTTGCTGTTACCATGTATATGTGAGCACTATATAGCTCTAGAGCATGGTGTTTGAAGCATCATGTTGCGGTTGTTTTGCTGTACTGGTGCACTGCTGTAAATAACTGTCATCATACGTGTTCCTAAATACAGTAAAAGCTGAAATTCATCTGTTTCTTAGTCACAGTAGTGAAATGACACTTTTTAGTCATTAAATAAATACCCTAACTGATTTACTCTGTGAAATGCCTGGTAATATGAAATGTCTATGTAAACTTGAGCCTGAACGGTAATTTTTTTTTTTTCAAACCATTCCGCATTACTGTATGTTTTAAAGTTTTAATTGAAATCAGACAAATGCGTACCAGGTCTGATACATAGGGTATAGAATTACACCTGAAGGGGCAACATGACGGCAGAAGATAATCTTAGTGCTTATCTTGTGTCTCCAGACTCTGGCCAGATGCCTCATCATGTGGGACGAGATACTGCCTAATGAGGAATGGGTGACTAGCAACGTGCCTCAGGTACAATAGTACAATATACAGAAGTACAGTACCCCCCCCCCCCCCCCCCCCCATATTGCATTCATCTCATCTCAGCTTAACTTCCTTTGACTTTGTAAGGTTGTGGGGTCACTAAAATATTTAGCAATGCAAGTTTTGCAAGCCAAAGCTCTATTAAGCCATTTTGCTGCAGTTCTGGGAAGCCAAAGCGTGTTATGTAACTAACAGGTTACTTCCATGTGTGCTGCAAGGCAGTGATGTAAACATTCAGCATCTGTTGAAACATTTTTTTCCAGATGTTTTGTTTGATCACATAATTGGATAATTACAGTAATAGCAGTAAATTTAGCTGATAGAACAAAAGTGACTGAATAAAATCAAGGAATATTTCCCTGCGATTTATGTGTTGACGTTGAAGAAATGATCATAAAGAACACATTGCCTTATGTTGCCTTAGTTCAATGTATGGTTTTATGTGTTAATTGTGCATAATACAGTTCTTGGTTTGTATGGCCTGCTTAAAAATCCTGCCTAAAGAAAATTTATATAAATTATATTTTTGCTCTGAGAAGAATGTCCAAAATAAACAGTTGTTTAAAATATTTCATTTAAAATGCTTTGCCCTGTTACCCCACCCTCTAAGCGAAGACTGGCCACAAGCATAAACCAGGCTTATGAACATTGCAGAAAGTTGGCAATTGGATTAAGTGAAAGATTATCTCAGGCTAACACATGTGCCATTACGTACTTCTTTGGTAGAGTGTATTTGATTTGCTATGAAATTAAGTTTAAAGCATGGGGCTCATATACATTTTAAACTGCAACTATATGTTCAGAGTTGCAGATCTCCCATAATGAGACTTTAGAAGGTCATTACCGTTGAGTCTCTTTTGTCTAGTGTACAATTCTGATCAAGATCCTTTCATTATTTAATTGACCCCTGTCCACTGAAAAAGGTCTTGATATGTGTTTTAAAATAATGTAAGAGAGTTTCAAGATGTCCTTAAGTAAACACAACTGCAGAGGTGGAAAGAGTAATAAAATTTTGTACTCAAGTACAAGTACTGTTACTTCAGTAAAATTTTACTTAAGTACAAGTAAAGTTACCCATATAAAAATCTACTCAAGTAAAAGTAAAAAGTAGCTCATTAAAAATTTACTCAGAGTAAAAGTTACTGAGTTACTTTATTTATTTTTAAAGCGGGGGTGGGATGAGGCATTCTAGCGTAGTTCAAAAAAGATGAGCAGATATAAATCTCAAACCAGTTGTTTTTAACTGAAGGAACACCTTTGCATAATAAAGCTGTTGTCTTTCTTGTGCTTGGAAATCAAATTGGTCACTTAAATATGGTGTTACGTCCCAGTCTAGGGTCATACAGCAAAAGAATGGTTCAGGGTTCTATTTTAAACTGTATGGAAATGGTGGTATATGACAGAAAGAACTAGATCCAATCATTAACTGATGAAATAATGAGGTTTGTATACACATACACACACACACACACACACACACACACACACACACACACACACACACACACACACACACACACAGGAGGAGGAAGATCAGATTCAGGATGGACCCAGGCCAAAATAATAAACAAAATGGTATTTATATTTAGTAGCTAGATTACCTGCAAAACACAAACAAACCCACAAACAAAAATACAGGTACCTTCCCGGACTCCCTAAACCAAAAACAGTGAATAAATTCCCTCTTCCCAAAATAAATGGCAGCCACGCCCTCACTACTAGTGAGTGCACAAACATACAGTGAAATTATCTACAAATATATACAAAGATCAACCAAACCAAAGGGACAAAGCAATAATCAAAGTCAATTGGAGGCAAAAAGTCAAACCGGAATACACAACCAAATATCAAAACGCCCAAATCACAACCTCTTTCCTCTTTCCCGCGTCTCTCTCTGGTTTATATATGGTCGCGCTAGTCGATGACGTCACTCTCAGGGCGGAAGCGACCGTGTGGAAGGTCAGGTAGCTGCCGATGTCAGAAAACCTGGAGTGGAGTCTGGAGCGACGCGCGACCAGGACATGATACACACACGCGGCGCAACGAAGCATTTATACAAAGCATAATATTTTTAATTATTTTTAGCATTTTCATTCATTTGTTTTTTACTCAGTAGCGAATATGATTTAAATGTAACGAATTACAATACTTCAAACAAAACGTACTTAAGTAAAATTACAGATTTTTAAAACTACTTTAAAAAGTAGAAATACACAAAAAAGCTACTCAATTACAGTAACGCGAGTAAATGTAATTCGTTACTTTCCACCTCTGCACTACTGTATAATTTTTTATTTCTGTGTTGTTTTAAAGTGTACTATCTATAATGAACTCTAATGTTTAACTGGCGAGTGTGTTTCTTGGTAGATTATCCAAGAGAACATTGGACTGCAGGAGGAATCATTAGTATCTGAGGATCTGAACATGGAAACTTTGGTGTAAGTTCATATAATCAAATTAGGTTGTGGGTCATGATGGTTGTTAGAGATTGATTATAGTGCAACCTTGAGTAATTTTAAGTGGTCCATCGGTTAGCATTTTGTAGTTGGAATAAGATATATTTCCCGTTTTGAGCCTCAATTACAAATGTACAATTATTACATGCATGAATGTAAGCAACAATTCTAAAGTCAGATGTTCCTCTACTCAGACAAGCTCATGATTACATCATTGCTGGGGCCTGCATGGCTGTCGGCTTTAGATTTGCTGGATCTGCAAATTCTGATGCTTTTGACTGCCTGGTAAGTGGCAAAACCCTAATTTGGGGTTTAAGATAAACGGCTATATTTTTATATGCCAATTTGTATCTTAGTATTTCTTTGTCATTTGTTTTTTCTCCTTAGTACAAATTTGCTCGAAATTTCATGAAGTCACTTACCAGCTCTCCATCTACAGCCACAGTTGTAAGTTGGATCCTAAAGAAGGAGAATTCAAATCAATTTAAACAGTCCATCATTTATTGAGTTGTTTGATATATTTTTTGTTTGTGGTGTGTGTTTGACAGTTGGGCCAGTATAACCTACAGACATGTCTGAGCATGGTGCTTTTGGCCACATCCATGGTCATGGCTGGCTCAGGAAACTTAAAGGTGCTTCAACTCTGCCGTTTTCTGCACAAGCGTACTTTTGGTGAGATGAATTACGGATTCCACATGGCTCACCACATGGCCTTGGGCCTGCTTTTTCTTGGAGGAGGCAGGTCAGTGTTTTTCTCACCTATAACACTGTCCCCTTTGTTGTGATACAAATACACCTTTCCTGTGTTGATAAGCACATGATATTAGCTAAATAAAGTATTGTTAGAGATTCTACTCTTTTTATTTATATATATATATATATATATATATATATATATATATATATATATATATATATATATATAAGTACCTTAGAAATTTTAACACACTTTTAATTCATTCATTTTCTACATTCTAGAACAATACTGTATTATTATAATTTTTTTTTCAAAACTATAAAATAACACATATGGCATTAGATAAGTACTTAACAGCAGCAACAACAGTCAGTTGTTATTTTAAGACCTGAAAGTCAGCTGTTCTGGAATAGTTCTTACAGGAAAATAATTGTCAAGTGCATTGGCAAAACCCTTCAAGCACCGTGATGAAACTGACTCTCATAAAGACCTTCCCATGAAACCAATGTTACGCCTGTTGCAGAGGAGAAGTTCAATTGGAGTTATTAGCCTCAAAAATCACCAATTAACAGATAAGAGCCTTTATGAAGTTTAGTTAGTGAATATTTTGGATGAAATCAGCATTTTTTGAAAATGTTGAAAGAAACAAAAATCAGGAAAGACCATGTACTGTAATTAGGTGTGTCCAAACTTTTGACCGGTAGTGTATGTTTGAACAAATGTACTATTATTTTACACATTGTGTTTATATGTCAGATTTCTGTTACATTTCCAGTTAAGTTTTTAGGACACGAATCTCAGATGTAATTACAAGAACAAGATTCGTACAGCCTCCTACTATACAAATCTAACTGTTAGTGTATTTCTTCATCTCACTTGCTGTTGCAAGACTGTGAGAAATATCTGACCACATGATGTCTCTTGTGTAACACAAAATTGATCAAAAGCATATCTTCCTCCTCTCCATATTGCACATTACTGGCCTGATGCGGGTGTATAAGCCGTTGTCTGTAAATGTTGCTTTTAAGTAAAGGTTTTGAAAGTAGGGAGAAAATATCATCACTAACTGGGATGAACACACCACAAGGGCCTCTTTTCCCTCCTGGACCTGCTCAAGCACATTCATCAGTGCAGCTGTTATTTATAACCAAAAGCCATTCAAAGGGTTTAAATTGCTTTTAAAACAAAACTCTGATTACTCATTAAACAATGCGGGACTGTTTCACGGGTGTGGAACAATAATGCTTCATGCGGCTTTGTTCACAGGCACACACTCAGCACCTCCAACTCTGCCATTGCTGCTCTCCTGTGCGCTCTTTATCCTCACTTCCCTGCTCATAGCACAGATAATAGGTAAACACACTGCTCTTCATTGGTACCTATTTTCTCTGAACTACCATGTCCAACCAAAGTATTTTAGTATTGTTTCCATAATTAAATATTTTATTGTGATCGTGTGTCAGAATAGATGTAATTTGGTTGACCATGGATACCTCTTGGGCAAACTTGTGCTTTATTTGCTGTTTATCTGCTGTGGGAAATGTTTAAGGCATTCAGACCAGTGTGTTTGCTGGGTTTTTTCGTGCAGGTATCATCTCCAGGCCTTGCGTCACCTCTGTGTGCTGGCAGCTGAGCCTCGGTTGCTTGTTCCTGTGGACGTGGACACACTGAAACCTTGCTATGCCTTGCTTGATGTCACCTACAGGGTACTACATATGTGTATATACCGCAGGGTGTTTTTTTACGTGAAGTAGCTGGAGTCAGATATAAATATTGACATACATCTAAATGTTGAATTTGTACCACTAAAGTGAGTTTACTTCTGTAAAGACTAAAGATGGTAGTGGTCTAGAGTGCAAGATCCTGGCATTTTAATCATACTGGCTAGACAAGGGAAGGGGGTTGAATTTAAATTACCTGAAGATTGGAAAGGCACTGCGATCTACAATTTCTTGGACGCCCCCCCACCTCTGTGTCTGATTACACACCTATGTCTTGTAGATGAGTAACTCTGACATGTGCTGGATTTCAAGCATACGGTTGTGTGTTTTAATAGGAAACACAGTGGTATGAGGAGACAACCGTGGAGTTGATGGCTCCCACAATGCTCCCTGAACTTCATCTTCTCAAACAGGTAATAGCCAAAAGGACTAAATTCAAACAAATACCTAAATGCTTAGTCAAAGAAAAATGATTAACTAGTCAGGTAATCATCCAACAGCTAACTGGTTAATTAAATAGGTTGATTTAATAAATGTTTTTTCCCCCCCTAATATTTAGTTTCTTTAGGTTAGTTACAAAACTACTACAGCCTATGTCCATAATTTAAGTCAACCACAGGCCTGAGGGGAAAAAAAACTTGTGGTCTTCTTGTATTTTGCCAAAAATTAATATTTTTCAGACAGTGTAAATTTTGTTATGCCTAAATAAAGAAACTGTCAACACCTTTATGCACAGATTAAAGTGAAGGGCCCAAGATACTGGGAACTAAACATCGATCTGACAAAAGGAACACAGCATCTGCAGTAAGTCTAAATAGAGGGCTGATAGAGAAGCTTGATTTCTAGTGTTTGTATATAACTGCAGACACTGTGTTCTGTGTTTTCTGCTCCAGGTCCATCCTTTCCAGAGATGGCGTTCTTTATGTGAAGCTGCGTGCTGGTCAGCTTCCCTATAAGGATGATCCTCGGGGTTGGAAAAGTCTGCTGGCTCCTAGTGTCAATAACAGAAACCCAGAAGTGCGCACCTTCAAGGTCTGTCTTTGGTCTGTCAAGGCACAAATCCATAAAAACTAATGTGGACTTTAGGCTAAAATAAATATTTATGTTTCATTCAATTGAGTGTGTGTTACACTCAATTGAATGAAACATAAATATTTATTTTAGCCTAAAGTCCACATTAGTTTTTATTGGAGTTATTTGAAGCTGAGTGGATTTATGTCAAGGAGCTGAGAGATTACAAACAAACAAACAAACAAAAAACACATACTTCATGTATGCTTGTTTGTAGTGTTTGTTTCATGGGTTAAAAAAATTGTCCAACCCAGCCTTCTAGATGAAATACGTTCAGGTCCATAACTTATTTATATTTGCACCATTTGGCTTCTGTATTCCCCACACTGAATGTGAAATTAAACACTGAATATAGGAATGAAGTCAATTAAACCTTTGGTTTTTAATTAAAAGGATTTTACAATTCAAGAGGTGTGGCATTAATCATTCAGGAATTACAGACATATTCATACGCACATGCACACCCAGGGCCGGACTGGGATACAATTTCATGCTTGGAAATCCTACACCAACCCAGGCCATCCTATGCACCCAAATAAATACAGAATTCTACCACAGACAGTCTTATTGGTTTCCCTTTAATATATATTTATGTATTATAGTTTACTTATAAATAACTGTATTTGTCTTGTACCCGTCACTTCTGCTTTAGTGCTACAAACAACAACTGTCAACAACTGGTGCAAAACAACCACCTTGTTGTAATTAGATTGTTCAGAATCTAAATAAATATGAATTTGTTTATTTATTTATCTTTAACTGATTTGGATACCCGAATTAGCAAAACATTACGTTTCATTCAATATGTTAAAACTAATTATTCTTATTATTCTGCGTGTCTCTGCCTGAATCTGATGTGTGAATGCTGCACCAGAGCTAGTGCTAGGTTAACTGTCTTTACCTTCATTTGAAAAAAGTGTAAAAGAAGTTTTAAACCTCACAAATGGTAGACATAATTTTATAAAATCAAAAAATTTGAATAATAATGACTACATTTATGACAAAATATTTTGTGAAAAATCTGACTAATATTTTTGATTGATCATTTTTGTTCTTGTCTACACTATACCTTCTGTTTCCCTTGTCCCTTCCTACCTATATAAAAGAATGTGATTTTTTTTTTTTGTCTGCTAAAGTACTCATGTAACTTACAATAAATAAATATTAATGTCTTTTAGTATATATTATTTTAAGTGATGATAGTAGGGACGCTACATCTAATATTTGCTAGCTTTTCAATACTGTCAAAGAAAGAAACTATACTAATTTACAATTTATAGTAATTTCCCTGCTCTTGAAGCCCTTTGCCCTTTCTGCTCCCCCTGACTGCTTTCTCTCCATCCTAGCAATGTCTGTTTAAACGCTTTGCTGTTCTGGAAAGGCGCCGAGCGATCATAGCGTAATGATGCCTGTCAAGACTAACAGAATCGGATTAATGGACAGATTAATATTGTTATTATTATTTAATTGACTCATTGAATGCCAATTCCCAATCATCATTAGTACTGTACATTTGGGTGTGCAATAACATAAAGGCCACCGGGAATTCATCCGTTGCTCCCAATGGCCAGTCCGGTCCTGCACACACCCCATTTTCGGGCTCAGAAATAATGGAAAGGGGGTTTTGCTGTGGCTACACTTACCGGTTTATTCCTTCTTCTTAAAAACTTTTTATCTGTTGTGCTAGCCGCTCACAAATCCTCTCTGATGGCTGTATATTTTATGATTATTTTCAGCCCACTGATTCACTTGCAGACAGTTTTTGGAACTTTAGTTAAGTTTTCACGTGAACAGCTCAATCAAAACCAGCTCTTGGCCTTTCATCTGCTTAATTACTCAGGGAGTAACGAGGGGACGGGCCACACTTGGCCATGCAACTGCTAGTCAGCCATTTGTTCTTTTACTCATGAACCCCCCAAAATGGATGTGTGTATAAAAATGGCTGAAATTCCTGAATGGTTAATGCCACACCTTTGTCACACCCTTGAATTGAAGCTGAAAGTCTTGACTTAACTCCCATATTGTGTGTGCTGATGTACAGAAGACAAATGGCAAAAAAAAATCCTTGTTCCAGAATTTATGATCCTGACTGTAGAAATTGTTAGCTCTCAGCAGAATCAACATTAAATTTTTTCCCCACAGATGATGATAAGGATGTGCACACGTATGCTATGGAATTGTACAGTTTTTGCTACAGAATATCATTGTGAAAAAGCGCAAATTAATTACGGCACAATTCCACATGTAAAATTAATTATCACTAGAGTTAGCACTTTTACTGTTTTAAACATCATTCCATTTTCTATACTGCTTATCCTATGGAGAGTTACAGGGAGCCTGAAGCTCATCCTTAAAGGTGCTAACCCATTGCAGGGCACAAGTGTGCACTCTCATACACCCAATAATACACACTGAGCAATTTGGAAATACCAATAAGCCTACAGGCTAAAAGCTGTGAGGCTGCTGGGGAGAAAGCGGCATAACCAGAGGAAAGCCACCAAGCACCGCGAGTACGCATACAGGACTGGAAGTGACAGCTTTTAGAGGTGCAAGGCGACCGTGCTAACCACTGAGCCACTGTGCCTTCACATATACATTATAACTGGCTAAATGTCCATTATTGATCTTGGTTAAGTAGCTAATTTGTGAACTGCAGAAAAAAAACAAGCTTGGTTACCTGACTAATGCAAACATTTCAGGAGATTTATGATAGGAAAATGTTTGTAGTGGTAGCGCATTTAAATCACACAGTAATGCAGCATAGAATCACACAAGGCTTAAAGTTCGGAGGGAACACGTAAATTAAATTAGTGGGATATGTAGAGAAAAAAAGTTATTAAAACATAAGATTTCAAATTAACATTTTTGTTGGATTGTGTATGTTTTTGGTTGCAATGGCTTTTTACTTTGTTTTTATACTGTCTCTCTTTTCATCTGTTCCCTGCAGCCTGAAGCCATTTCTACATTTACGTCAGATGCTGCCTTGGTTTCCTTTGCTAAGTACTTCTGTGAAGCCTCTGAAAACATGAAGAATGTGAGTTGAGTGAAAATAATGGTTTTTGGTTTTAAAAAAATATTACAGCTGGCTTTGAAGCACTGCTGTAGTGTACAGTACCTACTTTGCACTATATAGGGATCGAATGGTTTAGTTCTGCCAGAAAGCAGCAACGCAACAGTGTGGTTTGAAGCAAAAATATTGGCTGACAAAAATTCTCAACCTTGGTTATTTTAACCAACTATAAGATTTTGTAAATGCTTTCAATTTGTGCTCCGCCCATCCTTATACACTGAGCTCAGGAAGTATTTGTTTCTTCTTAATGTGGTTTTCCTCCTATTTTTCTTGTGTATTTCACTATTTGTTATTTCACTTGGCTTTCTGTTCCACAGAAACAGGAGACTGTGGCCTTATACTCAGCTATTCTGTATGAATGTGTGACCCAAGAAAATCCGGAGATGCTACCCACCCATATCTCGATTGATCAGGTAATCTTTTCATAACATAATAGTATTTACTAAACTGGAAGTTTCTCCTTCATACCACATTTTCCTTTAAACATTTTCATTTAAAATTGTTCACTGCATTATTTTGACATGGTGCTTACACAGTGCAACATCCGAGCAAATTCACTGTTTATCATAAGTGTCGACCAGTGATGCTGCTTTTTCCTAAACACCTAGCTCCCCCTCTGCTTGAAGAAGCAAAGAGTAATAAAGCCTCCAGACTGACAGGCGTCTAATAAGTGAAGTGTACAAAGAAGCAGTAACCAGTTTTGGCAAGTGGCAACACCACATAAATGTTCCACAATTGATCCTTTCTGGTTTTTCATCATATTGGTCTGTGAGTTTTTAAAAAGGTAGGCGGTTGCAGAATTTTTTAATAACTTTTGATGTAGGTAAATTTATTAAACAAATCCCATTATCCTTAGACAGTTATTTTATTTCTTTATCGTCGTCCAAGTACGAGGGGCGTTTAAGTCAAACCGGGTATATTGTGATAAAATTTCTTGTGAATGAAATAGTTAAATATAGATTTTCAGAAAAATTCGATTTACAGAAGAATTCAAGATTTGAATGGTGCAAACGTTTTAAAGAAAGCCATATATTGTTGTGGCTTGGAGCCCCCTGCAGTCGTGGCACGCCTGATCCTCGACAATCAATTGTCGCCAACTTGTGGAAGAGACTCATCTGTCTGGGGGAACTGTTCACACAGACATTCATGAACACTACTAGCACATTACAGGGACTCAGCTGAGGGTGTTTTACATTCCCCCTGACCTAAGCCATTTCCACATGGGGCATTAAATGCGTTCCAGTCCAATCATGGCTTAGGCGTACTAGAAAATTTAGTGTCTTGATGGCAAAACACTAGTGAAATGCTGGGATAAATGCGCATTAGTAGGGGATTATATAGATAAATGAGGTTAGCAGTAGAAGCAGGCTAGTTAACATAAATGTGTTCTATTATTCTGCAAAATCAAAAGTCACGGTTTGACTTGAATGCCTCTTGTATACAAGTTTGTCTAACAATTTTCTGTTTTGTCAGCTGACATAAGAACACTAATAAAACTTTGGACTGACTTATCTTGTTAATAACCAATGTTGATATATTGACACTCAGATGCAGTGTGTTCTTATCAGTCTTTCCCAGTGACAATGGAATTTATTAAGTAGACTAATCCATTGGTTGCTTGTGTTGTATTTTAATGCTTGAAGTTGCATGTAGTAATAGATATTATATTGCGCAACAAAAACAGGAAATTTTTAATTACTTTAAAATCGCTCCACTGCAATACACTTTTTTTTTTTTTTAAAGCAACAACACATCACTGCAACCAATATTGTGTTCTATGATAATGCAACTTGGGTGCACTTAAAATAACCCATGTCTTTGTGTGTCTGTGTGACCTTTTAAGGTTGTTAAGGCTCTGGAGCAGCGTGAGCTGAGTGAGACGTTCTCTCTGTGGCAAATGAAGCTCGTGCTGGAACTCTGTGAGAGCGGAATACTACAGCAGAGACTGCGGGACACGCGGAGGCAAAGCCGCGGCTTACTGCTAAGTTCAGAGTTTCTGCCAGTCATGAAGAGCTCGGCTGACCGGGCCCTAGATCGCTGGCTTTCAGGTAAGAAAATGCCACACTGTATGGTTTCAGGATGCATTTCAGAATACTGGTATCAGTCTGACACTCATCAAGGGCCCAACTTGGGACCTTTCGAGTCCAATGACTTAAAACACTGACCTACCCCTATACCCTTATCTGGGTGCATTTCACTAATAATAATGGTAATCAAGGCAATGTAGATTGCAAAAACTTTGCGCTCTGTGAAAATATCACTTGGAGGAACTACAGCATCTGATAAACCATCTTAAACATAACTCTCATTGTGAGTCGCACACTGCAGGCATCAAAGCTTCTGCAATCTCTGGCTAGCAAGAAAAATGTCCACACACAATGCTGAGTGAAAAAAAACTGCTCTTAACATTATATTGTTTTTGGCGATCATCCACTGTGGGGGTTGAGGGTAATGAAAAAGCTGATAAAGCTGCATTTCTTCACTTAAGACCTTACTTGGTCATATAGCTAGCTAATGTACTTAATTTAAAATTATCTGGATAACACTGAAGGACATAGTAGTCCAATGGCGCTTTTCCACTGCATAATACGGCACGACACGGTTCAGTACAGCTCGCTTTTGGGGGGTTTTCCACTGAGAACAGTACCTGGTACCTGGTCCTTTTTTTAGTACCACCTCGGCCGAGGTTCCGAGCGCGCCGAACCGTTACCAAACGTGACGTGTAAACTCTGCTGGTCACTGATTGGCCGGAGAAAATCGTCATTACTGCGTCACTGAACTTGCGACACAAGACACAACAGAACCGCTATATTTAGAACATCCAGTGAAGGAACATTTTTGTATTAACCAAAAATTTTCTTTTTAAACAAACTCCTTCGTCTTGCTGTTAGAAACATCCACATGCCGAGAATGAAGAACACCATTACGTCGATATGCTCCATTGTTGTGTGTTTGTTTGTGGCGCGTTTACGATGATGTCACGGCATTAGAGGCGCCGCAACTATAACGACACGTGAATAATCCCGCCCACTCTAAAGCGGTACTAAACTGCAGTGGAAGCGCAAACCGAGCCGAACTGAGCCGAACCAAAGTTCAGTTTAATTCAATTCAATTTTATTTGTATAGCGCTTTTAACGATTGACATTGTCTCAAAACAGCTTTACACAATCAGAAGAATTATTTAAGTTTGTATGGAATGTGAATGTGTATGAATCAAAATGTTCAGATGATCCCTGGTGAGCAAGCCCGAGGGCGACAGTGGCAAGGAAAAACTCCCTGAGATGGGAATAGGAAGAAACCTTGAGAGGAACCAGACTCAACAGGGAACCCATCCTCATTTGGGTGAACAGGAAATGATCTGCATTTATACAGTGTGTTAGGTGGCAGGCAGTTCAGCTATAATAGTTGATGTTAATTGATGTTAAAATGGAGTACAGTAGTTACAGTAGCTATCCTACTCTAGACTTGTAGAAAGTTCCAGTCCTGAACTATCGAATTGTCAAGTCCTCAGAGAAACAGCTGACAACACCAGTTGAGGCCAGAACCATCTTCTAAGTAGATAGAATCATCCCCAGACACCAGACGCATCCCAAAGAGACACACGACAAGACCTCCATCCATGCGACGAGACCTCCAACCAGAAACGGGGCACCAGGATGGATCAGACAGGTCCAGAGGGCAGAGGGAGTCTGGATCACTGGCAGCTCAGGAACGACATGTGTAGCTCGACAGAGAGAGAGAAAGAGTGAAAGGGGGAGACAGGGGGAGAGAGGAAAGAGAAAGAGGGGGAGAAAGAGAAGAGGAGGAGAGATGGCAATTAGGTATGGTCACAGTCACATAATGTATAATGTGAATGTATATTTACTGTAGAGTGCAAGCAGAGACTCCGGCAGGACTAACTATGACAGCATAACTAAAAGGGAGGAGCCAGAAGGAAACACAAACATGAGGGGGAACTGAGATGTAAAGCAAACAATCACCTCAACGTCAACAAACCTGAGTGATCAAATGAGAGTGAGGAAGACAGCATCTAAACATACCAGTTCACCATAATACTCTACGTCCATGAGTCCCCCAGATCTGCTCCTTTACCTTATGGCAAATCTATTTATAAAAATGCTTGGCTAAATAAATAGGTTTTTAGCCTAGACTTAAACACTGAGACTGTGTCTGAGTCCCGAACACTATTTGGGAGACTATTCCATAATTTTGGGGCTTTGTAAGAAAAAGCTCTGCCCCCAGCTGTAGTTTTCATAATACACGGTACTGACAAGCAGCCTGCATCCTTTGATCGAAGTAGGCGAGGCGGATCGTGAGACACTAGCAGTTCGCTCAGATACTGCGGCGCGAGATGCTTTATATGTCAAGAGTAGTATTTTAAAATCAGTGCGAAATTTCACAGGGAGCCAATGTAGTGAAGATAGGATAGGGGTGATGTGCTCATATCTTCTGGTTCTAGTGAGGACTCTCGCTGCTGCATTCTGGACTAGCTGAAGCTTGTTTATGCACCTAACTGAACAACCAGACAGTAAGGCATTACAATAGTCCAACCTAGAAGTGATAAAAGCATGAACTAGTTTTTCTGCATCGTTTAGCGACAATATATTTCTTATCTTGGCAATATTTCTGAGGTGAAAGAATGCTATCCTGGTGATATTATCTACATGAGCTTCAAATGAAAGGCTGGAATCTATAATCACGCCGAGGTCTTTTACTGTTGCACTTGATGGAACAGAAAGGCCATCTAAAATTACGGTGTGATCTAAGATTTTACTCCTAGCTGTATGCGGTCCTATGACTAGAACTTCTATCTTATCCAGATTAAGCAGAAGGAAGTCAATTAGCTTCCAATTTCTTATGTCCTGCACACATTGCTCAACTTTAGTAAGATGTTTTTTCTCATCAGGTTTTGTTGAGACGTATACAGTAGCTGTGTGTCGTCAGCATAACAATGAAAACTAATACCATGCGTACGGATTATGTTGCCCAGAGGAAGCATGTAAAGGGAAAAAAGCAGTGGGCCTAAAACTGAACCCTGCGGAACGCCAAACTCCACTATTTAACATGCAGAATAATCACCATTTAAGTCTACATACTGATAACGATCGGTCAAATAGGATCTGAGCCAGGAGAGGGCTGTACCCTTAATTCCTACTACATTTTCTAATCTGTGAAGAAGAATAGCATGATCAATAGTGTCAAAAGCTGCACTGAGGTCGAGTAATACAAGCATAGTTACACAACCCTGATCAGAGGCCAATAGGAGGTCATTTACTACTTTAACGAGTGCTGTTTCTGTGCTGTGATGAGGCCTAAATCCTGACTGATACAGTTCATGTATGCCATTTCTATGTAGATTTTTGCATAGCTGCTCCGCTACTATCTTTTCCAGAATCTTCGAGATAAATTGGACAGCTGACAGGGGTCGAGGTCAGGTTTAAGTGAGCTGTAATGAACCGTGCTGTGCCGTACTATGCAGTGGAAAAGCGCCACAAGTAAATGAAAACTTGCATAAGTGCTTACCATGACAAAAGCTGGAGAATTTTAAACACAGAATTAACATGTTGCACAATTAACATGCACAGAATTAACACACATAACGTACAATATGGTGCCTCTGATTAATCAAAGCTACTTAGGTTATTTATTTCAGAATTGTTTTAAATAAAATACTGATTGAAAAAAAAAAAAATAACACCATGAAACATGTACTCAGCAGAACACTCATGATAGTATCGGTGCTTGCCTAGTTTCGGGATCTTTATTTGATTCTTCAAGGGGAAGTTGGCCTTTTCAGTATTTTAAGGACACCTGATTGCACCTGCTTGGTGGTTAGTCGGCAGGAGCTTTTATAGTGCCATTGTGTATTTTAAAAGACACAAACTAGAGTACTACCTCCTTTTTGCCATGTAAAAATCACGCTTGGTTTTTTGTATTTAATTCTATGGAATCAAAGTAAAGATTTTTCCACTGATTCAAAAAGTCATAATAATGATATGCTTGATATTTTCTAAAACTATAATTTTCAGATTGTTTTCATATTCTTTGTCATATTCAGTGTACTTGTTTACATCATCCAGTGCCACAGAAAGCACTGTTCAAAACCTCAGCCTAAAAATACACGTCCTAAACTGTGGAGTTCCTGGTGAAAATCTTTTTGCCTGCATATAAAAGGACCTGAAAGCTTAGATATCTGCAAGTACCCCAGAGGCCATTTTCTAGCAGTATGTAATAACAGTTTTTGTTGTGTGAAGTGCTAAAGAAACCTTCCTTTTCTTAGAAATAACATCCGGTATGAATGGAAGCAAACATATTTTGAGTCAGCAGCATTGTTAAAAATGTCCTTTTTGAGTGACCTTTCATCGTTTTACACAGACAACAGACATGTGCTGCAGGAGTACATTAGCAGACTGCCGACCAGTGATGATACAGACACCAGCATTCTAGCCTGCTTCTTGGTCTATCACTCCATTCCTAGCTTCAAGAAGATTGCTGCAACTGACCTTGAGGGTAAAAAAATATTTCTTTTCTGGTCATATTTAAATGTTTGCATAAGGGATAAAATTGTAATGAATGAAGGGGAGAGACTTTTGACAACTCCTTTTGAGGCATGTCAGTCTGGGCTTGTATTGGTTTTGTTAAATTCCCAGTTTTGATGCATCATTTAAAATATTAAAGCACATTTCCAAGATAATAAAAACCGAGCATGACGATAATACAAAATTTGCATAAAGTATTTAATCCCTCAATAATTTTTTATGGATATTATATGTTAATCTGATCGTGTTTCCTTTTTCAGGTTGCTCCTCTTTCCCTGAGCTGCTGGTGAAATTCAGTCAATTAGGGGTTCCTATCCGAGGCCTGCTGCATCTCAGTCCTTTGCTCTTGCGCAGTGGTGGCCCATATATACCGCAACCATTTCCGTTTTACTCCCAGAGGTCATACACCTAATTTGCTCCCTTATTAAATCACAGCAGGACTATCCAAATGTCTTCACAGGGAGACTCTAATACCCAAGTAACATGAAATCCTTTCTGGGATATTAAAAATATGGCCACGGTTTAACTTGGATGCCCTTAAGCTCAAGGCTGAACACTGCTGCATTGCAGTTCTGTAAATAATTAGCATTTATGTTTGTGCCTGTTATAATCCTGTCAATAAATGATTTGTGATGACAATTTGTAGTGGGTTAGCTTTCTGTCTGCAAAAGAAATTATGCAATGCTGTGTTTTATTTTTATTTTTTTGTAGTTCCCATCACTATCAAAATAAGTTTTATCCCTGAGTAAATCAACAAGAGCATTCCTGTGTAAATGAAAAACATTTTCCAGCCTCGAAGCACATTGCCAAACACACCCACTTGCATTCCATATTATTTGCATAGCTACATTTCTCAGATTAAAATAGTGCTTAGCTTACTGTGCTTTGAATACTGATAACTGGTTGTTGTGCCTGAAGTTCTGTTCATGCTTAAAACTGGTTTGCACAATCTTGCTTAATTTCATGTGATGTTCTTGTGTAAGAATGAACCTTTTAGAAGAACTGTGTTTTTATTTGTTCTGTAATTACTTTAATTTGGGTCTTTGCATTGTCATTACTCCACTGATAAAAGCATAGACACTGTCAGAGCAGTGTTTCCTGTATGACAGCAAGTGGTGTAGCAATACTAAGAGAATGACTGGGCATTAATCTCAGGGGTCTGTTTAAAATTATCTGTATATCTTAAAAAGCAACAAGTCCGTATTAAGGCAAGGTTACCATCATTAGTTACTATTATTTACCATAGCTTACAGAAAGCAGACATGTGGTGTAATATGAAATGTGTCTAAGAGATAATTAGTGTCTGCTGTGAATTTGTCAAATTGAGTAAAGCTATGGTGATGCGCTTTGCCACTCCAGCAACTTGTCATGCTGCAAGATCTCTAACCACTGGCATGCTGTATATAAAAAAAAAAAGCATGTACTGCAGTATGCTGTTTTTTGATTTCAGCACAACTGATCAGAATTGTTGCATGTTTAAATCTCAATGTCCTGTTACTGTTATTTTAAAGCTCACACAACAGTACAAGAATAAAAAGGATAATATACAGCCTATTATTATCATCTAAAACAAACTACCAAGATATTTTTGACACAACTACAGCCTGGTTTACTGTCTTTAGTAAAATTGAAAAGAGTATCAATTAATTTATTATTTTACATTTCTGATGATAATTTTTATCTACAAAACCTCATACCCATTTCTGTTTTGCAGGGCAGAATAGGGCGGCGTACGACTACTGCTCTACTTAGTGTAATTATCAGTCTTGTAAAGGAGGAAATTAGTTCGAGGCAGCCAAAGGATGTCTGGAATGTGAATGAGGAAAGGGTGTAAATAAGATCAGTAAACTGGAAATGTAAACTTTCTTACACCAAGTGCTATTTTGGGTATTTGAATAGCTGAGAACCAAAGTTTTCATTCACGCATGTTGTCAGGCCCATAAGTATTTGGACAGTAAAACCCGTTTGAAATTTTTACCTCTGTGCACCATCTCAGTAGATTTGAAATGAAACAATCAAGATATGATTGAAGTTTATACTTTCAGTTTAAACTTAAGGGGTTTTAAGAAAAAAAATATTGCATTCAGTATTTAGAAATTAGACTGCCTTCTTACCGTATCCCTCAATTATCACAGGGCTCAAAATAAACAGGACAAACTAAAATAATCATAAGTAATCAGGATAATTTTTAATACTTTAATGAATATTTAAAGTCATTTGCAGATTTATTTGCAGCCATTGAGTTGCTTCACCAGGCATTTACTGCAGTCACCTTCAGCTGTTGCTTGTGGATCTTTCTGCTTTTAGTTTTGTCTTAAGTACACAAGCATGCACACTTGGGTTGTGGTCATGTGACTAAGTTGGCCCTTTAATAAAAATTTAATTGCTTTTGCAGTGCATATCTAGCCAAGATCTGCTATCCTATCAGTTTTGCCACATTTGATTTAATCTGAGCAGAAAGTATAGCTTACGTTTCAGAATTCATCCTGCTATGTTTATGACCAGGAAACACCAGTGACCCAGTTCCCAGCCATATACACTCATGACATAAAACTGTCTTCACCATGTTTGACAGATGATGTATGCTTTGGAACACAAGCCCTGCTTTTCCTTCTCCATATTCTTCTTTTCCCATCATTCTAGTACTAGTTGAAGTTTAAGACGAAATCTATTTATGGCCTATTGGGTCTCAGCTGAGCCAGTGTTTTATACCTCGAGGTAAACCAGTTGAATTTGTATTTATGAAATACCGCATCAGTTGTCTTCTGTGACCTTCAAGGCCTTCTGGTGTTGTTGAGCGAGCAGTCTGTTTGCCCAATTCTTGATCTGCTAAAGTCCGAAATTGTCACTCATGGACCTGACTGTGCTTGTTTTAATTCCACAGACAGTAGTTATTTATTTCAGATAAAGGAAGTGAGCTTTCGTTTGAACTAACTGAATGACTGTAGTTACATTCAGTTGATGTATTTGGTTTTCACGCCCTGTTTTCTGCGTGTGTGAACAGGCTTTCTCAGGGCAAACTCCTACACGCATCAATGCTTTTTCTCACACCTCACCATCCCAAACGTCCCAGGGAAAATCAGACCTAATATTCAGCCGAGTTGCATTTTCAGCTTCCCTTCCCTTTTGCCAAAACCAGAACCGCGCAAAACAGTGTGCAGCTGCACGTGTTTCCTCTAAACACTCATTAGCTACATGAGAAATGCTGGCCGCTAAAGAGTCGAGTTTTTGACCTCTTTTCCACAGCAAATTGCGTCTTTTCATCAATCTCTAGTTTCTAACTGTTTTACTTTAGAAGTGCTAGTATTGACATGGCGTGGTGTTTGAGAGTTCTCAAGGCGTTAACCGCTTTATGAGCTAAACTCCATTCACACAAGCAGGAAGATTTGAATCTGCGGCGAGTCTGACGCTCTGGAGAAGTGGGCGTGGTCAGGCGCGCCCGGACAGACTCAGCGCAGCTCCATGAATGAGTCAAGAGTCAAGTCCACGACGAGCCGAGGGAGAAAGAAACTAATTCAAACTCAAAGAAAGAGCAAGAGTTAGATGGTAGATAATTTATTTATTGCATAAACAATTTTGTGCAAAGCTCAAATTTACCGCAGAAATCAAACTTTCTAACCGGAGATAGATGGTGACAGTCCGAGGGCTCAGTACTACACTAGAATAATCGGTAAGTTACCAAGTATTTGTAAACTAAACTCATACTGTCCTGTCTGTGGGTAAAAATAAACCATAAATTGTCTTATGCAATTTTTTAAATAATAATTATCAGAATCAAAGTGTATTTTATTTAAGCTCAATTTCTCAAATTAAGTAAGTCCTGTTGTATAATTTGCAGGGTTACATCTTGCAGACAGGTTTGTGTCCACACATGTGCATAAGTTCTCAGGCTCTAAGCAAGTCTGCTTAAATAAATTATAAAAGCGCACACACACACATTACCATTATGAATAACAACATAAACACTGCAGTTATAGTTATTGCAATTAAAAAATAATGCACAATTTGAAAAACGGATTATAATGAACAGAAATGCCGAGCTAGGTCACTTTATTCTCATTGGGCGATGATAAGAGGAACTGTGCGGTAAAGCAGGAGAGTGTCTAACTTCCTCTTCCTTCTATTTCAAAAGATACAACTAGAGAGGAAATGCAAATGATGCCAAACTATCCATGAACGTATGCGTGCTGATTTTATTACAGTGTTTGCTAGTTTATTATTTTCACCAAACTGTTTTTATTTTTATTTTTTTTTACAATTAATTTGTTGGTCAAATCGCAATGTCCTTTATTGCTCTAGCCGCTGTTTAAATCAATGTCTAGGCCGTGCGTTTGCAATAAACGGGGATCCGCTGCGTGGTTACTGTGTTGAGTCACGTAGACTTTTCATTTCTCTGCGTCACCAAGCCGACCGATTAGGGGGGCGTGTCCGGTGGGTGTGTTTCGAAAGCACGCGCGCCTCTGTATCCGGGTAGAAAAGAAGCGCCCTCATGGCACAAACGTGCTCGAGCGCGGGTTTCAGTTCACCGCATCAGCGCCAGGCGAAGCGCACCGTCATGTCAAATTTACCTCAGTATTTAGTAGACCCTATTGCAATTTGTCTATATTGTCATGGAATTTAGCTTTTTTTTTTTACTCTTCATTGAACATACATTAGAGTTACGGGACTTCCTCTCGGCTCCATTCATGTGGTTAGAGTCGAGCGGCGCGTGCGCTACATTCATAAATGTGTAAATTGGAGCGTAATTTCCAGCGTCACCTCAACCTGACACATGAGAAATAAGTGTAAATACCACATATCGATCATACTGAAAAACAAGAGGGATTATCAGGCACGATAATAAAGTTAGTTTTCTCCAAAATGTTACATACTTAATATAGAAGCATGAAATAATGTTTATACTCAAGAAAGACGTTTATGCATATTCTTGATGATTTCTAATTTTTCGACAATTGAACAGGGGGCCATATATATATATATATATATATATATATATATATATATATATATATAATATAATAATAAATATAATAAATATGCTCAAGCAGCGTAAATGTTCTGCTTTCAGTCCTTCGGCGTGGAACTGGCCTGTGCTGTGACAGTTTGTTGAGTCTAGTTTCCAGTAAGTTCTCTCAGTGTCTGCCTCAGAAGAGGAAATAATGACACAAGGCCACGTCTCTGATCGGGGGCTCTACACTATGTGGTGTTCTCTTTTGCATGGTTTTTAAATTACTAGCTTCTCGCCAGCTGCGATATGCCAATAGATTTTTATTTAGGTTTGTAAATCACTAATAATCACTAATATCTACAGGCAAGTAATATTCAAGTAAACAAAATAAGCAAAATATAATGGAATGTAGCAAAATATAAAAATACAGACTGATTGCCTATACTTTGTGTCTGTATCATATATATTTCAAAGGTAATGCAATCACACAATTCAAATATGTATGTAATTATTAAGCTGGTCTGTAACACTGGGTTTTAGCAGATGCACGCCAATCAGTCCAACTTGGACAATTAGTTTAGTTTAATTTGGTTCTCGATTTTTTTTTAACCTTACTTTTTGCTTACTGTCTTTAAAATCAATTAAAAAAAACCCACTGAAAATAAATATTATTATTTTAAACAGAGTAGGTGCAAGATTTCATGAAGCTTAGGTTTTGTTGCCATCTAGTGGCCATTCAAGAAACGGCATGGACAGCGTTTCAGTCGTTCTCCTAATACTTTTATAAGGCCGTCCAACAATGTAATAATAAAAAAAGCATATATAAACTCTTTGACTGACTTAACAATTATCAAAGTTAATTTTAGCCCTGCAGTGTAGATATGCATCACTGAATAAAAACACACACTTCAACTTTTCTTATTATAAACATGGGCATAAGCTGCTTTAAAATAATTTTAATTGAATATTTACGTTAACAGATATTAAATATTTATTTTATTACTATTTATGATAAGACCACATTGTGTTATGTAAACAATTTACAGACAGTTCAATTTAAGAACCTTCAATGCTTAAGCATATAGTCTAAAAAAAAGTCCATGTACATTACAAAATATTATTATTGAAAAATAATTCCTCATTTAGAATTTACCTCACTATATTCAACAAAAGATAATGGAATCTGATTTACTGCACTTTAAAAAAAAACATCAATAATTTCTTGCCATATAAATTGTATTGCCTGCTTAAAATATCTACCCATTCAAAGATGAGATTGAATCATCAGATCTATTCATAATGCAGAAGTCAGGATTTAACAAAAAAAAGAGGACAATCATGACAAACCTAATCTAAGTTAGTAAAAAATGTCAAATCAACTAAAATCACATAGATGGAATAATCAATCACAGATTATATGAATTCTTGTAACAATAATAACACAAGTGAGATTCATTAACCTCATATTAACTTGATAACAGATTTGCTGTTGTTTTTCATTATAAATTACAAAAAAATAATAATGATTAAAAATACAGTAGATACTTGTCTAGCAATGATTCTTTCTTATACACTCTGGTGTGTACAATCCCATAACTTTTATTCATTTATTTATTTTTATCATTCTACAGTGGTGTGAAAAACTATTTGCCCCCCTCCTGATTTCTTATTCTTTTGCATGTTTGTCACACAAAATGTTTCTGATCATCAAACACATTTAACTATTAGTCAAGATAACACAAGTAAACACAAAATGCAGTTTTTAAATGAGGGGTTTTATTATTTAGGGAGAAAAAAAATCCAAACCTACATGGCCCTGTGTGAAAAAGTAATTGCCCCCTGAACCTAATAACTGGTTGGGCCATCCTTAGCAGCAATAACTGCAATCAAGCGTTTGCGATAACTTGCAACAAGTCTTTTACAGCGCTCTGGAGGAATTTTGGCCCACTCATCTTTGCAGAATTGTTGTAATTCAGCTTTATTTGAGGGTTTTCTAGCATGAACCGCCTTTTTAAGGTCATGCCACAACATCTCAATAGGATTCAGGTCAGGACTTTGACTAGGCCACTCCAAAGTCTTCATTTTGTTTTTCTTCAGCCATTCAGAGGTGGATTTGCTGGTGTGTTTTGGGTCATTGTCCTGCTGCAGCACCCAAGATCGCTTCAGCTTGAGGTGACGAACAGATGGCCGGACATTCTCCTTCAGGATTTTTTGGTAGACAGTAGAATTCATGGTTCCATCTATCACAGCAAGCCTTCCAGGTCCTGAAGCAGCAAAACAACCCCAGACCATCACACTACCACCACCATATTTTACTGTTGGTATGATGTTCTTTTTCTGAAATGCTGTGTTACTTTTACACCAGATGTAACGGGACACGCACCTTCCAAAAAGTTCAACTTTTGTCTCGTCGGTCCACAAGGTATTTTCCCAAAAGTCTTGGCAATCATTGAGATGTTTTTTAGCAAAATTGAGACGAGCCTTGGATTTCCTTGGTTTGCACCTTGGCCGTTTTTGCCCAGTCTCTTTCTTATGGTGGAGTCGTGAACACTGACCTTAATTGAGGCAAGTGAGGCCTGCAGTTCTTTAGATGTTGTCCTGGGGTCTTTTGTGGCCTCTCGGATGAGTCGTCTCTGCGCTCTTGGGGTAATTTTGGTCGGCCGGCCACTCCTGGGAAGGTTCACCACTGTTCCATGTTTTTGCCATTTGTGGATAATGGCTCTCACTGTGGTTCGCTGGAGTCCCAAAGCTTTAGAACTGGCTTTATAACCTTTACCAGACTGATAGATCTCAATTACTTTTGTTCTCATTTGTTCCTGAATTTCTTTGGATCTTGGCATGATGTCTAGCTTTTGAGGTGCTTTTGGTCTACTTCTCTGTGTCAGGTAGCTCCTATTTAAGTGATTTCTTGATTGAAACAGGTGTGGCAGTAATCAGGCCTGGGGGTGACTACAGAAATTGAACTCAGGTGTGATAAACCACAGTTAAGTTATTTTTTAACCAGGGGGGCAATCACTTTTTCACACAGGGCCATGTAGATTTGGAGTTTTTTTTCTCCCTTAATAACGTAAACCTTCATTTAAAAACTGCATTTTGTGTTCAGTTATGTTATCTTTGACTAATAATTAACGGTTTTTGATGAGCAGAAACATTTAAGTGTGACAAACATGCAAAAGAATAAGAAATCAGGAAGGGGGCAAATAGTTTTTCACACCACTGTATGTCCTCATAGTGGCTCAGGAACTTTTGTACCCCTGCTCATGACAAAATAATTCGATGTCCATTCTATGTTGAACGCTTAACAGTTAGATCCCAGTTTTCTCTTTTTTTCAGCCTAAATGATTGTTTTACAACTGCTAATGTTATGAGCTAATTACATGATGATTGTTAGCAATAGTCAGTTCTAGACCTTTTTCCCTATTTTAATTGTTGACAGTGACCTCTGCTGAATGAAAAGTGATAGGAGGACAGATTCGACCTTTGCTTAGGGATACAGCCCACAATCTACTTTTTTATGAAGTTAATTTTTTTGTAATATCAATCTTGTTTCTTACCCTCTAATGTTATGTTAATTAGTAAACAACCATAATATCAGCTTGACTGATATTTAATAAAACCAAGAAAGTTGGTGCCCACAGGTCAGCTGTATGTTACAAAATTCAGTGTTAAAATGGCTCCAATAAAATACCTGATCAGAATGTAGTTGAAAATTGTGTTGCTTCAGAAATTGGGGTCTTGGCTTGTACAATGTTTGAAAACCTCAGGATAAATGAATAGTCTACAGCTCTGTAGTGAACACTGAGGCCTGACTGCTCTGGGCTTAATTAAAACTCTGCCTGACAGGTTAGGTCAGTTTGTGGTTCACATCCCTTTTGTTATTGCAGTCAATAAACAACACATAAAACTTTAATTAAACTCAGCCTGGAATTTGCATGCAGTGGTAATCCCACATACTACTCTCATTATACATAATACATACTCATTATTATCTGCACATTTTTCTCACACATCCACACTTCCAATGATTTTCTTTTCTATAATTATTATTATTATTTGTTTTTATTTATTTATTTTCTATTATAATTTTATTTATTTATTCATTATTTTATATATAATTATTCTATATATATAATTTTTTTTTTTTTGTTAAATTTCTTTAATTTTTGTGAAGCTGCTTTGAGACAATGACCATTGTTAAAAGCGCTATATAAATAAAATTGAATTGAATTGAATTGAACATACTAATGATGGCTGTTAACTAATTAACAGCTTAGAGGGTGAGATATGTCCTAGACCACTTCACAAGAGCAATAAGAACTAAAATGTTGACATAACTGGGCGCTCTATTAATATGGTCTTTGAAGATGCAGATGCAGTCTAAATTAGCATGCTGTTGATGTCAGAAATGTTAAGATCAATTGTGATATTGTGGGATCAAACATTATGATCTCATGATTAAAGCAGATGCTCCTACACACACAGGATGTTGTGCTGCCTGCCATTGTGTGAATAGTTCAGATCACCTGTAGAATTATTAAGGAACTGCAGCATTTTACCATGAAAAATTAATTAAAAACATTTTTGGAGTGAGTGTGCGTGAATTGCCACATGCAAGAATCACGGTGTATAACGGAATAGGTTTCCTCTAGTCTATAGTGTGAAAAAGAAAAATACATGAGAAACACATCCCCTCATGTTTTTTCTTGCTGTTGAATCCAATCAATGACACTCAGGATAACAATAATAGTCACAATATTCCAAAGTTGAGAAGGTTAAAAAAGTGGTTGGTATATCTACTGTGGTTGGTATAGCTATTGGTATGCACATATACAGTATACAGTAGACACTGATCTCTAGTATCAAAGTCAGGTTTTTTTGCATTGTCTCTATAGATTTGTCCACAAGGTGGCAGCATTCACCAATTACAAAATAGGGCTTTGTACTGTAGAGCTATCCTGTGAGGCTAAACGGTTTTATAGATGTGTGAATTTAAATGTGGTCATTGATGTGTCTAACCGTAATAAAAATATTAGCAAATTATTAGCAGAATGCACAAAATTTTTAACTTTGGCCCCAATTCCTTTTGTCATCTTTCATATCATATCATGATGTATTAATATTGTGATTAAGTCACACGCTGCATAACGTAAAAAAAAAAAAAAAAAAGATTTCAGATTTATCATTTCACCAACATTAACATCAATTCTGTAACCAGCCAGGAGAAAGATATAAATGTTGGCCCTGAAACTCAAGGTTTTTTTCCCCTCCATATAGCTTGTATACATTGGAATAATCTAAAAGGTTTCTTCAGCGCATGACAGTACACATAATATACATATACAGTATAATTTGCCAATATACAATAGTGACACAGGTGCAGGACAATAGATACGCGTACGCTGTTGGCTTTGCTCTTAAATGTACAGTAATTATATCACAAATCTATTTATGCCTATGTAATTCCATCAAGTAAAAAGACCTTTGATTAGTCAGAGCAGGATTAAGCTGTGAAATAATGAGTTAACCTCCTTTTCAAGACACAAGATCTAGTTCCTAATGTATGTCATCACAATAGTGTTTGTATTTTCTGTCTCTAATCATTCTCTTGTCACTCACGCAGATAGAAAAGCTATTTCTTGAGCTCCTGTAAACCTGCTTAGTCATTCTTTTCTAATAGTCAGGAGGAAATAAACTCTAAACTGCTGATCAATATCACTTCTCTGTGACCTCTATGTGGGAAAAATAGAAGGCTTTGTAGTGGCATTTAAAGAATATTGACAGTCCTTAGAGGTGCTCTGTAGCGGAGAGAAGCGTTGTGTGTGAGGCGGTGAGTGGAACACATGATGAGCCCCTCTAGGGTTTCCAAATCCCCAGAGGATGCGTGTCATGGGAGAATATTGATCAGTGCTTTTGTCTGTGGTGTTCTTGCAAGGAGACTGATCCAGTGAGAAAACACCTGCATGTCTTTCTCACAGGGTTCAGTAGAAGAAGGAGGCGTAAGGTCTGTGCAGGTGTTTTGAGAATATTAACATGCAGTATGTTTTGATGCGCCCATGTCACGTGGATGTTATTGTTAAATGGAATTTTCCATGAAAAAAAAAAAATCCAGCCACTATGTGGGCGGTTACAGCTACCGGAAACTTCCACAATTGTCTGGTGGTCACAGTACCATATTCGACTTTATCTCTCTTTTTTTCCTTTTTTTTTTTTTTAAACATACATTTTGTGCTATTAGTGCATCTATGTTAATTCCAAGTGTTCTAAACCTTCAGTCCCAAAATGTGTGAAGGATTTGAAAACTGAAAAGATGGGTAAAGAAGGTAAATGTGCAAAAATGGTTTTAAACAACACTTGCATTATATAATTGATCACCGATCTTAAAAATTATTAAAATTAATTTTCCTTATTTTGCCACTTGTAGCGTCTTTATCCTCCACCACAGCCATAATTCACTTTTGCAGCAGTGGGTGTGAGGCAAGGTAAATTAGGAAGTGCAGTCTTCTTATTTATACCTTTAAAAGGCGGCCGGTTTGTGGGTCTTATTAAATGTCTCAATCATGTTCTTTTTTTCCTTCACTTGTTACAGGAAGGTCACATTAGTGGCTTAGGCCAGGTCACCGGAGTTTTGTCATCATGGCTTTTATGTTAGCCATCCCACTGTGTGTGTGTGTGTGTGTGTGTGTGTGTGTGTGTGTGTGTGTGTGTATATGTGTGTATATGTGTGGTGAGCAGTAGGTCAGTGATGAAATTTTAGAAGTCAAAACAGTTTTAGCATTTGACATTAAATCATTTTACAGAACCTCTAGCATGGATGTTTAACACATTTGTAAACATAGTCATACAAAATACTACTGTACTGTATATTTAGTTATTACTAGCCATTTTACTGTTAATCTATATCTTACTTTAATCATTTTTGTTTTACTTTAATCATAACTGTTTTATTAACAGTTAAACCATGCATTTTATTTATAAGCTGAAAATGTAATGTACTGTATAGCTGTATATCCCTCCTCAATCCGCAACAAAATGAAGGTGATTGAGTTCTTTATTACGCTTTGCCGCAACCGCCAGTTGTTCATCTTCCAACTATGTTTCAGACTGCAGCAGACCTGTATATTAATCCTTTCTGTATTATTCTGTCAGTTTGAGGTCCGAATTAAATCCTAATGACAACCTTGCTTTGGACTGGCTTGCCAGTGTGTGTTCCTGCATCATGTCCAGTTTAGCCAGGACAGGGTCTGGATCCACTGTGACCCTGACCAGGATTAAGCAATTACTGATAATGAATGTGCATGAATGAGGCATACAACAATAAAAAAAATAATTTTGGTTTGTTGGAAAATGGAAAGATTCAATTAAAAAAAAAAAAAAGGAAAGTGTTCAATATACAGTATGCTACTGTGCCAATATTAATGAGCCTGGTGGGAATTTAGGCAGAGTAGTAAGTGATGGGTATGGTGAGCAATTTGATCAGGATAATGAAATATGGAATATAAATATTTATCAAAGCAAATAAAATCCATTAATGTTTACAGCTGTAAGATTATTGCTGAACAGTAAGAATGGATGCTCCATTCAAGGAATACACCAGACAACAGTGTTTTTTAGGCTTTTCTTTGCTTCATAGATGAAAGATGCTAATTAAACTTTTAACAATGGTCATTGTCTCAAGCAGCTTTACAAAAATTTATTGAACTGTATTTTTGAGACAAATGTGTCTAGATAATAATTAGATTGTCCCTGATGAGCAAGCCAAGGGTGACGGCGACAGTGGCCCTGAGATGGCAATAGGAAGACACCTTGTAAGGAACCAGACTCAACAGGGAACCCATCCTCATGTGGGTGATAATGGATAACAGGAATTATATAACAACATTATGTGTGTTAGACTGCTGGAAGTTCAATATATCAGAAGTTAACATGGAGGCCAGTTTAGCACAGGGATGAATTAGCCGGTGCAGAGGGCAGAGGACGGTCTGGATCACTGAGAGCTCAGGAGTAGCATGTGTAGATCCAAACAATCATGAAGCAGAATCCAGCGAGAGCTGGTCCTTCTTTGGATGCCTCATCCTTGCAGGGTTGGCCTTTGTCTACTAAAGCTGGCATCTCCAGATGCCTCGGGATGGCTAGAAAAATAAAGAACAGCTGGAAAGAATTAGCGTAGTTGCCATTCAGGATAGATGTACTGGAGTATGATTGTCAGGATGAACTAACCTCGGTGACCAGAAGACGCAGCTTTAGCGGTTAGCCCAATGTAGCGTGGATGGTAAACCCAAACGCGGATGTAAGCGAGTAGGCAGGATAACCACGCGATTTATTATAAGGACTCTCACGAAAGAGGAGCAAGGGAAAAACACAAATTTAACCCGCGTCCTATAAATACACACACAATATAAGGAAGCAGAACCAAAGATAGTGAGTACTCACGGTTTAGCAGACAGACAGCCGGAACCGACATGGGCCGAAACTCAATGACTGAGCGGTAAGCTAACGTTTGTTTACCTTTTTTATACTTCCTGGTTTGGCGCCCGCCTTACTTCCGGGTCCTAGTGCCGGGCGCAGATTGAGTGTGCATGACAGTACCCCCCTGTCCAGGACTGGCTCCTGACGGTCCTGGGGTGGAGGATACCCTACGACGGTAGTCTCGAATCAGTTCGGGGTCGAGAATGAACCGGGCCGGGATCCAAGACCGCTCCTCAGGGCCGTAGCCCTCCCAGTCAACCAGGTACTGAGTACCTCTGCCCCGAGGGCGCGAGTCGAGGATTCGGCGTACGGTGTAGGTGAGACCGCCGTTGATGATCCGGGGAGGAGGAGCTGGGGGGGTGGGTGGAATCATGGGTGATGTGATGAAGGGTTTGAGTTGAGAGGTGTGGAATATGGGGTGAATCCGGAGCGCCGCAGGCAGCTGGAGCCGGTAGGTGACAGGGTTTACTCGTAGTGTGATGCGGTATGGTCCGATGAAGCGAGGTGAAAGTTTTCGAGATTCCGTGTGCAGATGTAGGTTCTTTGTGGATAGCCATACCTTGTCACCTACGTTGTACAATCGTCCCGGAGGGTGTCGACGGCGGTGCTGAGTGATGTAACGGTTATTGGCTCTCTGGATGGCAAGGTTGGCTTGGTTCCAGACCCGTCGACACCTACGGACCAACTGTTGGGCCGACGGTACATCAACCTCCGGTTCTTGATGGGTGAACATCGGAGGTTGGAAACCGTAGCACACCTCAAATGGGCTTAAGTTGGTGGCAGATGAAACGTGGAGGTTGTGAGACAGTTCTGCCCAGATGAGGTAGCGGGCCCAGGAGCGCTGGCGATCAGCAACAAAACATCTTAGGTAACGCTCTAGTTGTTGGTTGGTCCGTTCCGTCTGACCATTAGTCTGGGGATGGTATCCAGATGACAGACTGCTGGTGGAGTTGATCAGACGGCAGAAGGCCTTCCAGAACCGGGCGGTGAACTGGGGCCCTCTGTCCGAGACGATGTCCTTGGGGAACCCATGCAGGCGGACTACGTGTTCCATTATCAGCTCAGCGGTGGTTTTAGCTGATGGGAGTCCGGTGAGGGCCACCAAGTGCACTGCCTTGGAGAACCGATCAACGATGGTGAGGATGGTGTTTTTTCCCTCGGAAACCGGCAGGCCCGTGATGAAATCCAGGGCGATGTGCGTCCAGGGCCGTCGAGGAACTGGAAGTGGTTGGAGCTCTCCCGGAGATGGTTGATTTGTATCTTTGGCCCTGGCGCACACCGGGCACGCCTGAACGAACTCCGTGACCTCTCTTCTCATGGTGGGCCACCAGAACGCCCGTTCGACGAAGGACAGGGTTCTTCGGGCTCCCTGGTGTCCGGCGACGGTGGAAGAGTGACCCCACTGGAGAACTTCTGGTCTTAGTCCTTGGGGTACATAGAGTCGTCCAGGCGGCACGCCTGCCGGTTCGGTCTCCGCAGCCTGTGCCTGGCGGACCCTCGTCTCCAAGTCCCATTGAAGGGGTGCAATGATCCGTGAGGAGGTGATGACAGGCACGGGTTCCGCCCGGGGAAGGTCCTCATCGTGCTGTCTAGACAGTGCGTCGGCCTTGGTGTTCTTGGACCCCGGGCGGTATGACAGATGGAAGTCATATTGTTCGAAGAACAGTGCCCACCGTGCCTGTCGTGGGTTGAGCTGTTTGAGGTTCCTGATGGTGATGAGGTTCTGGTGGTCGGTCCAGACGATGAACGGCTCACTGGCGCCCTGGAGCCAGTGACGCCATTCCTCCAAGGCCCACTTTATGCCCAGCAGTTCGCGGTCCCCTACTCCGTATCGCTGCTGAGTGGGATTAAATTTCTTGGAGAAGAAACCACACGGGTGCAGCTTCTGGTCTGGACCTCGCTGGGAGAGAACTGCGCCGGCGCCCACATCCGACGCGTCCACCTCCACAACGAAAGGTTTGTTGGCATCGGGGTGGAGGAGGATGGGTGCGGTGGTGAAGCGATGACACAATTCTTGGAAGGCGGAGTTGGCGGTAGGGGTGAGTCGAAAAGGGTGGTGTGAGGGCCTGGTCAATGTGGTTAGTGGTGCTGCAACTGTACTGTAGCCCCGGATAAAGCGACGATAGAAATTCGCAAACCCAAGAAACCGTTGAAGCTGTTTGAGTGTCCTGGGTAGGGGCCAGTGACGTACGGCTTCGAGCTTCTGTGGGTCCATGGCCACACCCTGGGGCGAGATGACAAAACCCAGGAACGTGGTGGAGTGCTTGTGAAAGGCACATTTTTCCAGCTTGCAGTACAGTTGGTGAGCGAGCAATCTCTTTAGGACGGCCCGAACATGTTGGATGTGTTCTTGGAGGTTGTGGGAGTAGATGAGGATGTCATCCAAGTAGACGAACACCCATCGGCCCAGCATATCCCTGAGGACGTCATTGATGAACTGTTGGAAGGCCGAGGGTGCGTTACAGAGTCCAAAAGGAATGACCAGGCTCTCGTAGTGTCCGGTAGGCGTGATGAATGCCGTTTTCCACTCATCACCCTCTCTGATGCGCACCAAGTTGTAGGCGCTCCGGAGGTCCAACTTCGAAAATACGGCGGCACCAGAGAGGGCGTCCAGGGCTGAGTTGGTGAGCGGTAGCGGGTGTCGGTTTTTTATGGTGATCTTGTTCAGCCCCCGATAATCGACACACGGGCGAAGTTCACCCCCTTTCTTCTTAACGAAGAAGAATCCTGCGGCCGCTGGCGAGGAGGAGGGCCGGATGGTGCCATGACGAAGGGCATTGGCGACGTACTCCTCCATAGCTCGCGTCTCGGTGGTAGATAGGGAGTAAAGGTGGCCGCGGGGAGGAATGGAGCCTGGCTGAAGTTCTATCGCCAGGTCGTATGGGCGATGTGGTGGTAGGTTGGTGGCTTTCCTCTTGCAGAAGACTTCAGCCAGGTCCCTATATTCAGGTGGGATGGCGTTGGTGTCGACTTCGGGGGCCTCGGACTCCTTGGAACACGTCCCAGCCTGTGCCCGTAGGCAGAGTTCGCTGCAGGTCGGCCCCCATTGGAGGATCCGGTTTTGTGCCCAGGAGATGAGAGGGTCGTGTTGTAGCAGCCAGGGATAGCCGAGTATGATGGGAGGAGACGAGATGGGGGTGAGGTAAAAATGTAGCTGTTCCTGGTGTTGGTCGATGACGAAGGTGAGTAGTTGGGTCTGGTGAGTGATGGGGCTGGTTGAGAGGGGCCGACCGTCGACAGAAGTAATGCGAAGAGGCTGGGATAACGCCTCGACATTCACCCCCATTTCTTTGGCATAGGTGGAGTCAATAAAGTTGCCTGCGGCACCAGAATCGATAAACGCAGTACTTAAGACCCGTTTGTGGCCAAACTGGAGGGTTACCTGAACCGTGAGGCGAGAGGTGGTGGCATTGGTGATGGTGGAGAGGTGGATGGGGCCCGGTGAGTCTCTCCTCCTGCTCACCGGGTCTGCGCGTTTCCCGGGCGCAGTGGACAGATTGCTCGGTGGTGAGCCGCCGACCCACAGTAGGCACACAAACCCTCTCGAAACCGGCGTTCTCGTTCCGCCACGGTCAGGGAGGCGCGCCCTAATTGCATGGGTTCCCCGGCTCCGGTGTTAACCACGGCAGGAGGTGGAGATCCGACATGTTCAGTGGTGGCGGGAGTGAAGATGGTTGTAGGTCGAGATGGAGTGTAGACGTGGGTGGCGGTGGGCGGCAGGGTCCTCGGGGCTGGCTTCGGACGAGAGAGGAGGCGCTGGTCAATGCGGAGGGCGAGCTGGATCAGTCCCTCCAGGGTGGCTGGTAGCTCTCGTCCGGCTAGTTCGTCCTTAATCCGGGAAGCCAGTCCCTCGTAAAAGGATGTCCGGAGCGCGGTATCTCCCCAAGATGTCTGTACAGCGAGGGTGCGGAATTCTGCAGTATAACGGCTCACGGACGATCCTCCCTGCCGCAGGTGGTACAGCTTGGTGTCGGTCTCCACCTCGCCCGCAGGGTGTTCAAATGTCATCTGGAGTTGGCGGGTGAACTCATTGTAGGAATGGGCGGTGTCAGAATCTTATCGAATTACTGCCGTGGCCCACTCAGCTGCCTGCCCGGATAGCAATGAGACGAGGAGAGCAATGCGTAGCCGATCGGTGGAGTACTTGGTGGAATTGAACTCAAACACTAGATTCAGTGATGTCAAAAATACACTGCATCTCCCGTCAGTGCCATCCCACTTGTCTGGAAGCGCAAGAAATACATCAGAAGGAGGGGGGGGGGGCTGGTGCGGCGCCGCGGCCGCCGCGACGGGAGGCCGGCTAGCCGCGTCATCTACAGCCGCGCGGAGATCCGCGTTCTCCCGCCGGAGCTCCGCGACCTCGCGGCGCAAGGCCGCTACGTCTTGGAGGCCCCGGCGCAGATTAGCGATCTCTCCGGTTAGCTTATCAATGAGCGCGGCATGCCGATCTACCACGTCGCAGAGGTGCGCGTAATCCGCTGGGTTCACCGCGGAGGGCTCAGTCATTCTGTCAGGATGAACTAACCTCGGTGACCAGAAGACGCAGCTTTAGCGGTTAGCCCAATGTAGCGTGGATGGTAAACCCAAACGCGGATGTAAGCGAGTAGGCAGGATAACCACGCGATTTATTATAAGGACTCTCACGAAAGAGGAGCAAGGGAAAAACACAAATTTAACCCGCGTCCTATAAATACACACACAATATAAGGAAGCAGAACCAAAGATAGTGAGTACTCACGGTTTAGCAGACAGACAGCCGGAACCGACATGGGCCGAAACTCAATGACTGAGCGGTAAGCTAACGTTTGTTTACCTTTTTTATACTTCCTGGTTTGGCGCCCGCCTTACTTCCGGGTCCTAGTGCCGGGCGCAGATTGAGTGTGCATGACAATGATGTTATGGGATGAATTACATGTAATGCAGATTAAAGAGATGCGCTTGAGTCTACTTTTAAACTGGGAAACTTCTGACTAGATATGTGGGAGTTAAACCATTTAAATCCTTGTATGTAAGTAATACTATTTTGTAATTCATTCTAAACTGAACAGGTAGCCAGTGCAGGGATGATAATATTGGGGTTATATGATCAGATTTTCTGGATCTAGTGAGAACCCTGGCGGCCGCATTTTGGACTAACTGAAGCTTGTTTATTGAGGATGCAGGACAACCACCTAGTAATGCATTACAATAGTCCAGTCTGGAGGTCATGAATGCATGAACTAGCTTTTCTGCATCAGATACGGATAAGATGTTCCTAAGCTTGACAATATTTCTAAGGTGGAAAAGGCTGTTTTTCCCTGTGATATTGGAGGTATGATTTTCAAAGGACAAGTTACTGTCTAATATTACACCCAGGTCTTTCACTGTCGAGTCCAATCTTTTATATCCTGGAAACAATCTAGGCAACTTGGGTATTTCGTCTGTTTTTGTTGAGATCATCAGCATAACAAACTAATCCCATGTCTTCTAATGATGTTACCCAAGGGAAGCATTTATATTGAGAACAGCAGAGGTCCTAAAACTGACCCTTGTGGGACCCCATATTTCACTGGCATTACACCAGGCAGTTCTCCATTTACATCTACAAAATGATATTGATTAGACAGGTATGATCTAAACCATTTTGTGCCTGTCCCTAAAAACCTATGTGATTTTGTAAGCGATCAACAGTATGAGAATATTATGATCTATAGTTTCGAATACAGCACTAAGATCAACTAAGTCATTTGCTATTTTAACTAGTGCAGTTTCTGTACTATGATTCGGCCTGAAACCTGACTGAAATTCTTCGAGGATATCGTTTTCCTGCAAGAATGTGCATATTTAAGCTGATAATACCTTTTCTAATATTTTTTATATAAACAGAAGGTTTGAAATCGGTCTGTAATTTGTTATTTCATTCGGGTTTAAATTAGATTGTTTAAGAAGAGGTTTAATAACTGCCAACTTGAAAGGTTTAGGGACGTGACCTAGATATAATGAAGAATTAATAATGTTTAGAAGTGGCTCTCCAACAGTATGCATCTTTTCTTTTAAAAATCTGGTTGGGATTGGGTCTAACAAGCACGTTGTTGATTTAGCCGAGGTGATAAGTTTAAACAGCTCTTCCTGTCCTATACCGTTAAAGCACTGAAAATCTAAATGTGAAGCTATAGGCTGGACTGGATCATGAGATGTTATTAGAGATTTAACCTCCGTTATTTTCTTCCTGATACCATCGATTGTTTCATTGAATATGTCCATAAAGTGTTCACTTCTAAACTGTGATGGGATACTCTCTCTGCAGGCATCATGCTCGGCCCTAACAGCTTTTATATCTTTATACGCAATTCAAAAAACTTGCTCGAGGTTACGGGTTGCTCTCTTTAGGGTGTGAGTATGACTATTGTACCATGGTGCATGTACCAAGTGTTTTATCTCTGACTTTTTTTAATCTGATGATCAACAATGTCTAATGTACTGGTAAAAATAGTGGCCATGCTGTTAGTCATTTCATCTAGATCGTCTGCATTAAGGGGTATAAATAAGAAATTTTCTACAGATCCGGCAGATTACTTGTGAATGTGTCTTTAGTAGTCGCATTCATATTTCTACCAAATCGATTTTGTTAGTACAAAGCTAATCCGTTCTCCTGGTAGAGTATATATCAGGAGGCAGTAATCATCACTTTAAGGTATGATCTCTATATTAGAGATATCTATACCATGGGTTATAATGAAATCTAGCATATGATTAAAGCGGTTAGTTGCTCTATTTATATTTTGATTAACCCCAAAGGAATTTAGCAAATCCATAAATGCAAGTGCTAAAGCGTCGTTATCATCATCTACTGTACATGAATGTTAAAGTCTCCTACTATCAACACTTTGTCAGAGCTTTATCGATAGGTCTGACAGCAGATGTCCAAACTCTTTCAGAAAATCAACATATGGTCAATATCGGTGGCCAGGGTTTATTATGTATTTCACTGAGTGCAAAATTAATGATAAGCACTTCAAATGAGTTAAACCTGGGCCTTGTTTTCTGAGTAACAGTGAGTACATCATTGTAGATAGTTGCGACACCACCACCGCGACCAATTAGACGGGGCATGTGTTTATAGAAATATCCTGACGGAGTAGACTCATTCAGACCAAAATATTCATTTGGTTTAAGGCAGGTTTCGGTGAGACAGAGTGCGTCAAGGCAATAATCTGAGATCATTTCATTAACTATAAGTTCTTTATGCGCAAGGGATCTAATATTGAGTCCAAACTTTAGAGGTAGAATCCGATTACTTATTTGGCCTTTTTCTGGTTTTCTGGTTAGATTGCTTCTAGCGAATTTAACGAATTTCTCCTTTTTTTTTT